>OY731402.1:10040201-10456507 GCA_963425845.1 Sphenostylis stenocarpa
ATAACCGCTATCTAAAGTCATATATGTCAAAGTGATCGACTATAAATGGATAATAGTCGATCATACTTTTCGCTCAAGCGAGAAAACCTTCGCTTGAGCGAGAATTTACCCCATATTACCCCTTTGTTACAGGTTTCCTTGCTCAAGCGAAGGTTTTCTTCGCTTGAGCGAGAGTTCAGTACGCGAAATAATATTATTTTAATATAGTGAACGAGTAAATGATTGCGTGAAATAATATTATTTTATTATGTGAACAATAAACGGTGCTAGTTGTGTAAATAAAGTTGCAGAGATGTTATTTTGGTAAATATTTTTGAAAACAGTATTATTTATGAAAAAAAGTCTATGATACTATAATAATTTAAATTTTAAATATTTATAAATTATTATTTTTATAATTAATTAATTTAACATATAAAAATAATAATTCTTTCAATTTGTTTAATAAAATATATTAATTAAATAAAAAAATTAGACAGTATTCATAAATTAAATATATATTTTAAATATATATGTATATATATATCTATAAATTAAAACGGAATGGAGCGGGGGCCGTTTCTGCGGACCAGCGGTCTTGTTTTGTCACACACCTAGGATATAGATTATAGACCCCAGGCCTATAACCTTGTGAAACACTTATACTGAATATAAATGGGCCTAAATTGGCCCAATAAACTTAACCCATAAGTCACAATGAACTTTTCATGTCTGTGGAAAAAAAAAATGAAAAAACCAGTGAATGACAAGTGACAATGGGCTAGTTAACAGGCCTGCAAAACGTATTGTCCTCATTTGTACCCCCAATCTGAGCAAGTTATTATTTGAACCAAAAAGAAAAAGTTATTACATCTCATCATATTATCGCATTATTATTATTATTATTATTATATAAATGAGGATTCCTTATTGTAAGAGTAAATTTATATATATATATATATATATATATGTTAATAAAAAATTTATACACACAGCAAAAAAGACATGAATTAAGCAGCTGAGCCTATAAGGGCAATAACTTCACAAATGATTAGGTAATAAATAAATGCATAGATTTTTTGTGTGACATTGAATTAGTAATTTTGTTGTTTATTAACGCATAAAGTGATATTTTCAATAATCACATTGTAATTATTGATTTAAGAAAACAAGTGTGGAACTAATTGTGTTTGAATAAATTCACTGATCCTTTGAGTCATACATCTTTGTCTTGAATAGTGCAACGATGCTAGCTAGAGCGTAGGCTGTGAAGGTGGAGCGGGATTAGGGTTGGGGGGCCGTCCTCCATTGGAGAAACAAGAGAGGGGTAGAAACGAAGTTGGAAGGCCATGGAGTTGTTGATTGAAAGCAACGGGTGGGGTTTGGAGAAGAGATTCAATGGTGAAGGAAAATGAAAGTACCTGAAGGCCAAACATGCATGAATGAGGTGACCCCTGAAAATGTGGCCACCCAGCCACCCTCTGCGATACCACGTGAATTTTGGGCCAATGCATGCTATGCTGGCTACCAATATATATGCATATTTTATCGTTTGTCTCTTCTTCCTTACCATCCCTTGTCACTGCCAAACTCTTCTTGACTTACAAACACTACAATTTGACAGGTTGGGCATATATATTTTTTTAAAAACAATGAGCTTTTCCTCTAAAATGTGAGGTTAAACTGTTTTACGTCTTGTAAAAGGTTTAATATTTAGAAGCATCTCATTGGAATACTTCACTTGTTTTTAGATATCATAAGGAGGAAAGTTTAAGGGTTTGGAAGAGTAACCTCGAAGGTTGGAACAGTACTTGAACTTGCTATGGCGTGTTTAATTTCTATCACCACTAATTCTAACGATGCAAGCAACATGAGGTGTATTATTGTAGATTTTAGGTACAATGTCAGGCGCCATTATTATTCACTTCCAAATTTCAAATAGTTCCTTATGGAGATTGATTTATGACAAAGACCATTCATTGCATGGAGTGAATACAAAAGATCCCTTTTAAATTTCATTACGATATTTAATATATCGTTTTTTTAATACCCACGTCTTTCTTTCTCTCCAACCCACGCACATATTTAGGTAGGCAAGGTTACCGTCAAGTTTCAATTCCATCAATCATCTTGTGAGTTTCGTTTCGTGTCCCGTTAGCCATTGTTTACTTTACATCCTTTGCTTGTTTTGAACCATCTATCTAGCTCATTATAATTGCTCCCCATCTTTGTCATTGTTGGCTACATGGTCAGCACAATAAAGTATAGAATTCATTGTTCATCCATACCCTCTTCATTAGGTCATTACTCATTATCTCATATAATGAAATCATATATTGGGATCACAGTGTATGTTTTGGCTTGACGAGGTTAATATGATTATATGTTCTAATTTAACCATATTATCCTGATTTCAAAAAAATTAAATATTTCGTATTGAAAAGTTAAATAACTTAGTTTTTGTTTACGATAATTAAGTTTCGGAAATATATAGTTTTTCGTTCTACATGTATGTATGATATCATGCATTCAGCTGTGAAGTATCCTTATCGTACACTTAACTATCCTTTATGAATATTGTTGAATTTGGTTTCAGATTATCATCGATTTGACCACCAAGACCATGACAGTTTTGAAATCTGCATGCATATTTTTGGATTATATAAAGGCAAAACCATTACTATCTGTCACTCTTGCCGGCTTATTTATGTCTCCTTGTTAACACATGCATTGTCCTCTTCTATTTGTTTCTTCGTTACATGTAATCAATCTATATTTTAATGCTCAAATAATATATACTTAATCATCAACAACCAAGTTTTATTGCATATATTACATGCCATTGAATTTATATAGCTGTCAGAAACTGGGTATTAACTTATTAAATTATTAATACAACTTATTATCAAAACCTAAATCCATTAGCAGCCTTAGCTTCACTAATTTGCATGCAATCTTAAGTGATTGTAAAGAGAGGAAAAAAAACACCACCTAAAATGCAATGCAAATAACTTATATAATCCATTTTTACGTAACTTCGTATTGGGGAAGATAAGTTACACGCAACTGGTTTTGTCTCAACAGAACACTAAATTTATTCATTAATTATTTAATTAATTTATTTCAAATTCAGTGTATTATTAACCAATTTTCACTTCAATTGTAGTCATTATAAAAAATTAATTTTATAGCATGTTTTATGCGCATTTAAAGTGACAAAATATCTATAAAAATCATATGTAATAACATCAATAACTGTTAAAAGAAAACTTTCATCGTATTACAATCTCAAAATCAGAAGTTTATATTATATGATTTCTTATATAATTGTAATGACTTTTACATACTCCCTCTACGGTGATTCGATAGTAAACTGTATAATTGGTTACATATAAATAAGTGGATAGTATTAATTAAGAAAAAAAAATATACACATAAAATCTTTCTCATAGGAAAAAATATATACCAATTTTACATAAACACATTTTTTAATAATTCAAAATATGACTTTAATTTTTTTAAATTGTCCATGTAAAGCTTTTTACAATATTATAACATAAATAAGCTTAAGTATGTCTTTTGAAATAGTAATATTTTATAAAATATGATAAACTTGTAAACAAAACTTAGTTCATTATTATTAAATTCTTGAAATATAAACAAAATTTATTTAATACTTCTCAACCACCATTCTCGTATTGAACTTGTATTTTTGAAGCTAATTCAATTCAAGTGTAGATTCAACTAATTCAGATATGTTGATGTTGTTATCAGAAGAATAGCGTTTCCTAGTTTCGGTGCAGCTTTTCTTTTCTAAATTCCCATTTCATTTTGGAAAGCAAGTTCCCCACACGGCAACTTCTATTCACCCACAAACAAGAAGAAAGTCACAATGAGAATTTTTAGATTATTTTGTATTTTAGATAGTTCTGAAGACATGTAATTTTTTTTATCAAGATAAAGCAATTCAACATGCTATAGAAATATGAGATGAGTATAATTGTTGGACATAGTACAAGTATCTACAGATCATACACGTAACATTTGATAAGATTTTAGTTTTTGGTTTGAGTAAATTTTGAAAAAAAATATATAGAGATATATGAAACCAAAATAAATTCAGTATCTATTTGTTATATAAGTTACAAAGTCATTCAAACTTTTATAAAATTTAGTGTCCTCATCATCTTACTACTTTAACAAATTCAAGATGTGCATATACACTACTACAAAATATACTTTTTATGTCGTCATTTAACGTCGGTTATAGGCTGAGACGACGTACTTTCCACGTCGGTTCATGTTGAAAGTCTTTTTTTTTTCACCCAAAAACTCACTTAAATTTGAAAGTTCATGTTGAAAGTCTTTTTTTTGTTCACCCAAAAACTCACTTAAATTTGAAAATTATCAGTGACAGGATTCGAATTCGAACCCGTACTTTAAAATTAAAAGCCGATACTCCAACCACTAAACTACTAGAATTTTCCGATAATAACTTACAAATAAATTATATTTATATACAAATAAATATATATCCATGTAAATATATATTTATTTGTATATATTTTCTCGGAAAGTATTTTTATTTTATTTTTTCAGCCAAAAATTCTCTTAAGTTAATGAATTGTCACTGATAGCATTTGAACCCAGTATTTTAGGGTTGAAAGTTAATATCACAACCACTAAACTACAATAATTTTTTGATAATAACTTACAAATAAATTATATTAGTATTTTTCGATCGAGAGTGAAAGTGTGATTGACTCTTGCTTGAGTGAAAATATGTTAAAGCTCACGGAAATTCACTCACTCAAGTCTCGCTTGAGCGAAAATTGGTATTTTTCGCTTGAGAGCGAATAACGCGTTTCCCAAATTTATTTTATATCATTATATAAATAAAATTATAAAGATTATATTCTGTCATTAAATTACAAACTCATATAAAGATACTTGTTCACAAATTTAGCATCAAATTTTGAAAACTCACTCGACACACACTTTCACTTTCGAGTGTGCCCTCACATCCAAGCATATAAATATATAACTATATAAATATATCAAAATATATAAATATATTTGTATTTATATATTTATATATTTACACGGATATATAATTTTATTTGTATATAAATATAATTTATTTGTAAGTTATTATCAAAAAATTCTAGTAGTTTAGTGGTTGGAGTATCGACCTCCAACTCTAAAGTAATGGGTTCGTCGAATTACGCCAATGACAATTCTCTTAAAAAACTCTTATAAAATTAATAAACTTCTAAAAAATATAATATAAATAGATAGAGGACTTAATAAAAATATAATATAAAGAGAAGAGAAACTTCTAGATAAATAAATGGGTAAAAGGGTATTTGTAAATAAATAAAAATAACACTTTTAACGTTGCCTGATACAATGTCGATTGAACAACTGACATTGAAAGTTTTATTTGTAGTAGTGATATAACATGAAAATGAACAAAATTCGTGGGAAGATAATTATTTTCATGTATATATCTTATCCTGAAAGAGTTGAAGATCCACATCAAACAGCATGGCAAATGACTAATCAGGTACACATACCATGCACACATTAAAGAACCTCTTAAAACATCAAATGACAATTACCTAAAATCACGGAATCAAAAATATAATTTATCTGAAAGTCCCGATGCAAAAGGAACAAGACATAATATTTAAATAGACAGTCATCTACTTAATTAAAACATATGCTATCTTCCGTAATTTCTTATCTCTGCACTCTATTCTTTATAGTTTTGGACATAATAATTCTCAATATAATAATGATACATCTTGACTTATATCATCATGCTTTTATAAATACTAATAAATTTTATGAAAACATAATACAATTTTATTTCCACAATTCTAACAAAGAAAAATTATCATTAATTTGAGTGTCAGTATATCTTTATAGGTATTTTTCACCGCCAGATACCAGATTCGAAAACATGTCCCTTAAGACATCCAGACAGAACTTTCGAAAATACCCAATCCTTCACATAAACTAACAAAAAAAAAGTAAAAAATGAATAATATTATTACTTGCTTAGAGAGTGGACGAATAACACTATCATCGGTCAGCTAGTTACAAAGAATCCATTATAATTTGGTCGATGAGGACTTAACGCAATGGAAGTAACAATATTAATATTAGCAGACAATAACATGAATCAACTTTAATTGGAGTGGGAACTATTTGTATTTTAAATTAAAATATTAACATTGTTTAAATTAATAAAATTATAATTCGTTATACTGACTTTTAAAATTAAAATTAAAATTAAAATTAACCTTTTTTTTATCTCTAAACTTTCTTCATGTCCTTAATTTTCTTTCCTCACAAGCAAAAAGAAAATATTATCAGTTCAATTCCTAGTTTTGTTTGTATAAAAAACCAAAAAAAAAAAAACATGTTTTAGATTTACTTGTTACTTTTTCACATAAATGATTTAGGAAAATATGTGTTTAATATGCTACGATAATTATGAATAATCAAACCTTAAAGTGGATGACAGTCCCACGTGGGTTTCAGTATTCGACGTTCGACTTGGTTTGGTTATTCTTGTACACACAGTCAACGCTTCTTGTCTTCCACGTGGCAGAAATCCGGATAAGGTCCCCTAAAATAATCAATTTCATTCTTTTATTTCGAATTATCACAAATATTAATCAAAGACAATAATTTAAAATAATCTTCTTTTTTTTATCAAGTAATAATATACGAGCACTTAACAGCGAAAAGTGATTATTGTAATATTGCTTTTTCACGGACATCCTTATTAATTTCTTATATGACTTGTCTCCTACCTCTCTCCTTCCCTCCAAAATCCAAATACTTGTTTCTTCTTATTAATTACGGTTCCTTAAAAGTGATTCAAAACTGCTATCTTTATCTATTGTTGTAATTAAATTTTTTCATGATATTTAAAATTTTAGAAAATTTATTCTACCTTTATATATTAACCGTTTTATTTTTTAATAAAATGAATATAATTTTAAATAAATATTTATTTCTTTTGTATTTCTAATAAACGATACTTGTCTTTATTATAAATTTAATAATAAAGTGACACTTATTTCTTTTATTTTATTTTAAAATACCCCTACTCGGCAAAATTTAAATAAAATAAAATAAAATATGAAATTAATATTTTATATAAATAAAAACGGGAAGTTAATGTCATTTTATTAAAAATATAAAATATGTAAGAGTATTAAAAAACTATAATATATATATATATATATATATATATAATATTATTTAGGATTAACTGATTTAGTTTTTTTATTAAAATTTTGAAAATAGTTTTAGAGATAATTTTAAAAATTATTTTTGAAAATTAATTGAAAGAAAAAGCTGTTTGATATTTTTGTTTATTTTAAAATAAAAAATGACATAAATGATCACGATAAGTCATAACATAAACTATTTTTTTATAATTCTATAATAATAATAAAATAATTATTTAATATAATTATTAGTAAATATATAAATATTTATTAAGGAAAATAGAAAAAAAAATTAAGAAAAAAAACTCATTTTGTTAGTTTTTAATTTTTAATTTTTCAAAAGTTAAAAACCAACTTTAATAAACTATTTACGATTAAGTTTTTTTAGTTTTTAAAAATGAAAACCATTCTAAAAACTAAAACCTAAAAACAATTGACGAAATAAATAATTATTTGCGTGACTATTCCACTTTCTCTTGTGAGAAAAGATAAATTAAAGTTATATTCTAATATTCTAATTTTTATTTGATAATTTTAATGTTATTACGTACTAAATAAAATAAGTTATAAAACATTTCACTAAAATAAATAAGAGATAAAAAATAATTAATGATATTATAATTTTTAAATAAATAAATAACAATATTATAAATCACTACTAGTGTACGGAACTTTGGGACAAAAATTAAGAATGGTAAAATATATCTGACTCCATAAATCAACTAAAAAAGTCTAAAAAAATAAGAAAGTGTGACGTAAAGTAAATTTTGGTGGCTCGTTATTTAGGCTAAGTCAGATTTATGAATTAAAAATTATTTTATAATATAATAATTTTTAAAATAAAAAAAATTTATATTATTAATATATTTATTATAAATTATTTTTAAAAGAGATAAAATTATTTTGAAAATATAAAAATTAAATATTTACTATATATTTTCACTATTTATTTTATTAAAATAAATAGTTAACATTGATTATTATTGTATACTATTAGATTAAAATAAATGATGAAGATGTAAAACAGATCATTAATTTTTAGGGTTTATTTATTTGCAGATAAAATAGAGAGTAAAAAAAAGAATTAATATTGATGAGGTTTTCGAAGAGATTTAATGGAAAGAACAACATCAATGACACATGAACATACAAGAGATTGACTTAATATGAAACTTAGAATCACACTTGTATTTCCTAACAATATTCTCTTTAAGTATGAGTCCATTCACATTGATATATTCTCTTGAGTTCATTAGGCACACTAACAGAACACGCTTACGTTAAGAAAACTTTTGATACAAAGAGCACTTTGACTCACTGTCAATCAACCTTCGGTATATAAGGGATTGACACTACCAATGTGGAACTTAAAATCATATTTGTATTTTCTAACAATTTCCCTCAAGTGAGTCCATTTACATTAGTACATCCCCTCAATATTCGGGTTTAATACCACTTGTTGGATCTTCCGAGGGGGTACACAGGGGAGAAACACAACCAATGAGACATAACTCAACCCATATTATGGATTGACACCACTCCCAACCCAAAAATTTAAGATATTGGATTATTGGTGATACTTTCTTATATATTGCTTAACTTTCTAATTTTTATCCAATATAAATTTTAGAATCATACTTGTATTTCCTAACAAATATAAGGAAATAAGTAAAAAATAATAATAATAAAAAAGTAACTTTCATATTTTACTTTTACTTAATAGAAAAGAATGAAAATATAAGAGAATTATTATTTGATAGGTAATTATTACATATATAAACCTTCTATCTCTATATTATTTTCATTGAATATTTAGTTTTATGTATTATTTTGAATTTTTAAAATATTTGAACAACTACTTACTGCTAAAGCAGTTTATTTGATCTCTAATATATAAAAGAATTAGAAAATAAAACATTCAAAAATGACTCTGCAGTGAAGGAGAAAGGTTCATCCTGACATTTATTTATTTCACTGAATTAATCATAATAAGTTGTTATATTATTACATTTTTTATTGATTTTTTCAATACATCATGAGTGGAAATGACATAAAAATATGGTAAATGAGTATGTATTTGAAATATTTCATTATATTTCTATTATTAATCTTTAATTACACTAATGTTTCACCATTTTTACTTATCGATTTAAGACTCACAATATAATTAATGAAAAACAGATAACTAAAAGTAATATTCAACAATGGATTACGATGAAAATAGTAATATGATCATAAATTTAATTCAATTATTTTAAAAACTATATAATAAAATATTTGATTTTAGTGTGATTACCATATCATTATCATCTATGGCATGTGTATAATAATAGACCATATTACAAAATTTTAAAATTAGGTAAGATATTATTTTTGCCATTTACATATATTTTTATATTTATAATTTATTTTATGTTATCGGTGTATAGAGAAAACAACGTCGGTTCTAATAAACTGACGTTGAAAGTATGATTTTTTAAATTAATAATTTTTATTTATTTACAACCTCTTTACCCCCTTTTATTTATTATATTATATTTTTTAAAAGTTTATTAATTTTTTAAGAGAATTGTCATTGGCGAGGATTCGACGAACCTATTACTTTAGAGTTGGAGGTCGATACTCCAACCACTAAACTACTAGAATTTTTTGATAATAACTTACAAATAAATTATATTTATATACAAATAAAATTATATATCCGTGTAAATATATAAATATATAAATACAAATATATTTATATATTTTGATATAGTTATATATTTATATGTTGGATGTGAGGGCACACTCGAAAGTGAAAGTGTGTGTCGAGTGAGTTTTCAAAATTTGATGCTAAATTTGTGAACAAGTATCTTTATATGAGTTTGTAATTTAATGATAGAATATAATCTTTATAATTTTATTTATATAATGATATAAAATAAATTTGGGAAACGCGTTATTCGCTCTCAAGCGAAAAATACCAATTTTCGCTCAGCGAGACTTGAGTGAGTGAATTTCCGTGAGCTTTAACATATTTTCACTCAAGCAAGAGTCAATCACACTTTCACCCTCGATCAAAAAATACTAATATAATTTATTTGTAAGTTATTATAAAAAAATTATAGTAGTTTAGTGGTTGTGATATTAACTTTCAACCCTAAAATACTTGGGTTCAAATGCTATCAGTGACAATTCATTAACTTAAGAGAATTTTTGGTTGAAAATAAAAATAAAAATACTTTCCGAGAAAATATATACAAATAAATATATATTTACATGGATATATATTTATTTGTATATAAATATAATTTATTTGTAAGTTATTATCGAGAAAATTCTAGTAGCTTAGTGGTTGGAGTATCGACCTCCAACTCTAAAGTACTAGATTCGAATTCTGCCAATGATAATTTTCAAATTTAAGTGAGTTTTTGGGTGAAAAAAAAAAAAGACTTTCCACGTCGGTTTATATGGGAACCGACGTAGAAAGTACTTTCTATGTCATTGACTAAGAACCGACGTAGAATGTGTTTAATATTCAACTTTCAACGTCGGTTCCTATTCATCTAGGAACAGACGTGGAAAGTACTTTCTACGTCGTCTCAGCTTATAACCGACGTTAAATAACGACGTAAAAAATATATAAGAATAATTGAAGAAAATTGATTATATAAAAAATAAATGGACGACTAAATTTTTACAAATTAGACAAAAATAAACATATTGTACTTTTCAGATATTTTTCGATTAAAACAATATTAAACAATTTAAATTATTCAGAATATAGCTTTAGTGTTTATTTATGTTTTGATATTTTTTATGATTGTTTAAAAATTAAAATTATACTTTTGTGTAGGATTGAGATTTTTTTCTCAAGTTAGGAATACCCTCATAAATAGAGAATAAATGTGAACTATATTCAATTTTTTTGTATAGACAATTCTAGAGTGAAAAAAATATATTTATATCAACTTATTGAAACAACTTACTTTTAGTAACAATTCTTTCTACACAATTCTTGTGTTGATGTTGAATCCCTATTAGAACTTAGTAATTCTATCATATAATTTTTTAATTAAAAAAAATGATACTTAGATTACAACCATCGTAAAAATTATTCTATATCATATAATTCAAAAATCAGTTAATAACCAATAAGGTCTACCTAATATAATTTATTTCCTTTAAAATCATAACTTAAGTTTGATGATAATATCTTTCTTCAAGAAGAAAAAAAAACTAAAAGATTCTCCTATTTCGTGTCATTGAGAAACTGAAATAGTGAAATTGTTCTTCTCCGGAAAGCGATTTTAAAATATTTTCCGTGCTTCTAACAAGTATTTTAAGTGTATACGCTTTACTTAGTAAAAGGATTAATGTGAAAAAAGAATAATTAAAATAATACTAAAACTTAAAAAGAAATACATAATAATGATACATATGGGTTATAGTTATTTTATTAAAACTATTTTCGTGTAGTGTTTTAACAAATAATTTACTAATATTCTCTTAGGATTTTGGTACAAAAAATTTTCCTCTTTTATAGCCTCGACATGCTTAACCATGTTGAATTATCACAATTAATTGGTTATTATCATACTTAAAAGTGTTACTTCTTCCCATCTTTATTTATAAGATATATACTTTAAACGAAATCACGAAAAAAAAAGCAATTAATTCATTTAATTTTGTTAACTTATTTCACTTTTTTTTCATTTTCATTTTATTAATTATTATTCAATTAATTAGTAATATATATATATATATATATATATATATATATAGACACACACACACACACCCTCAATAAGAATATATAAAAAATTAAATTTATTAAAATTATAAAATATCTTATCTTAAGGACAAATTTTTAAATTAACCATAAAAAAAAATACATATAGCTTATCTCGTGTATTGATTGAAAAACTAAGATCAGAATTCTCAAAACCGTGTCAAACTTTCAAGAATACAATCAGATCACTATATTTTGTTTAAACATGTTTAGTGGTTATAAATTTTGTTAATATCAGTTATATATATATATTACTTTTGTGTGTCAAAATATGTATTTAATTAATATAAATATAAACATGATTATAACATATTTCTTAAATAGTTATAATTTATTTAAATAATTATAATATATATTTTTAAAACATATTACAGTGGAAAGATACGATAACTCAATTTTAAATTTATTATTAAACATATGAAATTATATATATATATATATATATATATATATATATATTTATTATTGATATAATTAATATTATCTTTATTATACATATAGTTAGATTGACTTAGATAATGTCAAAAAAAAAAATATATATATATATATATATATTATCTAACAATCTTTATATAGTAATTATATATTTTATTTTTAATTATATATTAAGAGAAAAGGTAATAAGATATTATGAGTAATTTTCGATAAAGAAAAAAATGATAAAGCTTTTGATAAAATAATTAATAAATTTACTTAAAATTATAAAAGTTGATATTTGTTTTTTTAAGTTTGTGTAGTCAAATTTTAAGATATGTTTAGTGGTAAAGAAAATAAGTGTAAAAAATAAAAAAGAGAAAATAAAATAAAGTAAATAGAATGAAAAATATTATTTGTTTGTGTGGAAGAAAAATAATATAAAAAATGGAAAGGGCCCATTTAAAAAATAATAAATAATAAATTAAAACTAAATATTTGAATAATTATAAAAACAATTATACAGTTATTTTTTTTAATAAAATAACTTTTTAAATCAAATTTTTTAAATTAAATTATATTGCTAGTAGTATATGTTTTTAATATATATTTCAAAAAAATTATTATGAAATTATTTTTTTTATTTAAATTAAATTAATAAAATAGTATCACCTTATACAAAAATATAAAAAAGTATATAATAACTTTCATATTTATCATATCCTATCAAAATAATATATTTAAAAGTCAATATAAACATATAATTAATATTATATACATATTAACTTTTAAATATATATATATATATATATATATATATTAATTTTCTAAATAAAACACAAAAGTCAGAACGAAAAGTAAAATATAATAAATTAGAATAAAAAATATCTTTCTTTATTATTTTTCATTATCCAACAAGAAAAATATTTTCATTCATAATATACTTGTTATCCTATTTTCCATCTTCACCTTTTATTCAAATGAACAAACCCTCACAACAAATATTGAAAAACAGATTTTTTTTTCATCTAAATGTTATCACTTGCTCTTTTAAATTAATTAATTTTGGGTTAATTAATACATCAATTGTTAATTTTGCAAATATTCATGAATTTAGTAAAACGAAATAATAATACTTTTTTTAATGGGATAAGACATGTCGTGGACAAAGTTGTTATATATATATATATAATTTTTTTTTTACAATGAACACAATCTAGTATATTATTAATGATTGTTTCTCCCTTTCTCATTTAAAAAAAAAAACTTTTCCATTCTTATCTAAAACAGTAATTAACTTTTAATAATTTGAAATTATGATATATGTCAACTGAAAAATTTATTTGTAGTCCGTTAATACATGATAAGATATATATATTTTTGGGTAGTGGTGGGAGTCAACAGTGACAATTAATTTACACATAGGACAATGTTTTAGTGGCCTTATAATGTGCGGAATGAAGAAGAAATTAGTCAATTCAACATACACAATTGAAGGGACCCAAAGTCATAAACCCTAGAAAATGTAATTGTTTGAATTTAATATTATGATATATGACACTGTAAGAAACTTTGAAACATATTTTTTGTTTAGAATACAAAACTAAATTTATGAATGATTTTATAATTTCCATTAACGTCACGATAAAAGGTGGTGCTTGGGAATCACTTAGGAGACATGCCATCTGCTTGCTGGGTGCAATAATTACCAAATTTTGTGAAGCATCAAATCGACAAATCTTATAAGGTGCCCAATGCATGCACACTCATCATTAAATTACGAAAATCCATCGTAACTTTCCCTTTACTATGATTAAAGGCTAGAAAATTTTCTTTTCACATTTAAGGATTGGTGTATATATAGAAGGAATTTGATGACTATCCTACTGTTATTAGTCAAAGATACAAAAATTTAAAACATGATAAACCATGATTAGACAATGTTGCATTTATATTGTTTTACTGTGATTTTAGTACAGTTTATATATATATATATATATATATATATATATATATATATATATATATATATATATATATATATATATATGAGAGAGAGAGAGAGAGAGAGAGAGAGAAGAAATTATGGGTATAAATACAAAATTTTAAAACTAAACGTTAATATAAAATTATTTTATTCGATATTTCCTAACTGATATCCTCACAAACTTGCAATAAAATTCATTATATATATATATATATATATATATATTATTTATTTATTTAGTAACCGATTTTTATCATTTTTCTCAGCACTATATTTTTTATTTTTGTAATTATTGTTCTAACTAAATATTCACATGCTAATGAAATTGAAGAAATATACTTATTAATTTTTTTAAGAAATTCATTTTGATGATTTTAGTGCCACAATAAATTTAATGAATGTTAAAGAACGTTTCAAACTTAATATTTATAAATATATTAATAAAATATAAGGTTTGAAACAAAACTCTCCAAAAGTGCCCATACTGACAATATATTTTATAATTTTTAGATATCTTATATTTATCTAAGATATTTTTTAATTTTTAGAAATTTTAAATATATTAATTCAATTTATTTTTATTTTAAATGATTTTTTAGATAAAATAAATTAATTTTTTCAGTGTTTAATTTACAAAATATTATAATTATTATTAGATATAAAAATTATTATTATTATTATTATTATATTTATGAATTAGATAAAACTTATCTTGTTTGTTTATTTACGTGATTTAAGTTGAATTGAAATAAATTAAATATATTAAATCGAGTCAAGTTAGATCAAAATAATTGATAAAATTGTGTTTGATTAAAATAAATTATATATTAAATCAAAGAGGCTGAATTAAATTAGACCGATAGTTTGAGATAAATAGGATCAAAATGAATTAGAAAAATGAGTTTGGATTGAGCCAAGTTAACATAATATGTGTTGTTGAAACAAGTGAGATCAGATTAAGATAAATCAGGTCAATCATATCAAAATAATTCATCTTGAAATATATTGGATATGAAAGGATTAAACCTAATTTAGATAGTTGGATCAAACTTGATCATAAATAATTAAATCATGCTATAATAGATCTAATTAGGATAAGTTAAACCGATTAAGATAGATTTAATCATGTCAGTATAAAATAAATTAAATCGAAATAAATTAAGTTAAAATAGTTTGAATATGATAAAAAAACATAATATTAATTGAAACTAAATCAAGACGAATTATATTATATCAAATTAGATTAGATAATAAGTTACCCCATCTAAAAAGAGTTGAAAATATTTTAATTTTAATTAAAATAAAAATAAAATATAAGAAAAAAAACATAAATTTAAATTTCAATCTTTTTCAAACATTTACTTTTTAAGGTGAAATGTAAATTTTTTTTATTTTAATAATTAAAATACCTTCGTCAATTTATAAAGTTTTAATTAATTTTAAAATTTTTTATTCAAACAAATGTTTTATTATAGAATATTTTAAATGCTTTATTAAAATTAATTATTTTCTAAAAATTGTTTGTTCAAACACAATACTAGATTGTGTCTACCCCGGAAAAGTTTAGATAATTTCTCTTAAACAGAATAACAAAAGAAAAATCTCAAAAATTGAGGAGAAATCTGTACCATAATTTATAATACTGTTTTTACATAAGATTCAGGATATGTTGGACTACATTTACTTGGATGAAGGTGGATTTTTACCCTTAAGATTGTGTTAAAAATTAGAACGAACGTACATAACAGTAGGGATTAATGTATGGGTACGAACCTTATCTTCTCTGACACTTCCCATATTCTGAGTAAGGCTGACACATGTTTGTACGAAACTTGACTTGTATTTATATAATTTTAACATATGACACCTTGTGTTGTGATCATAAACACTGCGATAAGTAAAATGCAGAGAAGTGAAACATATGTACAGAGAGTTTACATTGCAGCAGAGGACATTTTCCTAGTAAAAACTATTGTCTGTTTCTTCAGAAATTGTCTTGACTAGTACATGATTATGTCCGAGAGACCAAGGAAAAACAGAAGCTGTGCTTGTTTGTTTTCACAGAATGTAGGAAACAGAAAACAAACACAACTCTGATTGTTACATACTACCATCCAAGAACTTCTTCTATCTTCTTTTCACTACAACTGCGATTTTCAGGCCAGTTTATGGCCAGATCAGAGATGGGGTTCGTCCTTGTCGGGTACAGAGTGGGACACTCTCATCGTACACGGCACAAGGCATTATCATCGCACAAAAATCTTACCATGTTTTGTTTTGAAAATTGTTATCGGAATTTTATATATTTTTTTCAAAGTAATTTAACCTCACTTTTTTTTAATATTTTGTGAAGTTTTAAAAATAAACCAATACATTAATGTGCTAATAGTTGGCAACTTTAAATATTGTAGCAAGGTGTAGACAAAAAGAAAATCGTAACAATGACACAATTCGTGTGGTTTGGTTTTGACATTACTAGGAAATAGTGGTTGAAGCTTGAACAGAAGTCCCCTCTGTTCATTTAATACCCACACATGGTTTTAGTTCCTTGATTCAGTGACAGAATCTGACACAACAACTATTTCTTATAAAGACTTTGGACTCATTCCAAACTATCACTATTCATGCCAAGCTTATCAACATTCTTGACATCACATTTTCCCCATTTCTCTCCCCACCCAACCCGAACCCACACCCACACCATATTTATCTTATAATTTACCCCCATAAGGGAGATTCATCTCATCTTTACTAGATAAATTTATTTTATAACTAATTATAAATTTATACCTAAAATTAAAGAAAAGATACTTAAATCCAATAACTTAAAATAAAATTTACATGATTTTTGTGAAAGTTATTATATTAACTTAAAAATATAACTAAGTTATAATACATAATCAAAATTAATTTAATAAACAATTCTATAATATTAAATTAAATATTAAATTATTTATAATATTTAAATATAAATTTATCTATTTATTATTTCATTATTATTGTATTATTAAATTTTATGAAATGTATTATTTTAAGAGTATTTCAAATTTATGTTTATTATAATATTATTGTTACATTTATTATTATATTTAAAATGTTGTGTGAATCTCTAATCTTTATTAAAGTTAATTTTTATTACAAATTTTACATTAAACGCGTGTTATAATAAAATGAATGGGTTATATATATATATATATATATATATTACAAAAATGGAAATATTTATTTTAAAACTAAATAAAAATAATTTTAAACTAAGGAATATAAATTAAAATATACATCTAATAAACACTGATCCAGTTGCAAGCCTCAATCTAGTGAACAATGAATCTCGTGATGATCCAGCAAACCAAGTGAAAAAGGTTAATTCTGCGTATTATTCTCATCAATTTATTATTTCACTGTCATTGATTGGTTGGGTGGAGTTGATAGTGGTATAAAGTTGGCATGCTTTTTCTGAAAACTATAGAAAAAGAAAGTTCACAAGTGAGGCTTTTCGCGTTTCTGTTTATAGGAAATAAGCCCCATGCCACTTGAGTGGGGCAACTGGGCATCCATGATTGCTGGCTAAATTTGTAAAAGCCATTTCCAAACCAACGTTATTATGATGAGGAAAATTGCTAGAAAGGTCATAAAAAGACAGAAAGGAAAAGAAGATAAATGGTTAAAATACACTATTCAAGTGGATAAAAATTTTACAGTGGACAAGATGAGAATATCACTATACATTATGCAAGTCAATAAAACATAGATTTGACCTAAACAGAGAAATTAACATTTCTCTAATATGTCTCTAGACAGAGAATTAACTTTCTCATGTCAAATTTTTATTTGATTATATCATATAAAACTTTGTGTCTATCTCTCTTTTCATAAAGGTTAAATATACGAGATTATTAATTTTTTTTGTAAAGGAGAGATAGATACAAAATGTTTACATAATGTGATCAAATAAAAAACCAGCATAAAATTATTTATCCTCATGTAGAAACATTGCATGCAAAATGCCATGAAAGCTACCAACAACACATATGCATGTTTAGATTCTTCAATTACAATGAATCCACTGTTTGTGTCCTGGAACCCACTTAGGACACTTGGGACTAAAATAGTTGGATGTTACCCTTGAGTTCAACAACTCCACTATAGGAGCAAACTTGACACACCTTGGTGCCTTGTACTGGTTAATTGATGCCCCTAAGTTGATGGCATAGTCCATGAGCTTGTCAAAGGTACCCTGTTCCACAATCTTGATCTCAAGTGGTCCTATTGATTTGTCTGAGACACGACCCTGGCGATACACACTGTTGAGTGACTCCTCAATTGTTAGACAACAATCTTCATACACACAGGGTGGAATAGGGGTTGACCCTTTGAGGCTTAGCTCCCAATACAGCACATAGTGTCCCGGGATTGTGGTGGTGTCTGCGCAGCTAGTGTACTCACTCACGTGTGCATCAAATGGCACCAAGTGTGTAACTGCATTCTTCATTGCGTTTTGTAGCTCAACCTCATCAGTCTTGTCAGAATCTATGCTCAGGACAACGTTCTTTCTGCATACAAAGCTAAATTGTGGGGCCTTGTTCTTGAATCCTGTCACCCTTAGTATATCTCCCACTCTATACCTATAAAGTCCTGAAACATTTGTCACACTCGTGCTTATTAGTAAACCCAAGTTTGGGCCCATTCAAAACCGTATGATAAATGCTTACAAATGAAATTTGAATGCGAGGTTTTTCAGTATATCAAGCTTGACATTGACAAGAATGTTGTTTCAAACAACAAAGTAAAATATGAATTTCACTCACCAGCATGAGTTGTAACAACGAGCTCATATTCTTGACCAAGCTTGACATCAACAAGCTCCACCAATTCTTGGTGTTGTGTCTGACTGAGAGATGTTGGTGAAGGTCTAGAAGGTACAGCGAGGTCATTGGTTCGGTTGACGGGTAGGAATTCATAGTAACACATGGTGGGGATGAGGGTGTAAGACACTTGGCTAGGTTTGCAAAGAGGATTGAGGTTGACCCCAAAGTAACACTCACTAGAAGCGTACATGGTGCACACAAGTGGGAGGCCATTGCTATAGTAATCCAAAGTGGGAATGTATTGTGCCATAGTCCCCGTCACAATAACATCCACATACTTTGTATTGGGCCAAAGCCTGGTAATAATCCCCTGCCAAGACCCCTTGCTACACTCCTTGTGAATCAAATCCGCAAGCTTGGGATCAGCCTTCAGGATCCTCATCACAGCCTCTCTCACTGACGTGTCACTGATCAAAGGGTTCACGGTTCCTGTTCTGATATCGTTGCAAAGGAGGGTCCAATGTTTCTCGAGGAACCGAATGGCACGAATGAAGCCAGAGGCAAAGATGGCCCCTACTCTGAGAACCTCTTTGTTTTGGCAAAGGCCACAGAGGAGTTGGGAGTACATGCTTTGGTAGGAATCAGGACAAAGGACTGTCTCATTTGGGCTTGTGTAATTTGTGTAAGGGTCGTACGGTCTGTCCCTAAAGTAGGGGCTCTTGTAATAGCTTGTGAGAACTGGACGAGCTACAATTCCTCCAGGTGTTTTGGACTCACATTTTATGAACATTAGGTACATTCCTTTACCTTTTTCTAAGTCTGGAACAAACTGGCTCATTATTGGCATCAACAGACTATACAACATACACCTCCTCCCTAGCTCCTCCTCAATTGTTGGCATCAACTTTCTCTCACCCCCCGATGTCCCAGAGCTACAAAACCCAACACAATTAACACATGCCCATTTATTTGGTTGCAGTCACTAAATGAAATAACCAACCCAATATAACATTTACCAAAAAGTTTAGTATCTTGTATAAATTTAGCAATTTACATTACTGAATTAAGCAAGTTACATGTGAACATTTCGTGCACATTCATAAAGTGAGATTATTTTACCTTTTTTATTACTTCATCAAGTTTTGTTTGGATTTTTTTTCGTAAATATTTGTTGAGAAGAAAATAAGAAAGTAAAAAAAATTGTATTTTTATGTTTAAGTTAAAATCTTTGAAAAAAGTTAAACAAAATAATTTCAATAAAATCTAACAAAGTTGACTTTACCTTAATTATACTTGTAAAAATACTTATAAAAAGTTTACTCAAACGGATAACAAAATGATATTTCAGAGATTATGAGAAGCAAAGAACAAGATTTGATGGTGCTGAAAATCGTGAGCACCTGGTGAGAAACTCTGTGACGGGTTTGGAGGTGAGGATTGGAGAGGTGTCACCATTGGCGATGCGGTTAATGTCAGGTTGGACATCCTCGTAGGTAATGACAGGGAGAAGTTTCTTGAAGGTGTCACACTCCGTTTGGCCATTCAAACCATGTCGTCGCAGGTACTCAACGTTTGCATTGAGAGACAGAATTTCACACAGAACCTTCTTCTGAACGTCATCTGCGTTCGTAGTGACATCCTCAATGAAGTTCAGAATCTCCCTGTTCTTCTCTGCAAGGTCCAGGTCATGCTCTACCGTGGAGTCTCTGGGAGCCTCAGGCATGGTTATCACAAGGAAGAAAATAGTATATTATGAGAATATGAGGTGGTTCAGAAAGAAGAAGAAGAAGAAGAAGGTGGTGATTGTTATTGGAAGTGAGGTGAAAAGAATGAGAAAGTGGTATATATATAGGCACATGTCAGGTCGTGTTCACTTCAGGGGTAGGGACCATGGAGTCAATACACGAGAGTACAGAGGGTGGAATCGGATATACATCCATTGTATCACTTTCGTTTTCCTTTTCTATATGTTTTTTGTTTTTATATTTTGTTTTTCACTCTGCAGAACTTTTATTTACTTGCAGAAAAGGTGATGATTTTTCTGAATCTTCATGACGTAAGAATAACAGAAGTGAAGCATAGAATAGAATACAAGTTTCACTTATTGGCATGTTAGGAATTTGGCTTGTTAGGAGGAGTTGGAGTTGAGAAGATATACACAATTTCAAATGACGTAGCATGATATGTGAAGGAATTAGAATTTTGGAAGTGAAATTATGTTGATTATTACTATTAGAAAATAAAATAACTGGTGCAGTGAGAGGTTGCCGCTTCTGAAAGAAAGGTAGAATGGAGAGTTTAAGATGAAAACAAAAAGGGATGCAGGTGTTGCAGTGAGTTGGGAATGCATAATGGGGCCAGAGTATCAAATAATGGAATAAGACAAATTTATATGGCTATATCCCTTGTCTCCCTTGTGGATCCATTCGTCAATACAAACACCATTGATTCAACAAAATATCCTGAAAACTCAGATGAAAAATGGAAACCTTTCTTACGTTTAACTAATTTTAAATTAATTCTACCTTCTTTTTAGGTGGTGCAAAATGAAAATTCAAGAAAAGAAAATCGGCCATGCTATTAAAGGGACACCCATGCCATTCACAAGCAAACAACAAAATTAGATGCAGTTGATTTGATGTTTTTAGTGTTATTTTCTGCTTACAAATTTATTTTGCTTCAATAATTTAAGTTTGTCCTCAAAACCACCTTAAGTTGCTCATATAAAACTGTGTTTATTCAAAAATAAAACTAATAAATATTTTATTATATTTCACCTAATAATTATATTTTATTTTTTAATAAAATTTGTCTTTAATCTCTTCTATTTTTTTTTAAAATATTTTTAATCCCTCAACGATTTATTTTGAACTCTTAATATATCATTAGTTTTAAGTCATTCTGACCAAGTATTACCTTTATAGTATGTGACAATTATGCAATTAAATGTTATTAGAACAAAGAATATTTTTTATCCTAAGATACTCCACTTTTTTTAATAATGTAAAATTGGTAGAAACTTTTACTTGAAAGTAAACTTAAAAATTAGAAAAAAAGAAGAATTATAACTTGAAAACCTTTTCAACTCTGAATTATTCTTAAAAACTATTGGATTGACCTGACTTACCTTAAATTTTAGTTTTTTAAAAAAATAATTTTATTCAGATTTTTTAATTGGATTGGATATGTAAGAATAGCGGGTAGTAGGAAGATGCCGTGGTATTTGTTATTTTCGATTTTAATTATTTTAAATAAATGTAAAAAATGAAGTTTGATTTAGTTTAGTGTTAATTTAATATAACATCCAAATTAAATCAAGATTTGCTGGTCAATTTGAATTGATTTTACGATTTTTTTATTATAAATTGTTAAAGCGTTTTTTAAAACATTATAAAAATAATTATTAAACATTTTATTAAGAAAAAATATTATATAAAAAGATATATAATAAAAACAATTACAATAAATTTAATATCTCTTAAATATATAAATAAATTATGCAATTTTAAAATTAAAAATTATAGTTTAAATTATTATATATCATATTTTTAATAAGCATAAATATATTATAAATAAAATAGAATCAAAATTTAACTATAACCATCAAAAATATAATTATATATATTTATTAATTGATAATTAACATTAATTAATAATTAACTTTAAATATAATTTTTGAATTAATTTAATTTGATTTGTTAAAATTTTTAATCTGAATTAAATTCAAATAGTAAACTTTGATTAAAAAAAATATAAAAATATAAAATTTTAATTTTAATTGATTCTCAATTTTTTTTTCATCTACTTGCAGTTATTTTATAGTTCGGTTCTATTTTTAACATTATCTAGTTTTGTGAGTGGGATTAAGTTGAACTATGATGATATGTTTTCTCATATTTGATATTGGCAGACAGACCAAATAATTGATTTAAAGAAACTACAAAATTGACTTGAAAAAAACTAGTAAAACCAATAAAAATGGTGTAAGTCAGTTTAATTAAAAATTATTTTTAATATATATATATATATATATATATATATTAAATAAATAAATATATATTTATTTTATTCTACATGTAAACTTATTATTATAAATAAATACTATTGAAATTTTAATTTAGGTATGAGAAAATATTTATTTTAATTTTTATGTGTATTTAAAATATTATAAATTTATTTTATCATTATAGAATTATGATATTATTATTTATTATTTTTTAATTATTATCATAATTTATTATTGACTGTTAATTCCAATTTGACAGCCATTGATCTTGATTATTAAAGTTTTAAAAATATGAATTATTTTAATTAGGTAGGTTTAGGGTTTCAGTTAATTACGTATGTAGTTTCGGTGGATCAAGTATAATTTAACAAGATCTACGAGTTTCTATTTAAGTTTATTTTGATAACTCTTAACTAAAAATTGTTAGACAAATCACATCTAGAGGGGTGAATAGATGTACAAATTAAAATAGATGTCAAATTAAAAATTTATTTGTGAGTCAATAATTTGTTAAAGCGGAAACAATAATATAATTAGGAAAAGAGAAGAGCACACAGAGATTTATACTGGTTCGGGTATAGTCAACCCTACATCCAGTTCCCAGTCAACTCTTAACACAAGAGTGACTCCCCATTCACTATCTTTCAAATTCAGTTTACAAATTACAATTAACTCAGCAGAAGAACCAGTAAAAAGTAAACTAATTAAAAAGACAATCACCTTCTTAGAAACCCACTAAGGATGAACACCTCCCTAGAATCCCACTAGGGATGAACACCTCCTCTGAACAAATTAAAGGATGAAAACACCTCCTTAGAATCTCACTCAGGATGAACACCTCCCTAGAATCACACTAGAGATGAAGGTAATAAAAATAAGAACAGACACACTTAGGTAATGGAGACAACAAATTGTAGAAGCCTGTAGAATGTCAATCTCCAAGAACAAGTGTGATTAACAATGAAAACACAAAAGACAGTAGAGAAGAGGGTTTTCTCAAAAGGTGTAAAATATCTCTGTTGCCTTGCTCAAAATTCTTTTCTCAAATCTAATTGAATGTAAATTGTATTTTCGAATTCTGTAATGTTGTGTTTTTGATTTTTCATCAAAACTTAATTAAATAGAAAAATAACATCAGAAAATAACCGTTGGACATTAATAATATCATAGAGAAAATCAGGATGTATTCAAAAACATTTATTCTTTAAAACAGATATATTTTTCAAATTTGAATTGTCATAATTGATTATATTATCAGTATAATTAATTATGATAGAGAGAATCATTTTTCCATTTCTGGTGCATCATAATTAATTATGACAGTGAAAAATATCATGTTATGAATTTTATCACAGATTGTGCTTTGGAGACTTATACATAATATTAATTCATCAACTTGTACCTCAATATCCAGTATTCTAAGACTCTATCTAGTCTTCAGGAATCATCTTCGGCTTGCTTGAATCATCATCTTTATCACCTACGTCATAAATTCAGACTTATCCTTAAATTCATCTTGAATGGTGTTGACTTGAATGTAGTTGACTTGAATCATCATCAAAATCATCTATTGGGAATGCAGGAACATTTCCAACAATCTCCCCCTCTTTGCTCTCAAAAATAATAATAGATAAATATTTAATAAAAAAATGTTAAGCATTTAAACTAAAAAGAATATTATTAAAAAAAATTATTGAGAAAGTAAAACTAAAGATTAAAAGTGATTTAAAAAAAAAAGGAACTACAAACAAAATTTATAAAGACTAAAAACATTAAAGAAAATAGAAACTAACACCGCTTTAATATTTATTTAGTGATTAAAAACAAAAATATCTAAAAGTTGAGAGAGTAAAGTTTTTTTTTTATATAAAAATTGTATTTTTTTTTAATAAACATAGTAATACTTATTTTAAATTATACTTTCTTTATTTTTTTTAGCAAATTTTATAACATAGACTTCCAAAATAAAATTAGAATGTGACTTTGGGTTTTCTTGTTGAAATATCAACATGGGACCTGCCAGCTGGATGTCACACACTTTTAGGTTAACACGTGATCCAATTCATCATTTCCAAGCTTTTTCTTTAGGAGTGCTTTCCAAGCTTTTACCAAGGGAGAACAATGTTTTGAAATGAGATGCTACTACTTCAAAATCAATTTTTTATTAAAGGATGATTAAATAATTTTAATAATTTAAGTTTTAAAAAATTCATATGTAATATTTATTCTCGTTGAAATTCAGTGGGAGTTGAAAGAGAATGATCATGATTATCTAAAAGAATTTTACTTTTTTTTTTATTATTATTATTCCGGAACAAATTCATTGGATAACCCTAAAAGCAGTTGATAAATTTTATAAAGAATATGAATTTTTCTAAAATATTATAAATAAAAAAATAAAATAAAGAAAAAAAATCATTTTTCATCCTTTTCTAATATAAATATAAATAATTTAAGTTTGGATTACAAGATAAAAATTATTTTTAATACATTTGTTAATTTTTTAATTTCTTTATGATTTGAATTTTCCCATCAAAAACCAATTTTATCATTTGTTTTCTTATGTCTTTATAATAAATATAATTTAAAAAGATAAAAAAATATAATTGATAAAATGTTAATTATATAATTTTAAAATAGGATATATATATATATATATATATATATATATATATATTTTTTTTCCTTCACATATTTAGGGTGTATTAATTTGACGGTGAGCGTATGAAATGATATTCTCTACCTCTCTCGATTTGTTCTGTATGTGGATTGAAATTCGAATTATAACATATTCAATAATGACACGAAACTATATTTAACACGCAAATATAAGTGTTGAACTTTTGTTTAGAAAAAGATAATGCATGTTGTATAACTTTATATAAATAAAAGTTGTCATTTATAAAAATGGTTTAGTATTGAATTAGTGTCCAATAGCATAATCTTTTTAAACAAAAATTAAATTATTAGTACAAATGTTGATATCATGTTATATAACCGACAATTTTAACATCCTTTTAAAAGTTTTACATGTTGAAAAATATGGAATTGGTTTAGAGGACGTATGTAAGCATGAAAGAGAGGTGAAATTGTTCAGAAAATTTATTATTTATTTATTTATTTATAATTTTGAAGGATTTTTGTGATGTATAATATTAGTCAAACAATGCAATATGATGGTACTACGTGGTCCCTTGTCGGTATCCTGAAGAAGGTTATTTTTTGTTGTTGGAGAAGAACTGAAAGATGAGTAGGAAAGTAAAATTGAAGAAAGATTAACGTGGAGGCAAAAATTGTTTTAGATCCATCGTTAATTAAAACTCCATTGCTTCGTAGATATCTTTTTTTGTGTAAACACAGCATGGAGTTTCTTATTTTTGTCTGTTTTTCATTCATGGACTTTGTTTACGTGAAATAGTATGGTTTACCATGAAAACGCCGACAATTTGGTTCAGCTTTTTCAATTTGTGCTGTTTTTTAACTTTATATTCATATCAAGTAAAAAATATTATTCATACGAAAGTTCTACGATACTTTAATTCCATGTATATATTTTTATTTTTCTTTTCTAATTTCATTCAACTAACGGGTTAGTAGATTAGCCAATAAATAGTAATAATCACATTTCATAGCGAAAAAAGAAAAAAATCATAGCTAAACTCAACTTTTGGAACACCATAATTAAGCAACTCGATAAATAATTGTACTTGATAAGTTAAAGTTGAAGGTTAAACACGTGATGCATTAATCCCTAAAGTTTTTATTTTTATTATTTTTTTATAGCATTTCCTTCCCTAAACAAACATATCATCGATGAAGATAACAACAATATAAAATTCATTTGAAAAAATTGAAATATAATTATAATGATAAATTAAAATTTAATAAATGGAGAAGAACCATTTGATTTTGCATTATGAGCCAACCATTTTAATCCACAGTTTAATTGTGTGCTGCACGCATGAGTGCCCGAAAAGAAGAACATCGTACTCTTTCTTACTTTCACTCTTGCAAGTCGAAGAGAATCAAGAACATCAATCATAAATCTTCACCCCCCCAAAACAAACATTATCATCATATCTAGTGCAGCATTAACTAAACCATAAATGTAAGCCATTTACCATTACTGCACAAAACACACATTCGTCAATTTCCTCTTCAAACACTAACCCAATCTATGTTTTTATAATATTTCCACCTAATTGGTAATGTTTTTTATTCCATCATTCCATAAAAGGATCATAGTGTGTCAATTTTATATTTATTATAATATTATCATGTTTGTTTTAAAATTTTAGTTTATAATGATTTTTATTCCAAAAGATACTTTAATATATTTATAAATTATTTTTAATTTTAATTCTTAAATAATTAGAGTGCATAACAAAATATAGTGAAACACGTTTTAAAAATAAAATTATGAGAAATTAGAATTTCAAAATAAACTATATATCTTAGTGATAATAAATATAATATTATAATAATAAATATAAAGTCAAAACACTCTAAATTTGTTTTTATTCTTCTTTATTACAAAATCAAATCATCAAATTTATTATATACATCCCTTTTATTCTATTAGGATGTGCTGTTAGAAATAATAGGAGGGATCTGTGATATAAGAGGTTTGGTATATATTTTTTTGTTTACCAAATTCTTTTTCAATCTTTAAAGTTTCTATCTGTACGTACAGTATTCTAAATTCTTAATATTTAGTCAATTAAAATCTTCAATTTTAAAATTAAACACCAAAGACATTTCTAGTAATTTTAAAATCATCAATAATATTGTGTATTAAGAATTGAGTTTAAATTTATTAAAAGCTAGCTTTGATTAAAAAATCTTAATACTATTTAACACTATTTCTAATTAATGAGATGTATATATCTCACATAAGTATCATTGAACTTGATTTGTGATAAAATAGAAGGTAATCCAATAATATTATATATATGTATATATACGTTGGAGAATACCATAATTTCTATGTCATGATATCATTCACCGAAAAGGCCAGCTGTTATTGAACTATTTATTCAAATATTTTGTATAAAAAGAAGAAAAAGATATAATAAAATAAGAAAAATGTGATTATAAAGAAAGAAAAATATATATATAATAGTAGAAAAGATTATATAAATGACAGCAGTCTTCACCGAAAGTATCCTATTGAATATTTACTGCACAATTATTCTATGAAATTGGGCAGTCTCTACATGGCCTTTATTGAAAAGGAGGAAGTGTCCGAGGGGACAGGGGAACCCCCTTGCCTATGTTACATGCACATCACCAGGTTGCCCTCATCTTCCTAAGGGCCCATCATGCATCCCTAAAGTCTAGCAACGCCATTTGTCTCCTTTTCTTTTTCATTCTCTAAGCTACAATTATTTCCACTTCATTCCTCATAATGTTCCATTTATTTCTGTCTTATATTTATTACAAAGTAGATATTATGATGTTTTAAGTTAAATCATGAATACGTATAATATGAATCAATGACTTTACTTTTTACTGCATGTCTAATCAGAGGTCTTTACATTTCTTATGCTTTTTAACCTTTTCTATCCCATATGTGTAGACTTTTGAGAGAGAGAAAATATTTTAACTGGTTTTAAACTATCACTTATTAAAACTAAGTAAAATGAAAAATAACACACACAAAATGAATTTTTATTGATGCTTAAGATATAATATTGCATACTTTTTGTTTGTAATATAAAAGTTATATATCAATCTTGCCTTTATAACTACAAATTGTGTTCTTATTGGTGTGGTTCACACCAGTTGATGTGTTATATCTTTTATTGGTACGAAGGATATTCTTGCATTCCTAATATTTTTGTAATGTAGTAGAGATTATTAATGTGTTTTATCTTTTGCTAACATTTTTTTTTGTATACGTTATCAGAATTGAACTTCAAATCAATATGTTTAAGAAACCTGTACATCTGATATGAAATGCTATCGGTGGTGCATCCAACATGGGATAAAGGTCAACAAGCAGAACAATCCTGTTAGTATAAAATAAGAGTAGTGTACTATATTATCATTTCTCTAACATCAACAGTGATACCAACAGATGTAAAGTTGAATCAAGTGGAAAATATTAAGATATCAGACACAATCTAATTGATCACCTTTATTTTCTAGCACTGTTTAGCTTTCTATAACTTGGTGTTTTAACTAAAGGTATCAATCACAGTTAAACCCTTCAAGCTTTTGAGCCATCATTACCACTGCAGATATGTGCTAACAGACGGCTTAAACTACAATCATTAATGTTTAATCTTGAAGCATACTACCCCATGACAAAATGATATTGCAATATGAAATATGCCAGTGGTGATTAGTTAATAATCAATAAAGCTATGCCTTATAAGGCATTCTTCCCAAGTAGGGAAGTTTAGGCTAAGGAACATATAAGAAAGTCATGAGTGGTGTTTTCTCAAAGTTCACTAAATTGTTGGACACACATTGGAGTACTAATGTAAAGCACCCACAAATTAAACGAGTTATTAGCAATTTAGTTAAAGCAACCAATCACATGGCAAACCCTTGCAATGAATTTGTCACATACTTTTACATGCAAGGTTTGGAGGCCTAGTGAGAACACTGCACAAACAATTTGATTACAGTCTAGAATGTAGCCAAAGATATGCATTAATCCCAAAGTTGAAATTAAACATATGCATGAGAAGATGAATCGAAAGAAAGTAAACAATGTTGTTCATGAACAAAGTACTATTATTGTGAATATGTGATTATCTGATTCCAAAGCAACAATTATTTTTGTTGCAAACCACTGCTTTGATTCCTTGTAGTTGCTTTTTGGCTCACCCATAAAAGTAAATATATTAAAGTGATTCAAACCGTGAAGTTCATGTCCAATACTAGAGATGAACTGAATTAGGTAAAACCTTTAATCACAAATTTTCCATCCATCTTTCCACCCAATAGGTTAGTCTGTGGGTCCTTGAAATTTGAATAACTGCTACTTGACCTGAAGTAAGCCAAAGTCTTTCTCTTGCGTATGATGATTATAGTCGTCTGGAGTAGCAGCATGCTTTTCACACTCTCATCCCTTACTCAGCCTTTTACATTTGCTTTTGGGAGGGGGGAAAGAATTAGGACACAAATAGAAAAATATTGGCAGAAAAGAGAAAGAGATGCTTAATACCATGTAAGGTGGGGAACATATTCATATAACAGTTGAAAATAAATTATGTTCCTAGGCTAGCTCTAGTAGACTGCATATGAGTGTTGCTTTCTTTAAATGGGATCAGGGATTACCATATTTTCTTATATATATTGTTGTAATTGAAGATATGTGGCCCAATAATGTTTGAAGATATACTGGTTTGTCTACTGATAAATAATGTGCACTTAGAGACTCCATTTAAAATTTGAACTGTATTCAAATTTGTGACTGGTGAGTTTATGTGGAAAATTTTGAAGATGAGATGTTAGTCCTACTATTAGCAAATATGTCTAAAAAGAGAGAATAGTGTATATCTTGTTCCTTTATGGTTCAACCCCTAAGAAACGTGTAAAGGGGGTTGTATCTCTTTTCTACGTTGTCCATCCTCCTCATGGAAAGAAGTGGATATGAACCTAAAAACAACTAAGTTTGCCCCCACTGAGTCCTCTTAAATGGCATAACACTTTGGACTTTCTTCCATGATAACAGGCACTTACTGGTTAGAACCTGTTGTGACTTACCTTATGATATATTTCTATTTATTGGTTAATTTTCATTTTCTTTATGCATAAAGTTGGAGGAGGATAAGCCTTGTACTGAATTTACCTGTCGTTCAATTTTAAGTAGCCTTGCTTATTTTCTTTCCTTTTTATGTAAGAGTTCTTCGCCTACATTTCACTTGTATGTACTTTAATTCTCAACTCAAGGCACCATCTTGTCAAATTCGAGAATTAGGTTATCCTCTCGTTTAATGTGATAATGATATTCAAACTTTTAGGGCCTAGTTTATGCATGAGACATTGATAATAAGATAGGATAAGTTATTATATCATTTACTCTATTGTTAAAAGACTTGAAAACAAAATGAAAGTTTATCCTATTAACTTAACTTATAAATTTCATGAATTTAAAAGTTCTTCAAAGAGGAAATAAGTTAAGAAGAAGGAAGATAGATGGCTACAAATTATTTTAATGAGATGGATAATGTAGTTGTTCCATTTTTTATATCTTACAATCAATATTATAATTTTTTTTTCATTTAGTTTTATTCGGGTAATTGTTCTATTTTATTTATAATCACCTAGGATGTGTTTGAAATCATTTCTTTACGAAGGAAAAGTAAGAAAATAAAATAAAATTAGCTTCTCCATTCATTACCATGAGATAATTTATATAAATTCTTTGATATTACATTTATATATTTTTATTTTTAATTTATGTGTCAACTAATTTATATGTCTTTAATTGCATATTTCGTTTCAGGTTTTGATTCCATTCATTGATGGGTCCATTCACAATTTTTCTTTTTGTATTCATAATTGAACACCTTATATATCATAGTTCAGTCAATAAATCCATAATTAAAATAAAAAATAAAAAAATAAAATGGATAAAATAACTTTATTAAAAAAAGTTATATCAACATCTCTTAAAAATAAGAAAATATATTTATTAAAAAGATTTTTTTCTTAATATTTTTACTTATAAACTAAATTCTAATTTTTTTTTAAAACAATGATTCTAATTTAGTTTAGTTTGATTTTATGGGTTAAGTAAAAATTTTGATGGTTTGACCAATATATTTAAATGGATTAATTTTTGTTTAGCCTTATTCTATCTTAGGCCAATGGATTAAGAGATAATTTTGACTTGATTAAAAATTTAAAAAAATTACTTAATGTATTTGTATAAAAATAATTAATTAAAAAATATTTAAATAAAAATTAAAAATATATTTTAGAAATTTAGATTATATTAATAAAAAAATATTTCATATATAAATTATAAGAAAAAATATTCATCTCAAAATATGAGTTAAAAATTTATTTTTCGTTATCATCATTTTTTTTAATAATTTATTAATCTAAAATAAATATTAGGAATTTCTTTTTATATTTACTATTAAAATAATAAATCTCATGTTATTGACTAATCTGATATAAATTGTTATAGATTATGATTAACAAAAATAAACTTCATTCCATTTAAGTCATAATTTTTTTTTAATTTAACTGAATGGATTCTATTGAACTTAATATAGCTTAACAATTTAAATGTAATCCAAAAGAAGTATGAGTGTTTTTAGAGGTGATTGGCAAAGAGTGTGGATTAATTGCATGAACGGGTTTGTTTGAAATATAAAATATCTACTGCAGCTGATGTTTTGTTTAGATCATACATTACGCCGTGTTTACCTCTTCATATTGATTAACAATAAAATTTTGGTTTTTTTCACATACATACCATTTTATATTGTTTAACAATGAAATTTTGGTTTATATATATATATATATATATATATATATATATATATATATATATATATATATATATATATATATATATATATATATATATATAATTGTTAGTGTTGTTATTATAGAGTACTGGATGAAAGTTTAAATCTTGTCATGTTACATTTAGGAGAAAAGTGTTAGGAAATAAAAAAGAACTTTATTATTTTAATGGCCAATCATGAATTTTGTTTATTTGAATACATGGTCTAAAATGAAACTCTTGATTAAAATAAATATTTTTCTAATAATTATAATATAATATAATATAATAATAATATTTATAATATTTTATATTTATTATATGATATTTTTAAATATAATATATTAAATTATAATATTTTTTAATCATTTAAATATTTTATTTTTTAATAATAATAAAATACTCACTTTATTAAATTTAAAATTATCATTTTTAATTGAAGAATAAGATTGAAAAAAGAAGAAAGATAAACACTAAATGGATATAGAGAGAAAAAAGGAATAATAAAAAATAAATAAAGAGAGTAAAAAGAAAAATAATTATATTATATATATATATATTTTATTGAATTTTGTGTATAAACAGTAAATAAATCTAATTGGATAAATAAATTTAATTTTTTTTATTTAAATAATTATGGTAAATATAACTAACACCTTCACCTTCATCGTGAATGAACAAAGCTATTAAAAAAAGTTTGAATGACATAGCAGCACCTAAAAACTAAGAACTATCTAATGCTTTGTTTCAATTTGTTCCAACAAATCTTGGGTATCAAATTTACTTTAACTCTTATATATTAAAACATGTGGATTATAAAAGAGATCTACACATATGAACTTTTTTTCCACACAATACTTTAAGCATTATATTTAATATTGAACTTCCTGTAGAAAATTAAGGCTCAGAAATATTTTATAATGACAAAAAAACATGAACGAAATCTCCCTTCCTGCCGTTAGTGTTTTATAATTGTTAGTTTGCAAGATGGGATCTTAAAAATGTGTTTTATCATGATTTATAAAAAATAAAAATTTTGTACAGTATCTAATATATTTAGACAACAATAATTAATATATATATATATATATATATATATATATATATTATAATTTTGTTTTTTATATAATAAAGACTTAATTATAATTTTACTTTTATATTTAATCGAATCTATAATTCTGGTTTTTATTTTCATAATTCATTTTCTAAATTTTATAAAATTTAAAATTTGATTCCTAAGTTATTTTTTATGCTATGTTAGTCCTTAATTTTGATCCTTATATTTTATTAAAGATGTAATTTTGATCTTTAATACTTTTATAAAATTTAACCCTCATCTTTTGATTTTTTTTTTAACTTTATTCTTAAATAATGTTTTCTATAATTTAACTTTTATGTTTTTTTTTAACTTTTATTTTTAATTATCCATAATTTAATTTAATTTTGTAAGTATTTATTATTTTTAGTAGAAAAATAAGTCCAAATTGAATGAGAAAAAAATCATAATATCATACAAAATATAACTTTTAATTTTTTTTAATATTTTATTTAATTTTCAAGTTATAAAATCATACAAAATTTTAACTACATTTATTATTTTTATTAATATTTATTATTAATGTTTATTTTCAAGTTATTTAATGTTTATTATTATTTTAAAATTTTTTAAAAATATTTATATTTATTATTATTATATTAATAATTTAAAAAATAATAAGTATTATTATAATATTAATAAAAATATATATAATAAAAAATATTTAAAAATAAAAGGTAAAAGATTATATAAAAATAATATTTCATAATACGATTTCTATTTTCTTTAGAGGGAAAAAAAATTCTATAGAAGTTTGAAGCACAAATACGACTTACCCATATTTTTTTTTTAAATTTACTGATTTTGATAAATTTTTAAAAAATTACACTATTTAAGTAAAAATAAATCTTATTTTATTTATCTTTTTCTTATATTTCTCTCTTTTCTTAAAAATAATTTAACTACTAAAATTGTTATTAGGTATTAGACAAAAGCATAAATACACACACAACTAAAATAAAAAGATGAGAAAAACTCGACAATAGACAAAAGAATAATTCCACTAATGAAAGAAATTACAACCCTTCTTTCTCTACCTCCAAGGAGAAAACAATAACATCCTTTTATTTTTTTTCTAAAAATAAAGGAAAAATAACTCTAAGAGAACCTAAAAGGAAAAACTATTTTTTTCTCTTAATTTATCTCTCAAATACTAAAGTAACAAGAGAAAGAAAATGAAATGATTGTGGAGTGTTTTACAAGATAAACATTGTGCTCCTTTTATAGTAAAAAACGTAAGCACCAAACTAAGATTTCCCTGATGTGAGACTTTTCTTCTCACAATCGACCACTTGAAGATTTTGATTAAAATTAATCAAATCTTCACATCATGCTTGCTTTATTCTTATCATCCATGTTGCTTATTTTTTTGCTAGTCCATAGTAGGATTGACTCCATAAAAACTTGTCAACACTAACCAGTTTTGTTATAACATTTGCTAGGTTCTCATTCGTCTGAATCTTTTGCATATCTATACTACCCTCTTCCACTACTTCTCGAACAAAATGATATCTTATTCCTATGTATTTTGTCCTAGAATGAAATGTTGAATTTCTTGCAATGTGCAAGACACTCTGTGACTGTCACAATACATAATAATTTGTTGTTGTTTGTGTCCGAGTTTCTCCATTATCTTCCTAATCCAAGTATCTTCCTTACATGCCTGGGTGACTGCCATGTACTTAGCTTCTGTGATAGACAGAGCTACAACATCTTGTAATTTGGATAACCAACTTACTACCCCTCCTGCAACTGTAAACACATAACCAGTAGTAGATCTCCTTTTATCTAGATCACCTGTAATATTTAAATTAACATGGTCTTTGATAACTAGTTCTGATCCTCCATAACATAATGCAACACTTAAGGTTCGTTTGATGTATCTAAGGATCCTCTTTATAGAACTCTAATGCTCTTCACCAGGATTTCCCATGAATCTACTAACTACTCTCACTGCTTGTGCAATGTTTGATCTTATACAAATCATGTCATACATAAGACTTCTCACTGCTGATGCATATGGTACTCGAGACATTTCCATCCTCTGCGCTTCATTGTTGAGACTCATACTTGAGGATAACTTACAATTGATAGGAAGTGGGGTGAAAATTATCTTGCAATCTTGCATGTTGAAGCGCCATAAGATTTTCAGTAAGTAATTCTTCTGAGAAAGCCAAACCTTACTAGCTTTTTTTGTCTTTGTGAATTTTCATCCCTAAAATCTTATTTGCTAGTCCCAAGTCCTTCATGTCAAACTTCCTAGCCAATTGTGCCTTTAATTCTTGGATTCGATCTATGTTGGGACATACTACCAACATGTCATCCACATACAATAACAAGATAACAAAATCATTATCACAAAACCTATTGTAATATGTACAATGGTCTGAGTTCAGTTTATTGTAACCAAGACAAATAATGAAGGAATCAAATCTCTTATACCAACATCTGGGCGCCTACTTTTTACCATATAGAGATTTGATTAACCTACAAACCAAGTTTTCTTGTTCTTTAAAGCTTTCTGGTTGGAACATATAAATTTCCTCTTCAAGATCTCTATGAAGAAAAACAGTCTTTACATCCAATTGTTCAAGATGTAAATCAAATGCAGCACACATAGCTAGGAAAACTCTGATGGACGTCAATCTAACAACCGACGAGAATATCTCATTGAAATCAATACATTTTTCTTTAGCATATCCTTTTACCACCAATCTAGCACAATATCTTTCTACTTGATTATTACCATCTTTCTTGATCTTATAGACCCATTTGCAAGCAATGACTTTTCGACCTTTCGAAAGTTTCACAAGATTCCATGTCTTGTTTTTATTAAGAGCCTCAATTTTTTCTTATATTGTAGTCATCTATAGAGAAGCATCTGAACAACTCATAGCCTCTTAAATGTTGAAGGTTCTCCTTTTTCGTTTAGAAGACAATACGCATCATGACTTATTATCACATATTGTGAATGCCAAGATGGTCTGACTTTTTCTCGTGTTGATCGCTAGAGATCTCCATTACCAACCTCATTTGGTTCTTGATCTTCGTGCTCCTCCTCTGACTTAGACAAGTCATCTGAAGACTTCTTCTCTATCTGTACTATAATCTTGTCCTTTATCAAATTGTCATTTGTCTACTCACTTTACAATTCATTTTTTGCAAAGACTACATCTCTACTAATAACAACCTTGTGGGAAGTGGGGTCCCACAGGCGATACCTCTTCACATTATTAGCACAGCCCAAGAAGATACATTTCTTGGGTTTTGGATCCAATTTTGTTCTTTCTTGAGTGTTGTACATCACGTACACAAGACAACCAAAAACACGTAAGGATGAATAATAAGCTGATTTACCTTTCCATAATTCCATTGGTGTGCTCATACCAATGGCGGTTGACGATGATCGATTTATAACATAACAGATAGTTTTAACCGTTTCTGCCCAAAAAGACTTAACTACTCCAGCTATTCGCAACATAACTCTAGTTTTTTCCAGGAGAGTTATATTCATCCGCTCTACTATACCATTTTGCTGAAGCGTATGTGGGATAGAAAATTGTCTGGTAATACCCTTTTGCCTGCAAAATGCTAAAAATTTTCCGTCTACATATTTTTCTCCGTTATTTGTCCTCAAGCACTTAATTCTTTTCCCAATTTCAAGTTCTACTTGTGCTTTGAATTTCTTGAATTGTGAAAACACATCTGACATCTTATTGATAGAGTATACCCACAATCTCTTGGAGTAATTGTCGATGAACGATACAAAATATTTTGCTTCACCGAGGGATAATACCAGCGATTCTCACACATTAGAATGAATCAAGCCCAATATGTGTTTACTTTTAGTAGTCACTCTAGCAAACTTCAATCTATGTTGCTTGCTTATCACACAATGCTCGCAGAAGGGTAAACTAACCTCTTTAAGCCGGGGTAAGAGATTACATTCTACAAGGATTTTCATACCACTTTCTGACATTTGACAAAGTCTATGATGTCACATGATCACTGCATCTTCCTGACTTATTGCCACAATTGATGCATACGCTTCTTGCAACGTATCTCCAAACAGCACATACAATTTTGTCAATGATCTTCTTTGCCTTCATAACCACCAAACTCCCCTTCACCACCTTTAAGATTCCACCTTCAACATGGATCTTACACCCGAGGTCATCTAATTGTCCAATGGATAATAAATTCTTCTTCAAGTTCTTCACATGCCGTACTCCTTGAATTGTGCGAACAGTACCATCATACATTTTAATTTTGACGGTACCAACTCTAGTAATCTCCAATGCATGGTTGCTTCCCATGAAGACGAATCCACCTGAGAATAGTTCATAAGTGTGAAACCAATCTCGGTACGGATTCATGTGTCATGTTGCACCTGAATCCACTATCCACTTGTCATGAAACTTCTTTTCACCATTAGAGTTAATTACTGCTTCACTCATTAGAATATCTCCATCTTTCGAGGCACTTGCAACACAACATTGTGAGGTTGATTCTTCAGAGTTGTTTCCTTCATTCTTCCTTTTCCAACACTCTTTTCTTGTATGCCCTTTCTTGCCACAAAAGTAGTATTTGATTTTAGAACTCTTCTTACTTCGAGACCTCGATCTATCATTACTCGAGCCATGTTCCTTTGATCTTTCTCTCATCATCGTTAAAGCCTCTACTTGTTTGGAACTTCCCCCCTTACTCATCCGCCTGGATTCTTCTTCAATAATAGCTCCAACAACATCCTCAAAGTGCATATTCTCATCAATATTATTATTTGCAATATTGATGATGAGTTGATCATACGAATAAGGTAAAATCTGAAGTAGAAGCTCTGCACGCTCATTTTCAACTATGTTGAAATCTGCTGCTGATAGTTGGGCAAACAAGGTATTCAAATGGTTGATGTGGTCTGTCATTGATGTGGACTCACTCATCCGAAGAATATAGAGTTTTCTCTTTAAGAATATTCTTGTGTGAAGTGACTTCACCTCATATAGTTTAATGATGATATCCCAAATCTCCTTCGTAGTAGTCTTCTCCACAACACTGGATAAAAATGAATCTATCATTGATAAGTGCAAATTCGCAATAGCATTGTTGCTCATTTTTTTTCATCATCGTTCATCCGTGTGTTCCACGATTCTTTCCGCAATTGCATCAATACAATTGTCCTTCTTCAAAATTGTCTTTATCTTCAATTCTCACAATGAAAAATTACTCCCATTGAATTTCTCTATCTCATATTTTGTTGTCATGGTTTCAAAACTGACTTATGCTCCTCACTGTAAATAGCATTACCTACTGGAACAACGGTAAACCGTGAACTAGTACACTAGGTAAGTTCCCAAGAAGAGAGGTGTGTCACTAATGGACATGCTTAAATACCAAGTATTTTCTTGCCAAAACTTTTCCTAGACATGCACTATCATACTACCAAATAATATCTAGTAACAAAATAACTTTTTTCTGATTTGGAAGATCAGATTAACAACAACCACAAAGCATAATATTTTTCTCATTATCCTAATAACTATGCAACAGAAGACCAATATCACAATCAGTTAGGTATCAGACAAAAACATAAGTACACACAACTAAAATAAGAAGATGAGAAAAACACCGACAATAGGCAAAAGAGTAATTCCACTAATAAAAGAAATTACAATATTTATCTTTTTACCTTCAAGGAGGAAACAATAATATCCTCTCTTGAAAATGAAGAAAAAATAACTCTATGTGTACAATTAAATTCGTGATGGGAAACTTTTCTTCTCACAATTTAACAATTAGATTATCTAAGACACCCTTATTAATACAATTAGAATATAAAAGACTAAAACTATTATATATGTACAATTAAAATATGGGATTAAGACCATTCAGTTGCCACAAAATAAGAATAATTTTTCAATTCTTTTAAAGTTATTCTTGAATAATTTGATCACTCTCTTATAAATATATATATATATATATATATATATATATATATATATATAATTAATTTTATTTACATTCTAATGTAATAATCTATTAAAGCTTTTCCAAAGCCCAAGAATGATATAACTACTTTGAATTCGAAACAGGCCTAAGCAAATGCGTTCAGTTGAATGCTTCATTTGTTTTGGGTCACTCAGGGTTTCTTTTAAAATGTATTTTGGTAATTTTATACACAAATGATATATTTTAAAAGAAATTTATTTAAATAGAACTTTTTTTTAATGTATTTCCTCTATTAAACCTGTTTATTATTTATCCACAAAATTAAATTATAGGAAAATTATTCTTCTCCTTCTTCACCCACTCTCTCTTATGATTTTAGTTTCTCGTTATTTTTTATTATTCTCTTCTTTCTCTGTCACTCATTTTGTTCTTTCCTCTCTCACTCTCTCTATTTTAATTATACAAGTATGCTTTTAATTAACAGTTTTACCACAAATTATTTTTTAGCATATTTGAGTTGTTTCTTCGTACACCCATGAAATTCTTGAACACCTAAAAAATACATTTTAGAAAGCCCATAATGGAGATGCCCACAAATTTTATGAAATTGGGAAAAGGAAAAAAATGCGCATATTTGTGGGTCACTATTCTTCAGAGAGCTTGATATTGCACATTTTGCTCTTGAGCATTAGTAATGTTTGGGTTGTTTCTTTTTTACTCTCTTACTTTCTTTTTGTATTCTATATTTATCTAAAAGGATAATATATTCTACAAAGTTCATTTTTGAATTATATTTTTTAAAAATGTATCTTAATTCAATCATATGAAATTTATTTATGAAAAAATACAATCCGCAAATGCATTTAGAATTAGTCTATTACAACTCATTTTTGAATTGTGTTTTTAAAAAATTATTTTAGATTCATCTATCCGAAATATTGAAATATTACAAATACAAATAAAATACGGTGACAAATTTCAAACTTTAAGGTAAAAATGATACTTGAAAATGCTAAGAGGTGCAACATACAAAAATGTAAGAAGGTTTTTGAGGATATTTTTAATATTTTATTATATACAGATAAACAGCTTAATGATTGATGATTCATGGCCCAATTTTCTAGGCCCAAAAAGACCGATTACAAAACTTTATTTACCCGAACTTATCAACCAGAAAAAAGAAAAGGAAAAACAGAACGTTTATCACATGTTTCATTAACAGTTTTAAATAACACAAGTTGGATTAAGTTTTTTTTTTAAATGATATTTAGTAAAACCAAATAATTCTATATGCTATTTTTATTATACTTTTATTAGTAAGTTTTATTTAACTTACGTAACTTCATAACTTTTTCTATAAGCATTGAATTCTATTAATTTTACTATTATTATAAGACGCTTGATACAGTATATCACGTACAAAAAATAATATAATTTTAAATACATTTTTAAATATAAATAAACGCTGACTATAGATTATATATATATATATATATATATATATATATATATATATATATATATATATATATATATATATATATATATATATATATATTTGACTATAAACTTTGATATCATGTGATTTAATAGTGTGGTTTCTAATTTTTGTATTTCATAACAAATTCATTAAAGAAAAAAAGTGTTTAAAACCTAATCAATGAGTAAAGATCACATACACATTAAACATATCTAATGAGAAAATTATTTTGCGACATTAAACAAACGAACGCATTTTGTGAAAAAAACATTTTTTATAACACAAACATAAACATGTGAAAACATTATTTTTGAGAGAATTGGGATAAATAAATATTAACCATTACATCTTATCAATAATAATGAAAATAAAAACAATGTTTTGTACTTTTTTTAAAAGCAGTATAACCTCTTTAATTGATAACTTTAAATAGACTTTTAATTTTCATCATTTATATATAATTATATAGGCTAAATTTATTAAGAGGATTTTTCTTAGGAGAGAGTGGGAGGAAAGAATATTAACTATTAAACCCCAAACATTTTTTTTATAAATAATTTTTTTAATCCATCACTAGTTTTTCATATATACAATCATAATTTGTTTCCTTTTTTTTGTTATACCTTCACCTTTTAGCTTTCCGTACTAGTACTGCAAATTATATAAAGTCTGTTTGATATAATTATCTGATAAGTAATCAATTTGATAACTTATTCTTTAATATAATATTTAAAAAATTTCTAATAAATATCTTATATTATAGTTTGCCAATAATATAATTTATGATTTATTTTAACACTGATTCTTAAAATATATTTTAATAATAAAATAATTTTAGAAAAGTTAATCATAAGTATTAATTATAAGATTTTGACATGGATTTTCAAAATTTCAAAACTATTGGGTGAAATGGAGTTAAAAATTTCTTACTACAAAAGTTTAAAAATATTCCAATATAGTTTATATATAAATTGACAGTTGTATAGCAATACCATATGGCACCTGCAAAAAGTTTTTCAAATTGATTTAAGAATGAAAGCTGTTTACGAGCTTGTTTGAATATAGAAATATAAGATTTACACACACACACACACACACACACATATATATATATATATATATATATATATATATATTAGTTGGCAATAATTACAAGAAAGGAAAGGAATAATGAGTAGGTCCAATGCATATAATCTTGATACACATTTCCATCATGACTTAAAAATGAAGGGTCCCTGTACATTCATTACCTTTAATTTCGTGTTCATAGAAAATATTCAATATTCATGAATGAATTGGTAAAGAAACTAAGCATTTTTTTTTATTGATTTATCTCTCTTTTAGGGAATGGTGTACGTAGATGTGAGGTCATGCTGTGCACTATGGTAGTTAAGAACTATTCCATGAGATTATGAGTTCATGACTTCATTTCATTGGTCGCACTAGGGTTACAATCACAGGCTTAGCTCATTAATTATATAGTTTTTGGCATCTATTATATATAATTCAAACTAAAAGACATCTATATTCAAAATAATAAATTCTCTACAATAATTATTTATTTTTCTTCCTTAACATAAGTAAAAACTAGAAAAATGCTGATAAAAGTAAGAGTTTGGTTATTATTTATTTACTGCTATAAATGGTTGTTGCAATAATAATTTTTAATCTCTATAAAAAAATTGTACGTTTTTTTAACCTATACTGTTAATTACTACTTTAAATCTAAGGTGGTACGGTATGCACCGAAGTTTCAATTTATATATAATAAAAACAACTACAATTTTCACCTTTGGTGGGTCAAATTACAATCATTGAGATGAAGTAATATAGTTATTAAATAAAGTTATGAAGAATTAATTGAAGATAGTGACCTTGTGCTAGATGTTGAAGAAAATTGTTGCAATATTTAGGGGTGAGAGTATTTAATTAATTGGCAAAAGATATTCTTGTACAAACATCAAACACATGGAGACAAAGGAAAGAAGAGGAGTATGGTTTCTTGGAGAAGTTAGTGAGAAAGAAAGAAAGAAAAGAAAGAAAGAAGAATATATTAGCTCAAAAGAGGACAAAGAAAGGAACATCTTTCAAAGTTAGTCCTCAAATATTGTAGGATTTTAAGGAAGGTTGAGAGATGAGTGGGGGCCAAATAATGACTTGAAGGAATGTTTCATGAAAGAGGGTCAAGATCCATGTCAACCCCACTCCACCAAAGGATGAACAATAAAGAATACTCAAACTTTGGGTGGCCAGACACACACACAAGCTAGCCACTACTTTGCCCTCAAGTCAAATTCTTTACATTTTATTTCCTCTAATCGTCATAACCATCATAATCATGCTCATCATCCTACACCTAGCTACCCCTAGCTGCCCTACTTCTTTTATGGTTGAAATCCAACGCATCACAAATTTTCAAATCACAGAATTTCTACACAAGTCAATGAAAAGAGAGATGGTCACATAAGCCACACATGCGTCACATAAACCCTAATTAAATAACCAAACCAAAAACACACTCAACCAAATACTTGCACTTGTGGGTCATGGGATTGGTGGACTAACAAGGATGTAGACGCGTTTAATAAGAATAATGCACTATTTTTTATTATATCTATATATCTTTCTTTTTTTTTTAATTTTATTTTCATAGCAATTATATTTTAGAAATTTAAAATCTAATTAATTATTATAGCTACTATAGTTGATATATATAGGAAAGAATTTGTATAATATGATTTATTAGTATTAGTCTTAATTTAAATCCATTAATCTAAAGATATGGGAAGAGAGGTAGTATTATTTATATTGTAGGACGTCAAAAGCTAGGGTTTTGTTTAATACAGATACAATCAACCATGGCCGCCATTCAGATAACTCAAAAACATATTGGTTTGTTATTCTGTATAAATAATATTAATTAGAGATAAATATATGTTGTCTTTGTTTCAACTACATCCAAATTTGTAATGACGGTGGTCCTTTGACATAATTCCAAGTTGATATTCCAAAGCAGACAAAGAGTTGATATATATATATATATATACACACACACACTTGTCCTGGTAACGAGAGAGAAGTGGAAATCTCCGTTGGTTTCGTCAGATAAGAATGTAATTGGTGGAGAGAGGATTCTTAATCAATAATTCCATTATTTTGGTGGATGAGTAAGCACCATAATACAGAAAAGAATAAGAATATGCGTTGAACTAACAACAGGACCAGCGAAATTCAGTGTATAAAGCATATATTATCATCATCATCATCACCAAAAGTGTATGCATATAATCACATCAATGCATGCATATAGAGAGTGCTCTGGTGGAATTGTCAGGTTAAACTTCGTGCTCCCAAGGTATCAGGGCATGAGAAGCTGAAACAAAGTTGGAGTTGAGTTCTGACTTTTTTTGCTGCTTGCTTCCACTGGTTTAAATGATTTTGACAATAGTCTGTTCTGTCATAATGCATGAATGATGGATGAGTAACCCTTTAGAATGAACATTTACTTTGATATTTCAAATTAAAGTTGTCTTTCATCTTTTTGTGTGTTGAATGGTCATAGTGAGATTTAAATTTAAGACTTCATTCAAATTATTTAAATTCTTCTTTCTTACTAATTCACCATGGAGGATTTAGTTTTTTTTTTCTATCATTTAAAATTAGTTTATAGATAAATATAAAGCCATATTTTTATTTAAAAAAAAAAACTAAAGGAAAAAAGTACAGATTAGTTTATACATAAATTTGAACTTATAGAAGTTTATTTATTTTACTATTTTTACTTAAAAGTGCTTATGAAAGAAATATTCAAATATATCCTAATTTATCTTTTCAATCCACTGTATTTCAGATAATACAAATACCAAGGGAATAAAAATAAAACTAGAAAATTATTATTTAATATTTTCTGAAAAAAAAAACTTCGAAATATAAAAACATTTAAGAAAAACATAGAAAAACTTTATGGGAAGAGAAGTTTTACTTTAAGCAAACAACACCCAATATATGAATAAAAGGAAAATAACACCAAATTATAATATGCATCACCCATAAAAAATGACGACAAATATATTCCTAAATATATATTTATTGCTACGGAACTCTAAACAATCTTAATTGTGCTAATGCATACTAAAGTCGACATCGGCATAATTTATTATTTAAGAAAAATGCTGTGATTTACAAATTTTTAATTGAAGTCAAAGACTAATAATGTAAGCCAATGTAGTTCTAAAATCCCTTAGAAATATAATCCTAATCTATTAGTAAAAATTAATTAATCCCTTAATAATTTTCACAATTTGTTTTATGTACAAGTGTCTCAAGATAACTCAGAATAAGCACATTATGTCTAACACGATACTTTGAGCAGTTTAATCTTAGGTTCACACCTTCAAAAATGTTTTTCAATATAAAGAAGCAACAAAAGCATTAATAATAAAAAAATGCGTCAATAAGCGTTAAGAAGAAACTTAAAATTTTAAATAAACAAATTACAACCAACCTTAATGATATAAAAATTAACTACTCATCATAGGTACACAGTTAAGAATCTTTTTATCACACTTATTAGGATACGTCGTTTAGGATGATAGAAAACAATGTGCAAAGTGGGAACTTGTTCTACAAAAACTTTCAACACCGTTTCCTATTAGTATAACCGATATAATAAATATCTTTCTACATCGGTGAAATTTATATTGATTATTAAATTAATGTAAAAAACTGATGTTAAGTTTTTATTCCCATTAATCACACCTCAACACTCAATTAGGTAAGGTATATTTCATGTAATAAATGACACTTATAATAAACAATACATACATTTAAATATACGTATTTATAAGATTTTATTGAACCTTTATTTAACAAAACTTTGCATTATACCTTTTACGAGGATAACCGTTTATACTACTTAAAATTAACCTTTTAATTACTTTGGCTTAGACCTCTCAATGCATTATATTCTACCTTTTAATTACTTTTGCATAAAAAAATATAAGTTGAATAATATATAAATATTGGTTGAGTGTAACCTCAATTTTTAACTAGCTCGTAGTTTATTTGGTGAAGCCTTTTTCGGTATTTCTTTGTCTTAGAATGTTTCAACAAATAATATAAAAGGTTATAGTTTAACAAGATAGTAATTGATTTAAAGAAATAGTATCAAAATTGATATTATGAATCTTTAGTATTGAAAATCGTTATCATAGGATTCGTAAAAGGAGATTGAATTATATTTACTTAGTCTTATGTAAGTCGCAACATATGTTTTTGTTAAAGTGAACTAATGATGGTATAAGTTCTAAAGTAAATTGACAATCATAAATAAGTTATACGGATATAAGATGATGAATATATCTTTTACTATAAATAAGTTTTTTAAGCTAAAATTAAATATTTGTGGATAATAATTTAAGAGTGACACTAGAGGTTTTCTATTTTTATTATTTTGAATGTTTATATCTAATTAATTTTGATATATGTAAATTTATTTCGGAGTAATTAATCGATATAAATTTATTTCTGTTTGGTACATAATTCAATGTAAATTTTATGTGTCATGAAATAAAGATTAATGTCTTTCAATTAGTGAAATTGTAATGTGGATGAAAAATTGGTGGGTGGAAGGAGTTCTGTTTCTGATTTAGATATGCATTTTGAAGGGATTGGTTTGGTTGAGAATGAGAAAATTGATGAAGTATATTGTTTGACAACCTAAGAGACAAAGTTAATGTATACAGAAGGAGAGGAATTCAAGCTTTTCAATGAACTCTCGCAACAAGGTCTCCTAAATTATTCGATAACAATATCAATCAAATAAAGACATTTATGTATTATTATAATTGAGATAAAAAAACAATCACCACTTTAATTTCAATAAAAAATATTAGACCACCAACCTCAATCATAAATAGACGATCACATGTTTCAATCAAATCAAGAAGAAACGCCTATAACCACAAATGAGTTTACAATGATGATGTTGTTGTCGCTTATCATGACTAGAAAACATATAAAAATATTACCCTGTTGTCACTATCGCTCAAAACAAAACTCTCTCACAAAGATGAAATCTTAAAAAAGATATAAAATGAAGCATTTTTACGTCGAATGGTTGGAAAACTAATAATTATTATCCTGATTTTGATTCTAACGATTAAATATAAACGTAATCTCATACTAAACATGTTGTAAACTGAATGCGAAAGCGTACTTGAATTAATCATAATGATGATGTCTTTGTATAACACTATATTGATCTTATGGTCTTCCACCTGAAGAGCACATGTATTTCCCTTTTGATTTTCTCTCTTGATGGGGATAGAAAGAAAGGAACGAGACTGATACTTATGTTCTATGTGTGTGCTCCCAGAAGGGGACCATGACCCTTTAAATAACCAGAATTAGGTTAATTACTTAAGTTTTAGTATTTCTAATTTGGCCCCTCATCAAATTAGAAATTGCTCTATGGTCTCTACACAATTGTATTTTTATGACATATGCCTTTAGCCAAACTTTTTAATTTAGTCAGATCACTTTATTATTTGGCTTAATAAATAATGGCCCTAACATATTTAAATTATATATCATATATGTTAAGGTTCTAACATAAAACCAATTGGCAATATGTGGAGTAACTTAACATGTATTTAAACCATACCAAATGACATGAGGTAGGTGATGTGAGACTTTCAACACACCCCCTCCAACGAAGCCTGCCGGACCAGGCAAAGGGTACTTTTGACCCAATTAAAGGGCAACTTTTGGCCCATGACAATAACCGGAAAAATGTTAGGATTTGGCTCTGATACCATGTTAAGGTTCCAACATAAAACCAATTGGCAATATGTAGAGTAGCCTAACATGTATTTAAACCATACCAAATGATATGAGGTAGGTGATGTGAGACTTTCAACAATATATATACATGACCCAAAATTTTCCAACAATCTCCCACTGGTCACAAATATATATGTTCTTACAACCTTACAAATGTGTTAGACTTTATGAGCTCAAAATTGCCATTATATTCCTTTAGCATACTCCAAAAGTCCTGTCTATTAATCATATCAGGATATAGAACCAAATCAGCTTTTCATTGCATCATCGCAACTAAAACCAACAATGATTACTCATCCTAACATAACCAAATGACATGGATTCATCATGAAATGTGTAGCATGAAAAATTATGTGAGGATGATCTGTACATGTCTATTTTCAACTGGTCCAAACTTTAACTTATCAAGATCGATATAATAACCTTAATGTACAAAGTGTAATGAATGAACGAAAAAACCGCATATCTATAGATAACCAAATATGTCCAAAAAATCAATGTATACATACATGAAATTAACACATAGAACATAAAATATATGAAAGTGACTAACTCCCACTAAACCACAAATTCCTCAATTTGTAAAACACCCATGTGAGCAACATGCTCATGAAAGACATTGGGTAGAAGTCCTTTAGTTAAAGGATCTGCTATCATGGAGTTTGTCCATAAGTGTTCTATGGAAATTTGTCCACTCTGTACTTTTTCCTTAATAATACAGTTGATTTGTTGTCACAATATAACTTAAGTGGTCTTTCAATGCCTTTCACAATTTGCAGCTCTGTGACAAAATTTCTCAGCCATATTCTATGATTTGATGCCTCATAGCATGCTACAAATTCTGCTGCCATAGTGAATGAAGCTGTAAGGGTTTGCTTAACACTACGCCAAGAAACCGCACCACCTGCCAATATGAAAATGTAACCTGAAGTGGATTTCAAACTATCTTGACATCCTACAAAGTCTGAGTCAGAAAACCCAACGATCTCAAACTGGTTTGGCCTCCTGTATGTGAGCATATAATATTTTGTTCTCTTTAAATATCTCATGACCCTTTTTGCTGCTTTCCAATGGTCCATTCTTGGATTGCTTAAATATCTGCCTAGAACCCCAACTATGTATGCTATGTCTTGGGCGTAGATCAAACTCCCTACAGTTGATGCATAGGGAATCTTTTGCATTTCCTCAATTTTCAAATTTCCCTTTGGGCACTGATTGAGACTAAACTTGTCCCCCTTTAAACTTGTGATATACATAATCATCAACAATATTCATCTCGAAGCCAAATGAGAGAATTACTTGATGAAATTTATAGTACCATTGACGAGATGCTTGTTTTAGTCCATAAATGGATTTTGTCAATTTGCAAACCATATTCTTTGAATCTCCTTGAACAAAATTTTCTGGTTGTACCATATAAATCGTCTCATCAATGTTGTCATAGAGACGCCGTCTTGACATCCATTTGATGAAGCTCCAAATCATAATGTGCTACAAGAGCCATGATTGTCCTAAAAGAGTCTTTCGATGAAACTGGAGAGAAAGTCTCTTTAAATTCAATCCCTTCCTTTTGGGTATAACCCTTAACTACCAGACGAGCCTTATACCTTTCCACATTACCTTTAGAATCCCGTTTGGTCTTAAATATCCACTTGCAACCAATGGATTTCATACCTTCTAGTAATGGGACAAGTTCCCAAACCTTGTTGTCTTGCATGGACTTATACTCCTCCTTCATTCCTTCAAACAACTTTTGAGAGTTAGAACCTTGCATAGCTTGACGGAAGTTAACTGGGTCATCTTCCATTATATCATTGTTTTCCTCATGTTCCTAAAGAAATACCATTGTAATCATCCGAAATAGCACTTCTTCTTTCTCTAGTGGATCTCCGCAAAGTTATTGGTTCATGATGCACAGGTTCTTGAGGATCTTGAGTTTGTTCTTCATGAACAACCAAATCATCTTAAGTAAGGGGTTCATCATAAACGTCTTGTGGAGGTTCCGAACTTACTTTATCAAAAGTAACTATTTGAATCGGTTATGAAATTGTTACCGATTCTTCTTCCAAGATAAAATTCTTAATCTTATTCTTCCCTCAAACTCCATATCCTTAAAGAACATAGCAGTTCCCGTATAAAAAATTGTCTTTAATGTGGGATCATAAAATTTATATCCTCTGAATCTTTTAGCATAACCAATAAAATAACTACTTACTGTTTGGGAGTCCAATTTCTTTTCATTTGTCTTGTAAGGCCTTGCCTCAGCTGGACAAACCCACACATGAAAATGCTTCAGACTAGGCTGTTGCCCAGTCGAAAGCTCATAAGATGTTTTGGTAGCTGCTTTAATTGGTACTCTATTTAAAATATAAGTTGTCATTTTTAGTGCCTCTCCTCATAGTGATTCCGGTAAGGTGGAATGACAAATCATATTCCTTATCATATCTTTAAGAGTGTAACACAAGTTCAAGCGCTACGATTCAATTTTGACTTGAGCACTTGTGCCATAATGCACCTAAGTGAGTATTTTCAATTTTACGTTTAGTACCACGTGATTATGTATTAAGGGTTTCATTATAGGTGGTCACAATATTAAGTAAATACTGATTATCATAAGGCAAAAGTGAACCAGTTCCAATAATATCTGAATTAAAAGACAAATTAAATTTATTGTTTCCAAATGAACACAAAATAACCTAATTTGTCCAAATAAGAAATTGAAACCAAATTCCGTCTAAATGACGGCACAACAAAAGTGTCTTTCAAATCCAAATAAAAATGAGTACTCAATAACAATTTAAAATGCCCTATAGCTTCCACCTCTATCGATTTGTCATCTCCAACATATATCCATTTTTTTTTAGAATCAATTGGCTTCCGGTAACTTAGGCAACCCTTCATAAAAACACTAATGTTAGTAGTTACACTTGAGTATAATGTTAAGTGGTAAAAAGTTGATATAATTATGCCTTGAATTGCCATGAAACCACTTAACTTATGTTAATTCTAATATATTTTTCTCCCAATATAGGATGAATTCGAGAATACCTTGATACAAGAGTAAGTAGCATAATTGTCAGCATAATTGGAGTAAAATTGAAAGAAAGAAGAACGCTTAAGCGAATGAATGATGCGAGACCCGACCCAAATTCTCTTATAAAAAGATAAGTTGTGTTTTAAGAAAAGGAAACGATCTTAGAGAAGAGGAGACACGACTGTTGTTAGGGTTTCGTTTAATCTTCATCAATTCTTCACTTTTTATTTGAGCATTGTAATGACCAATATGAGTGGCTAACTTCATTCTCTTAGGATTCGGTGCACTTCCTTTGAACTCTTTTGTATCATGGTGATATTTTGAGATATTAATCTATGCTTTGATGTTGTTATTCTTATCCTTTATGCTTTGGAATGATTTATTCTTGATTGTTTGAGGTATGATTGGAAAATATATCTTGAACCCTAGATCACGATAAGAATATTTGTTACGTTAATTGCCAAGAATGTAATGAATGTATCAATTGCTTAACACCCTAAACCTAATGCTGGAAAATATGTTAATTGTGTGAGGAATAAACATTTATTAGGTTTTATTATGAATTTCATGTGTGAGGAATCAACATGGATGATTTGAGTAGGTGGCATCAACATTGTTAGGTTAATTGACGTTCTTAATTGACATAGCTATTACAAAAGAGGGATAAGGAAGGAAACCAATCCTAAGTGTCTTTAATTGATATTTTCTCAATAATTTACAGTTCTTTGTCATTTAATTTCAATTCAACTCTTATTTGCAAAACTCAATCTGTTTAATCTACTCAGTAAGCATAATTGGGAATTTCCATTGAAACTGTTCCTCGTGGGATCAACTTTTATTTAATTGAAATACTATACTGCGATTGATAATTTTGGTACGCTTACCAATAATTCAACAAGTATTTCTGGTGCCGTTGCCGGGGAACGGTGCACTTTGAGAATTCTTTATTTAGCTTATTGAGTATTTTATTTTTATTTCTGTTTTCGTTTTATTTTTCAGTTTTAGTTTTTTTTTTAATTATTGTCTTGTGCTAATCTTTGCTTGAGTTCCTCTTTTGATTTATGCATTTAAGAGGACATGTATCTTCAGAGCAGTTAGAATTCAATCCAGAGATTGAAAAAACAGCTCGGAGGAACCGGGGTAGAAGAAGAAGGGAAATTCAAGAACAAGCCACAAGAGAATCTGCTAATTCTTCTTTCACACTTAATTTACCAGACCCAATTACAAAATATATGGCGGAAGAAGGAGCAAATCTGAATCCAAATCCAGATCCCAATATAAATCCAAATCAAAACCCAAATGCAAATCCACCTAGAAGAACTCTTAGAAATTGTGCTATGCAGCAATGTCCAAGACATTTTTTCAGCATTGTCATTCCGGATGATCATACATTGCAGATGAATCCATCTTTCTTAAGCTTGATTAGTGCTCATCAATTCACTGGATTGGATCATGAAGACCCTTATATTCATTTGTCTACTTTTTATGAGTTGATTGGTACCATGGAATTTAGAGCAACAAATCTTGAAGATGCATATTTGATATTATTTCCTTTTTCTTTGGCAGGTAGGGCAAAGGAGTGGCTGAAAGCACATCCTAATCAGAGTCTAACTAATTGGAGTAGTGTAGAAGAGAAGTTTTTGAATAGATTTTTCCCACCATCTCGTTACATCAAAACAAAATCTGACATCACTTCTTTCAGACAAGGAGCAGATGAACAATTTTATGAAGCATGAGAGAAATTTAAATCACTGTTGTGAAGTTGCCCAAATCATGGATTTGATGACGTTTCTCAGTTGAATATTTTCTATAATAGCTTACGGCATGGTGCAAAGATGTTATTAGAGGCTACAGCAGGAGGATCCATGTTGGATGTAGAAATTGATCATGCCACTAGAATTATTGATGCACTAGCCTTTACAGACTAACAGGCCCAACATGATAGACATCCAATTCAAAGGAAGGGAGTTCTTGAACTTAACAACTCAGATGCTATCTTAGCCCAGAATGAACTTATAACGCAACAAATTGAAGCATTGAACCAGAAAATAGATAAATTATCTCAACAAATGCACACAGTACAATCTATTCTTAATCAATAGATGAGTTGTGATGTGTGTGGAGGTGATCATGCAAATGAACAATGTTCTTATCAAGGCAACATTCAACAAGAAGAAGCTAATTATATGGGTGCCCAAGGTAGTAGTCAAGGCAGACAAGGTAATTTTCCTAACCCTAACAATTATCAGAATAATACAACACAAGGATGGAGAGGGAATCAGAATCAGAATCAGAATTTTGGGTGAAAACAAGGTGTTAGCTCATCTACTAGACAACCTGCATTTCAACAACATTCATATCAGCAACCTCCATATCAACAACAACAACAACATTATCTTTCAGTGCCTGACAGAATAAGTAAATTGGAGGATACTTTAGAAAAATTCATGCAAGGCACTATGGCTAATCAGAAAAATACTGAGACTTCATTCAGAAATATAGAGACCCAGATAGATCAACTGACTAAACAATTATCTGAGCAGCAGCAAGGATGACAATTTTCAGCTAACACACAAACCAACCCCAGGGAGCAATGCAATTCAATAACTACAAGGAGTGGAAAAGTTGTAGGTAAGGGGATTGGTGACAATATAGTTGTTGAAGAAAAAGTTTTGGTAAAAGAAGATGAAATAAGAAGAACGAAGAGGGAGAAAAAAAACAAAAGATAGAAAAAGGAGGGAGTCCAAAACCATTTGTAGAGAAGTTACCATATCCCAAGGTTCCCTCACAGATAGATAAAGAAAGACAATTCACTAGGTTTATGGATATTTTCAAGCATTTACAAATTAATATTCCATTTATGGAAGCTATGGAGCAGATGTCGACTTATGCAAAATTCATGAAAGAATTGTTAACTAAGAAAAGGAGATTTACTACAGAAACAATGGAGCTAGAAGCAGGATGCAGCGCTATAATTCAGAAATCATTACCTCAAAAGTCCAAGGATCTTGGCAGTTTCACTATACCAGTCACAATTGGGACGTTACAAGTAGGTAAGTCATTACTTGATTTGGGTGCTTATAAATCTAATGCCTTTGTCTATGCTTAAAATAATAGGAGACTTGGAAGTAAAACCTACAAGAATGACACTGCAACTAGCTGACATATCTCTAAAATTTCCTTATGGTGTGGCGGAGGACGTTTTGGTCAGAGTTGATAAATTCATATTTCCTATTGATTTTGTGATTATGGACATGGAGGAAAATAAGGAAGTCTCGTTGATCCTGGAAAGGCCATTTATGAAGACTGTCAAAGTAATTATAGATGTTGACATGGGCAAGTTGAAAATTAGAAGTGGAGATGATAAAGTTAATTTTAATCTGTTTGAAGTTGTACAACAACCGGAAGACAAGAAAGATTGCCTCAGAATAGATACTTTGGAGGAATTACCCATCTCAACTGAAAAACAAGATTACAAACTTGTTGCACAACCCCAAAAACATCTCAATCTGACTATGAAGGAAGTTGTTCAAAGAAAGGTACTGAAACCTCCTGAAGCAGGTATGATTTATCCAATCTCTGACAGTTGTAAGGTTATTCGCAATGAAAAGAATAAATTCATTCCCACAAGGACAATTAAGGGATGGAGAATGCGTATAGATCACCTTGATCACTCACCTGTATGAGCCCTAAAGCAAATAGGTGTCAAGCTGAAGACGTTAAACAAGCGCTCTTGGGAGGTAACCCAATATTTTGAATTTGTTTTTTTTTTGCAGTTAGTTTTTTTTGCATTTTTCTTCCTTAGGTTCTTTATTTGCAATATTGCTCCAGGTATACAGTGCACTTCTCCTCAAGACTTTGAAGCCTTACTTCAATGGTATGGGGACAGTCCAACTTTTCTGGAGGGGGTGAGAAAGTTTGCAGCTGAGGCTGAGGTACAAGATAAGGAGTAGATGACAAGTGAAGAAAATGAGGGAGGAAACTTACTTTGTTTTTAATGTTTTTAATTCCTTTGTGTTTTAATTTAATGTTTTTAATTGCTTTATTTTAAATTTTGAATTCCCTTGTTGTCCCATAATTTGTTTTAGAGTCATATATGAGATTATTGTTTATTATCTAATTCAAATCTAGAACGTGAAAAATCATTTTGATTGTTTCCAATAACAAGTGGTTTTGGGATGATGAGTATGATAGTGAAAAGGAATTGATGAGGATAATTAGGAATTAACTGAATTGGAGAAGCTAGCCAAAACCCAGGTGAGTAGAGAACCAAAAACAAATAAATTGAGTGTCAACACTTTGTGATGATAACTAATATTGGTTGATTCTTTGATGTGATTACATGTTGGCAAGAATTGAAAATGATAAAGACAATTTTTTTCTTTGTAGTAGATATAACCCAGAGCCAAATAGCCAACCCTGCATTAATTCTAGGACATCCATTTGAACCCCTTTTGAGCCAAAAATAATATTGTTTCTTAAACAAAAACCTTAAGCCTAAACAATATTTATCTACCTTCTTATATTTGAGAAAAGAAATGAGTATGAATGTCACTATGTTTCTTATTGTTGGGTATTGCTATTGTTGTCCTACAGGTATTATTGGGGTGTTATTCTTAAAAAAAATGTAAAAAAAAGGAAAAGCAAAGCCAAAAAGGATACATGCAAAAGCATGGGAAAAAAAAAAGTATAAAAGTAGTTCAAGGGGGGAATAATAACTTGTGAGATTATTAACTCACTGTCATTGTGTTAGGGACAAAAGCATGAAGTTTGAAACCTGACTTAAGGAATTGTTAATCAAGAATCATTCATATGAGTTGAATTTCTCAAATATTTTTGTATATCTTAGAAAAACCAATAATTCTTTCTTAGCCCAGCCCCATTACAAGCCTCAAAAGACCTTTTGATTTAAGTCTTGCTTAACAAATGTTCATTGCTTGAAGATGATTATCAATATTGGATTGTCTAAATGAAGTGATTGAATGAGATAAACACTTACCTGTGAGAATTAGAGATGAGTATATATAACTCTATTTGAGAGATCATGCTTCTCTGAGGATAGTTGATGACTAATTATTCTTTGTTGATTTCTGTAACTTGAATGCTTATATGTTTTATTTTCATTTGGAATTGTGAGCATCACCTTTGAAAATTTTTATGTTGCGGTTCTGGAAGAGAAAGAGATAATAAGTGATGGTTTTGTTTTGGAAAAATTACTTTGCTTGGGACAAACAAGATTCTAGGTTGGCGGAGTTGTTAAGTGATAAAAAGTTGATATAATTATGCCTTGAATTATTATGAAACCACTTAACTTATGTTAATTCTAATATATTTTTCTCCCAATATAGGATGAATTCGAGAATACCTTGATACAAGAGTAAGGAGCATAATTGTCATCATAATTGGAGTAAAATTGAAAGAAAGAAGAACACTTAAGCGAATGAATGATGCGAGGCCCGACCCAAATTCTCTTATGAAAAGATAAGTTGTGTTTTGAGAAAAGGAAGCAGTCTTGGAGAAGAGGAGACTCGACTACTGTTAGGGTTTCGTCTAATCTTCATCAATTCTTCAATTCTTCATCAATTAGAGTATTGTAATGACCAACATGAGTGACTAACTTCATTCTCTTAGGATTCGGTGCACTTCCTTTGAACTCTTTTGTATCATGGTGATATTTTGAGATATTAATTTATGCTTTAATATTGTTATTCTTATCCTTTATGCTTTGGAATGATTTATTCTTGATTGTTTGAGGTATGATTGAAAAATATATCTTGAACCCTAGATCACGATAAAAATATTTGTTACGTTAATTGTCAAGAATGGAATGAATGTATCAATTGCTTAACACCCTAAACCTAATGCTGGAAAATCTGTTAATTGTGTGAGGAATCAACATTTATTAGGTTTTCTTATGAATTTCATGTGTGAGGAATCAACATGGATGATTTGAGTAGGTGACATCAACATTGTTAGGTTAATTGACATTCTTAATTGACATAGTCATTACAAAAGAGGGATAATGAAGGAAATCAATCCTAAGTTCCTTTAATTAATATTTTCTCAACAATTTACAGTTCTTTGTCATTTAATTTCAATTCAACTCTTATTTGCAAAACTCAATCTGTTTAATCTACTTAGTAATCATAATTGAGAATTTTCATTGAAACTATTCCTCGTGGGATCGACTTTTATTTAATTGAAATACTATACTGCGATTGATAATTTTGGTATGCTTGCCAATAATTCAACATCTAACCACCAAGTGTTACTAGGTACTGACGTTAAATTGACTTCAGAACAAACCAAAGTAGGAAACATACTTTTGAGGATTGGAACAGAATTTAAATTGGCAAATACGAAACAATTGTAGATTGAATTAAGAACAAGAGAAATAAATTAATTATACTCACATTATAAAAAATAAATAATTATAAATATTCAAATAATAGTTTAACCCATTTCAAGACACCCAATGCACCATCAACATCAAGTCTTTGGATAGTAATATTAACTACTAGAGGTATCTTGTTATAATAATCAAACATTGACAATAAAGCACGTCCAACAACAAATCAGTCTTTGGATTGATTTATCATCGACAAAGTAAATCCTTATAATTATCACATGTTTATCATTACAAGTGTGTATGTAATTCGGCCAAATATTAATCTTCCTTTGGACCGACTAATACTCGCATGAATATATACAAACACTAACATTCAATATTTTTCATGAATTACCCAATTCAAGAGAGGTTACTTTGGTGGCTTCTTGACTCAATTTGCTCACAAAAAATATTAAACTACCAAAAAATTGAATATTTTATTTATATAACAAAACCAAATATTTAATATTTGTAAACTAATTCAAAAGATAATCACCTTATTAGAATTTCACTAAGGATGAACACCTCCCTAGAATCCCATTAGGGATGTACACCTCATTTGAACAAATCAAAGGATGAAAAACACCTCCTTTTCCACCAACACATAAAGGATGAACATCTCCCTAAAATCATACTAGGGATGAAACAGAGATAGTTCTGAGTCTCTTTAACACACTAATCTAAACCCTAAAAGGGGATTAAACAGTAATCACTCAAACCCTAAACAGGGAATTTAACATCAACTTTCCTTAAATCCCTAGAGGATAAAGGCAATAAAATAATAACAGTCACACATGTGGAAACATTCATCAGTTTCCTAAGATCCTCTATGTTGGGAACTCCCCAAACACCACCCCCAATTCCAAACTCATCCATATCCACCATGAAAAGAAAACAAAAACAAAACCCATAAAATTAAATAAAAACAAAAGATTCAAAGCGAACAGAGAACTCAATACAAGAAAGATTGAAATTTGAAACACTATTTCTTTCTCAGTAAAACTTGAAACTTAAACTGAAACAAAAGGGAAAAATGAAGAAGAAGAAGAATCCACAGCTTCCTCCACGGTTCCATCAGCGAGCAGAATCAGATTGGGGATGTTATCCCCAAATTTAAATTTTTAGGGTTCATGGTAATTGGGATTTTATAAATTAAACAGAATCTGAATTTTTAAATATTTCCTAAGACAGACATGAATCAAGTATGGACGACTTTGATACCAATTTTTGGAATACTAATAATTATCACTAGTACAGAAAACACCTTTAACATCGGTTCTTAGCAGCTTTCTACATCGGTTCTACAACCGATGTAGATACAACCGATGTAGAAAGTTGGTGAGTTTTAACATCGGTTAAGAACCGATGTAGAAAGTCTGACTTTCCACATCGGGTCTTACCATAACCGATGTGGAAAGTCTGACTTTCCACATCGGTTCTAGTCATAACCGATGTGAAAAATCAGACTTTCTACATCGGTTATGGCCTATAACCGATGTGAAAAGTATTCTACATCGGTTCTAGGCCATAACCGATGTGGAAAGTCATATATATTTTTTAAATACGAATTTTAGTTTTTGATTTTTCAGAACCTGTACAACATTTTAAATATTTACGACTACTCAGAATGTTAATCTATAAAGGACATGCATCAACACACAAGTAAACATAATGTATATTATATATCTACATTGTATTGTATCAACAAACAATGAACATGTATTGTATTCTAAGTTTATATATACAAAGAAAATAGTCCTAATGTTTCACAATTAAGTATTCAATCACGACTATAGTTCTTAATAACAAAATCTGCCCAAAGTCGTCTAATGTCATCAATCTCTGCTTCATTTATTGGATGACCATCATCGAATATCTACAAACAAAAAAAAACATTTCAGATAAACACAAGTAGGCAAATATATGTCAATGACATAGATATAGTCATAACACATACCAAATTCCATGAATCTGTGATATTTGTTGTGATGATTGTTAACATATGTCTCATCACATAATATACGCACTCCCAACTTCCTTTTTGCTTATTACACTATAAGAAAAAAAAACATTAAATACAAAAAATCAGTAAATTAAAGTTAAGAATTTGAAAGATAACGTCCTTACACGTGGAAGTATCCATGTGGGTTTCTTTTTAGGCTTACCCTCCATGACTGAGCATGCTTCTATACACCTATAAAAGATTAAATGGAAAATACTTCATATTAAGACATGTGGAACTTAAAATGAAATGAATGAAATATTATACAAGGGTGTTAGTATACTTACACACCATCTTAAACAATTGAATGTTGTCTGGATCGGGATTTGGGAATGAAGCACAATTATTATGAAGTACTTACTTATGAATATAAAAAGTAAAATCTGGATACTATTTAGCTCAAAGGAGTGAAGCACGAGATCTTTACAGTTATTAAATCTGTCATGAACCGAGACCTAGAGTATTTAGTCACAAAGACAGATTCATATATAAGGGTGTTAGTATACTTACACATCAATAATCTGTTTAATTTCCTTTTTGGGTTTATTCCATAAAGAGCATAAAAAAATAGCCTCATTACGTTTAGGACAAAGGATAAGCAGTTGCCGGTGAGACCTACAAAAAATGTCGCTCAATTAGCAATTCTTAAGAGATTCAAAGTTTGAGAGTAAGTAATTTAAAAAAACTTACCCATAATGATATGGTGCGAGATAAACTTCCTTTGATCCTTCACAAAATCTCTTTTGAATGTATGCTTGAATAGTATTTGGTTTGTTCCCCAAACTCCGAATGTGGACGGGATCAATGAATCCATAGACATCTTCTACTCCCTTTTCCACAACAACTTTGTTGAGGTAACTAGAAATTGAAAATATCATGTTAATTGCATTTTAGACAAGTTGGTGTCTAATAGGGCATACAACCAATTGACTTAAATAAAAACATAAGACTTACATTAACCGGACTTAGAGAATTGTGACGCAAATCATGTCTTGACTCAAAACAACATCCATAATGTCCTTCGACTCAAGTACAACGTGATGGGCTCACGGATTCCCAATCACATGAGGGTCCATCTGGATCTGTAAAGGTATATGCTTTCCTAGCCTATAAGCTAAGAGGCATAACCTTTGTATCGGATCTGAGTCCAGTTCCTCTTGAACTTTCTCCTTCCCCTTCTCCTTTCCTTGCTGCTGGGCACAAATGTCCTATACACATCAAGGAATTAAATTAAAATTTATGATAAAATAATAAAATTATAAACATGTATGAAATTATTAAAGAAAACATATAATACCCGATCGGTAGGAAACTGGATAAGTGCTCTAGGCCACTGAATGAAATGACCGGGAGCCTCCCCCACTGTTCTAACCTCGTCGGATGGAACAGGAACAGGAGCTTCAGAAACTTGCACCCATTCAACCACAACACGAACAAAGGAATCCGTCATTTCTACCCCGTGTATAAGTGGCCCCAATGTATGCACGAGTACCATAAGCCACTAGTAAGCCTTCCTGTGTGAAGAACTTGCATAGAGGCCTAGGAGTGTCTTCACCAAGTGGAGTTGACTCATCATCAAGAACGTCAACCTGTGCACAACTCCCTTTGGTGCTAACACGTTCCTCAGGGCGAGAAGCTACGGGAACACACTGTTGACCCCCTCCTGTGTTCCCCTGAGATAAGCCTAAGGAGACAAGTTCCTGCCTTAGCTCCGCCCGAAGCTCTTCCCTAATTTCATCCCTGATGGCCTGCAACTCATCTCTAGTGACCACACTTTTTGTGGTAAATTTAGGAGTGCCAAAATATTGTCGGATGCCAATCCCCCATCCAGCTGCCCGCACACGACCTGGATGCTCTGGTCGTCCAATAGCAGTGGATAATATATCTTGTCGTCCCTTAGGGGTAAAGGTCCCTTGTGAACTTTGCTCTAATAATTCATCCTACAAAGAAAATGTAATTGATTAGAGAAGACACAATATATAATTCTATCTCATTATGAACAATTTTTTAAATAAATACTTACAATTTTCTCGTCCCACAACACGACTCTCATCTCGTAGTATAGTCACCTTTCTTGCTCTGTCGTGCCTTCTTCCACTTCTCATGACGAGAAGGAGGTGATGGAGGTGAGAAGTCACACCTGAGGGGTCACTTTGAGAGGCTTCTTGAGAAGCTTTACGCTTCTCTTCTATCAGCTTCCTCTCAAGTAGCTGGTAACCCCCTCGGGACAGTCTGTGAGGATATACATTTTTTTGTTGAATTGTTTTTGCCTTTTGTCGTTTCTCCTAATAAAGATACATTCAAAGAAACGGTCAGTTAAAAACATGGGCAAGTTAAAAGCAGGCAAGCACAATATGCTTAAAGCACACGAACCTTAAAAGAAGGATCCATACGGCTCTCAACAAACTTATCCCATGTCTCAGTGTCTAGAAAGGAATATTGCTCACAAGGAGACACTCCTTTCTTGCTTCCAAACACATAGGTGGAAGTCAATTGGGTCTTGAAGGCCCTCCAACGCTCACCAGCGAATGATATCCACTTCCTCCTTAGCCCTTCAGTATTCGGAACATTATAAGTGAGCTACAAAAAAATAATATAAGGTTAGTGAATCCTACAAGAATTAACAATACAAGTAAATTTAATAGAAAAAAATTCATACCAAGATGCTTTGCCAAATTTGTTCCTTCACACGCATCTCCACATCATCCCAATCCTTCTTTATTATGCTCACTTTGCTGCGGCCCAGAAGTGCAACATAACTTCTAAACTTTGTTGCGTGAGGCCCAATAGCATTTCCGGTCGAGTCATCAAACTCAATCGGTAACCTCTCATCAGCATTTCGACTTAGTGACAACTCACTAAGTCGTGTTGCACGTCTCCCCTTCTTCGTGGGCCTACTAGAATCGGCCATATTCCTGCCAAATAAGACAAATAAATGAGTTAGAATGCAAAGTAACTAATACAAAGACATGCAAAGTAAGTAATAGTGTAAAAAACATAATATACCTATTGTTTAACAATTTTCCCATATTCCTTCTTCATGATCAAATCGGGTGGCATATACATCATCTTGTTCATTGTCATCATTAGAAGGTAAAATGTGTGATGCTGAAGATGGACTGGTAAACTGTTGAAGTTGTAAATCTTCAAGGTCATCACTACCAGACATGGGTTTCCCTTGAAGCATTATTGACCAACTACTATTAACTGGATCGGAGATATAAAAGACTTGTTTTGCTTGAGTTGCCATAATAAAAGGTTCGTCTTTATAGCCAAGCTTATTCAGGTTAACCAATGTAAACCCTAATTCATCCACCAAAACACCATTGTTACTGTCAACCCAATTGCACTTGAATACAACAATTCTAAATTTGGTGTAGTCAACCTCCCAAATATCTTGAATTACTCCATAATAAGAAAGGGATGCCATTACAGGAGAATTATCTTTTGAAGTAGCAAAGTGCATTGATTCAGCAACTACCATCACACCACTGTTTTGCATTGTACTCTTTTCATCTTGAAGCTTAGTATAAAAGGAATAACTGTTTACATCATATCCACTCCATGTTATGACATCAAAGTTTGGGCCATGAGCTAACCATTTCAAAGTTTCAGATGCATCATCAATTGTAACGATCTGTTCTTCAAACCACTTCAAGAAATTTTTATTGTGTTCATTCAACAACCATTTTTCATTCATCCTTGGATATCTTTGCTTGATCATTTCTTTGTGAGTAGATAAGAAAGGTTGAACTTCATCGATGTTATTCAAGATGTACAAATGTGCTTGTAAAACTTCTTCTCGACTCATGTTTCTACCTTTAACACCTCGGGTTCCCTTCCCAAATTGTCTTCCATCATGACGAAACGTTGGAATCCCTATAGGACTTACTTCGAAAAGATAATTTGTACGTAACTCAATTGCTTCTTCTGCAATGTATCTTTCAACAATGGATGCTTCAGGCCTTGAGGGGTTTTTAACATATCCTTTCAAGATTTTCATATAACGCTCAATTGGATACATCCACCTTAGATACACAGGGCCACATAACTTAATCTCTCTAACAATATGAACAATTAAATGCACCATTATGTCAAAAAATGAAGGGGGGAAAAACATCTCCAATTTGCATAATATCAACACAGCTTCAGCTTCTAGGTTATCCAAAGTCTCAAGGTCGAGTACTTTATTACAAACAACATTAAAGAAAAAACACAGATGCGTTATAACATGTCTAACCTTCCTTGGCAAAATGTCCCGAATAGCAACTGGTAAAAGATGTTGCATTAATACATGACAGTCATGAGACTTTAATCCAACTAACTTCAAGTCTTTCATTGACACTAGCCGTTTAATATTCGAGCAAAAACCCTGAGGCACTTTGATACCTTTAAGACATTCACAGAGGCTTTTTTTCTCCTTCTTAGACAAAGTATAACAAGCTGGAGGCAAATAAGTCCGCTTACCACGTGATTGGGGACCTAATTCCTGTCTTATGTTCATATGAAGCATATCTAAGCGAGAGTTCAAGCCATCTTTGGTCTTTCCTTGAATATTCAGGAGGGTTCCAATAAGACTGTCACACACATTCTTTTCTACATGCATAACATCAATATTGTGCCTTACATCTAGACTAGACCAATAAGGAAGCTGAAAAAATATGGATTTTTTCTTCCATTTTTCCTTTTCATGGGAAACTGTTTGGGTCTTTCCAAACAAACAATGAATGTCTTTCACCTTCGAATACACTTCCTCTCCTGTTTTAGGGTTAGGAGCGATTTGACTCTCTTGAAAGCCATTATAAGCCTTCTTCAACCTCCGATATGGATGATTAACTCGGTAGAAATCTTCTATGTCCTAGGTACACTCGTCTTCTTCCCATGTTTCAGTTAATGATAACACGTTTCTTCCATACAAATAGGGCATGCATTATGTCCTTTGACACTCGTATCCACTTAGATTTCCATAAGCAGGGAAGTCATTTATCGTACAAAAAAGCAAAGCTTGCAATTTAAAGTATTCATTACGATATGCATCGAATACCTCAACACCCTCTTCCCAAAGAAGTTTTAAGTCTTCAATCAAAGGTCGTAAATAAACATCAATGTCATTTCCTGGTTGTTTGGGGCCGTAAATCATCATCGACAACATTACAAACTTGCGTTTCATGCACAATCGAGGAGACAAGTTGTAAATTACTAACAAAACAGGCCATGAACTATGTATACTACTTAAATTGCCATAAGGATTCATCCCATCTGTAGCAAGTGCTAGTCTAAGGTTTCTCCACTCTTGACCAAACTCTGGAAATATGTCATCAATTTTTTTCCATTGCAGAGAATCAGCTGGATGTCGTATCTTCCCATCACAGTGTCTTTCATCTACATGCCATGTTAAGCTCTTTGCATCTTTGGCATTAGCAAATAGCCGCTTAAACCTTAGAATTATTGGAAGATACCACACTACTTTGACAGGGGTTCCTGATGAAATTGTCTTATCACAATTATCTTCTCCATCCTTGACTTTAAACCGTGATGTACCACAAACAGGACAATTATGCAAACTTCCAAACTCCTTCCCGTACAGGATGCAATCATTACGGCATGCATGTATCTTCTTATACTCCATACCCATCGGATAGATTACTTTCTTTGCTTCATAAGTACGACTTGGAAGTGTATTCCCTTCTGGAAGCATTTCCATTAATAATTGTAGCAACTCTGTAAAACTTTTATCCGTCCACCCATTTTTGGCCTTTAAGTTAAATAATTTTAACACTCGCGACAACCGTGTGAACTTAGAACATCCTATATACAGAGGCTTCTTACTATCTTCGCATAGTTCTTCGAATAGATATCCTCTTTCAAATGGCTCTTCACCGATATCACGTATCAAATCTTCTAGTCGATCATTGGTTTCTTTCTGGATTTCAGTTGTCTCTGAAGCCATTGGGAAATCTACTACTTCCCCATGCCAAATCCACTTAGTGTAACTCTTGCAAAATCCATCACAAAGGAGATGCTCTCTTATATCCTTCACACTTAGTTGTCTTAAATTTAAGCACTTCACACAAGGACAATAAAAGAGACCTCTATTGTTACCCACATTTCTCTGTGCAAACTCTAAGAACTCTTCAACCCCTAATTCATATTCTTCTTCTATACGTTTGGCATTTATCCAACTCCGATCCATATCTATAGGTACATGACGTCTTTGCTTAGTGTGAAAATGGAATTACCTCTATTCAGAGGCAACAAACTTAAACAACTCAAACTATAATCCAAACCGAAATAGTACTCGGAACAACAAGTAAAACTCCAGGAACAAAACAAACAACACAAAGAACAAACCTAAATCAACAACATAAGAAACAAACCCAAATGAAAAACAAGAGAACCAAATATAATCAATACCCCAAAGCCCTACACCCTAGCATGGAAACCCATAGCCTTAACTCTTCCGCTAAGAGACTCGGACCAGAGCGACATCAACCAACCCAACAGGGCTTGGATAACACCAATCTCAACCCCACGAGAATAACCAAGTGAAAATCACATATTCAAGTCAAACTAAACGGAAATAATAATACAAAACCCAGAATAAACATGTCTACATACATTAAACCCAGGCAGAATCAGTCCACGACCAAACAAAACAATCCAGAATCAAGCAAAATGCATAAAGGTAATTGACAAAACAAGGATGCATAAGCCAATAGGATAGACCCACGGACCTGGTCCGAATCACCTCTGGTTCGTGACGAGATCGAAGGTGCGCAGGTGCAATGAGGAGGAGCTCCTAGAGGGTTTCAGAGAGGTGAAGACGAGGGTGGCGCGTCGCAGTTCTTGGTGCGCGTCGCAGTTCCTGGTGCGCGTCGCAGTTCTTGGTGCACGGCAAGGGTGGTTTTCGCTTGGGGATTCGATTGGGGAAACAGAGGTTAGGGATTCGATTGGGGGAAGGAGATGGGAGAGACGGTGGTTTTCGCTACTGCGATAGGGGCAAGGAGACGGTGGTTTTCGCTACTGCGAGAATGAATTTGGTAATGGCTAGGAGCAAGGGAAGAATTCCAGAGGGAGTCGAGTCTGTAAGGGCCTAGGAGAGTCTGTAAGGGGGGAGACTGTCTAAAATTTTTATTATTATTATTTTTTTTAAGACTTTCCACATCGGTTCATGGGGGAACCGATGTAGAAAGTAAAATGGTATATCAGATGACCGATCAGAATGACTTTATGACCGATCAGAACTGGATATGATCGATCAGAATGAGCTTATGACCGATCAGAATTATTTTAATTCAGAGTAGAAAGACTTTCCACATCGGTTCATGGGGGAACCGATGTAGAAAGTAAAATGGTATATCAGATGACCGATCAGAATGGCTTTATGACCGATCAAAACTGGATATGATCGATCAGAATGAGCTTATGACCGATCAGAATTATTTTAATTCAGAGTAGAAAGACTTTCCACATCGGTTCATGGGGGAACCGATGTAGAAAGTACTTTCTACATCGGTTCCTATCTGAACCGATGTGGAAAGTCTTTAAAAAAATTTCTACATCGGTTCTTTAACAACCGATGTAAAAAGTCCGATGTTAAAAGTGTTTTTTGTACTAGTGTATAATCATGATTTTGATTCTAACTATCAAACATAAACGTAATCCCATACTGATAAACATGTTGTAAACTGAATGCAAAAGCGTACCTGAATTAGTCATAATGATGATGTCTTTGTAGAACACTATATTGATCTTATGGTCTTCTACCTGAAGAGCACCTGTATTTCCATCTTGATTTTCTCTCTTGATGGGGATAGAAAGAAAGGAACGAGACTGATACTTACGTTTTGTGTGTCTGCTCCCAGAAGGGGACCATAACCCTTTAAATAATTAGAATTAAGTTAATTACTTAAGTTTTAGTATTTCTAAGTTGACCCCTCATCAAATTAGAAAATGCTCTATGGTATCTACACAATTGTATTTTCATGACATATGTCTTTAGCCAAACTTTTTAATTTAGTCAGATCACTTTATTATTTGGCTTAATAAATAATGACTCTAACACATTTAAATTATGTATCATATATATACATAACCCAAAATTTTTCAACACGAATCTCATCTAGTCTAAGGTAGAAAAGTTAGTTTGAATTTAAAAAATGTCATCGCATTTTTTTTACGTTGAATAATTACTAAGAAAAAAATAAATAGAAACAACACTTTTAAGTGTTATATTTAGTGTAAGTTGTATTCAATTAAGACATTAAGTTTTAAATTATAAGTAAAAATGATTAAATTAATCATCATATAGATATTAAAGATTTATACAAACGATGCTTTAATTATTGGAATTAAATATGATTTCAAATTTACTTATCTATTCTATATTTGTAAATATGTGGTATTTTTTATTCAATTATACAAATTAATATAGATATTAATTTTTATATATTTTTTGTTGTGGTAATTTTTCATCAGCTGCTTTATTCTCAGTAAAAAATCACTCCCCCATAACAACATTTTTTTCCCTTGTGACGTAATTTCAACCAACCCTACTAAACTCTCCTATAATTCTATTTAATTTAATGATATATATGTCATATGTTACTGATGTTAACATAGAAAGAAATAAACAGGGTTTGGTGATGATGTTTGAGAAGCAAACCAAGCACAGAACGACGTACAGTTCAATATCAACACCGTTTTTTATGTATATGTATGTGTATATATACACCCGACGTATGTATGTACAGGACTTGGAAAAGTCAAACGTTCTGGATTCACAAAAACACATGAACCAAAGGATCTTAGCCAAATAAAGAAGGGTTGCTATAGCTTTATTAATTCTCCGTATTCTCAATCAAATGTGACACAAACACCTCCATTCGCAACATGGTTGAGCTTGTAATTGATAATTTTGTAGACCTCTTCCTCTTTCTTACTTTAGTTACTGTGTGGGGAGGTCACCCTTCATTGCTTTGTGTCTTCCAGCCCTAGTGTCATTTTGCACACCGAAAGCTTACTGCATATATGACCTCATTTTTTCTGTTGATTTTTCTACCACGTAGCATAACCATGAAAAATCCAATTTGTCGAGACCACCATTTTAAAATGATATCATAGTTGACTAAGTTATATGCATGCATGCTTTTTGTTGATATATTAATCATATCATAGCTTCTGCAATTTGCTAATGATTTGCTAAAAGCCTAAAACACTGCAAATAATAATTCACCCAAACAGCCTAGACCATATGCATGCAATATGAGGACTGTGGCCTAATTAGTAGGTTTCTCTGAGATTGTTTTCCTGTCTTGCTTTTGCATTATATGAGTCATTAAGTGGAGCCATTATCATTCTGCTAATCATAGGGAACTCCAGATTTAGCTTTTTGGTGGCTTCCACGTTATAGCATGCATACACTGTGTTGGATTCCAACATACCCACAAATCTTACACCAAATATGTTATATTGCAGATCTTATTGCATTCAAATTAGGCTATATATCAATGGCACATTAAAGTCCAACTCAAATTAGTAAAGTATTGGAAAAATAGAACGCGGTTGTTTGGTGTAGAGTTTAAAAAGTTGTGAACAATGAATTAGGTAAAAGCTTCTTTCTCGTAGTTTCTGGTGAAATTATAAATTTCAGGATTTGAAACCAAAAACCAAATGTTACAGGCATAATTAGTGCACATGCACTTGTCAATTGTCCTCATTTTCTTGCATAGATAGAGATGTGTCACTGTTTGACCATACAATTGTCAACCAGTCCCATTCATTGCAGAAATTGTGCAATTTATAAATCAGCAGGGTATCAAATCCTAATTGAGGAGCTTCGACTTTTTGGAGAGTTGATTCAGATAATGGAGTGGCAACCCGTGCTTGAAAGTTGTGTTCAAATGAGCAATTTCTCGGATTTGGTAGAGGGTGACAATTTTTCAGTGGAAGTGGCTTTTGTGTCGGATGGGTTTCAGGGTGGTATGTTATTTCATATCCATTGGGAGCAAATTGAGGGCACCTGGAGATAACTTTGGGAAAGATCAACACAGCAGAATATTCCCAAATAGATTAAACCATTATTACAAAATATAAATGTTAGTTTCAATTATGCTTCACATCTACTTAGATTTTAAATAATGCTGTAATGAATATTAAATGTGTGTTGCAAGGCAAAACGGTCACTGTCAGGGCTCTGACTCTCAAAGAGAAAGAAAGGTGTAGGCAGGCTAGAAGTGGGACCCATATGTCTTCGCACGCCTGCACGCCGCGTGGGGCCTACTCCTTCACACTTGTTTCCAGTTTCTCATAATTTTATTTTACACTTCTATTTCGAAAAAAGTTTATTCACACAATATTTTAAGAAAACACTTCTCTTTGGAAAACTTTTTTCTTCTTTTTCATAAAAAATATAAATTAAAAGAAAGCATTTCGTTCTACGTTTAATCTATTAAATGTGACGTTACATATCCAAAACACAATTTTACAAAATGAACAATTTCAATTGTTGACAATGTGCTTTACAAGATAAAGCGAACAATTCCGATGGTTGACGTTCATAATAAATCATTAATGTATTGAAATATATAATCTATTTTTTTTTATCAATAACTAATTATAAATACTTATTTATTTTTTATTAATATTATAGGATCATGACAAAATGTAAAGAACTTATAAATCGATACTATAATGATATATTCGTAAAATAGTAAATAAGTAAATAATAATATCTATATTACATTATATTATTGTAATTGTAATATAGACTGAAATTCTGATTTATTGGCGGAACCTCAAAACATAATAACATAATTTATTTATATAGATATATATAAAAGTAGCTTCCACAAAGCTACCCTACCTGAACTATCCTTACTGTCTATTAGTCACATCTCCACCTCTCAATTCCGATATGCTCCCACATAAAAGTGATAATCGCAGTCTCATCCACATAGAAAAATAGGAATAAGTATTAAATCATTCGATATAATAAAACAAATATAGAAGTAATAATTACATATTATCATCAATTACAAATCATCAATACACTAAGATGTCTTACGGAAGTCTACCCTAATTATGTCCGAACTCAGAGGCTATCATCTGTGGGCACATTGTGATCGACACCGCAGTACCATTCTGACCACCCTCCACACAGAGTGTGATTACTGGCGCCCTTCATCACTCATACTGAAGTACCCCTCCGAGCACGCCACCAGTCATCCCCCATCGACTTCTCACCACTTGATCTCGTAGTCTACCTGACCCGACCAATCAGTGAAGTCTAGGATCCCATTCAGAATCCTCTGACATAGTTATTTACACTAATATACTCTGTACCACCCCGGGTATCATTCAAACAAAACAAAAATCATTCACATCTGCCGGATTCTGGATCACCTGTCCTCACGACTCATTCGGGTCAATAAATAATAGTATTTGACTAATTATGGGCACCAACCCTCCGACTCAGTCTAACCAATACATAACATCTCATGACTGATCCCAAATTCAAATTAAACATGACTTATATCTAATTTAAGTTGAAAACAACAATTTTACCATATAATTCATCCTTAATTTCAAGAATTCCAACAAAATTTCAAGTTTTGCAAAACATGAGAAATCTTCAAAATCAATCATTCTAATGTTCAAATTTCCACTCCTATTCCTTATTCACAAATTACTCAACAATTCAGTCTCATGTATTGAATGAATTAAACTTCCCCTTACCTGGTGTTGTATTTCTACCGAAGTTTTTCCACTTAATTCAAGTTCTCTTCTGTTTCACCAGATCCTACACGAGTAACGTCTCGTTGCTTGAAATTTGGACAAAAGAAGAAGAAGAATGAGAGGGAGAACTACTTGGTGAATTCTTTTCTGCCTCCCTCCCTTTCTATACGTATATATATATATAAAAGAAAAATTGTACTGTTCATGTGGAAAACTTTGTTACAAAGTTTTCTTGCACAATAATATTATTATAATATATAATAATAAAACATCACGTTACAATCTCTTCTCCACAAAAATTTTCGTCATCGAAAATGAACTTACTTGAGAATAAATATAGATAGGACTCTCGCATATGATCCTCCATCTCCTAAGTAAAGTCTCCGGATTTTTGATCTCATACTACTTTCCCCATTGAGATGATTCTATCTCTAAGTTGCTTCAGCTGAGAATCCTTTATCCTCACTCGTCTCACATTAACGGAGAGATTATCTCTAATATGCACATCATCTGACTCCAGGACATGACTGGGGTCATGCACATATTTTCTCAACTAAGATACATGAAATACATTGTGCAAATTCGCCAAATGAGGTGGCAACGCTAACTGATATGCCACTGGACCTACCTTCTTCAAAATATGATATGGGCCCATAAACTTGGGAGTCAACTTCTTAGACTTAATTGCCCTTCCTACTCCAATAGTAGGTCTGATTCTCAAAAATACAGGTCTCCCCCCTCAAATTCTAAAGGCCTCCTCCTCTGGTCCGCATATGATTTTTGTTTACTCATTGTAGCTCTCAGTTTCTCTTCTATCTCCTAGACCTTCTCTGTAGTCTGCTATAGTAACTCATGTCCGATAAACACTTTCTCCTCATCTTGATACCAACATAAAGGTGTTTGACACCTCCTCCTATAAAGAGCCTCATATGGTGTCATTCCGATACTAGCATGATAGTTGTTATTATACGTGAACTCTATTAATGGAAGGATATCATCCCAACTTCCTAGATTATCCAACACACAAGACCTCAACAAGTCTTCTAGTGACTGGATAGTCCTCTCTGATTGTCCATCTATCTGGGGGTGATAGGTTGAAATCAACCTAAGTCGGGTACCTAATGCTTCTTGTAAAGTCTGCGAGAATCGTGAAGTAAATCTATGATCCCTGTCTGAGATAATGCTAGATGACACCCCATGTAATCGGACAATCTTGCAAATATATAGTTGTGCCAGCTTAGCCATAGATATCCTCAGATTTACAGGGAGGAAATGTGCACTCTTCGTTAATCTATCCATTATCACTCATATCAAATCATTCCCTCGAACTGTCCGTGGTAAATGGGTAACAAAATCCATGGTAATGTTATCCCACTTCCACTCAGGTATCTCCATTTGTTGTAGCATTTCTCTCGGCCTCTGGTGTTCCACCTTTGCTTTCTGACAAGTCAAACAAGTAGCCACATACTCTGCAATATCTCTCCTCATACCAGACCACCAATAAACCTTCTTCAGATCCTGATACATCTTAGTCATACCAGGGTGTAGACTCAGACGACTCTGATGACCTTCATCTAGTATTGCTCTCTTCAATTCCTGGTCAACAGGAATACAAATCCTTCCTCTGAATCTTAGAATACTATCCCACCCATCTTGTAGTTAATGATATGCTCGGATCCTAACTAATCCATAACATCTTTCAACGTCATATCACCTTGTTGTCTATCTCTGATCATCTCGAGAAAATCATTAATAATGGTAATGCTACCACAACTAATGCTAGTATCATGAAACTTTACATCTAGATGCAGATCCCTGAACTGCTCGAGTAATCTCAATTCATCCATCATCATTGCTGACATCTGAACTGCCTTCCTACTCAAGGCGTCAGCCACCACATTCACCTTTCCTAGATGATAAAGTAACTGAAAGTCATAATCCTTCAGAAACTTCATCCATCTTCTCTGTCTCATATTTAGCTCCTTCTGATCGAATAAATACTTCAGGCTCTTGTGATCACTAAAAACTTCAAATCTGACTCCATAAAGGTAATGCCTCCATATCTTGAGAGCAAACACCATTGTTGCTAGTTTTAAGTCATGAATGGGATAATTCCTCTCATGAATTCTTAGCTGTCTCGACGCATATGTCACCACCCTCTTATCTTGCATCAAGACACAACCTAACTCCTGAATAAAAGCATCACAATATACCTGAAAAGATTTAGTCACATCTGGGATCACCAACACTGGGAAACTAGACAACCTTCTTTTCAGCTCCTGGAAACTCTCCTCACATCTATTTGTCCAAACAAAAGGTTGATCCTTACGGGTCAACTGAGTCAAAGGAGCTGCTACTTTAGAGAAACCCTCTATAACTTTTCGGTAATATCCGGTAAGTCCCACAAAGTTATGCACTTCCGTCACTGTCTTAGGGGGTTCCCATTTTAACACTATATTTATCTTAGCAGGATCTACAGATATCCCTTCTGCCTATATTACATGTCCCAAAAACTGCACCTGATCTAACCAAAACTCACATTTTGAGAGCTTGACATACAACTATTTCTCTCTTAACACAACTAACACTGCCCTTAGATGTTCCTGGTGTTCTTCCCGAGTTCTAGAATAAATAAGAATGTCGTCTATAAAAATAATAACAAACTTATCTAAATAAGGACGGAATATCTTGTTCATGTAGTCCATGAACACTACAGGTGCATTTGTTACTCCAAATGGCATGACCACATACTCATAATGACCATATCTCGACCTGAACGCCGTCTTTTGCACATCCTCTTCTTTAACCAGTATCTGATGGTATCCAGATCTCAAATCAATCTTAAAAAAGACTGATGCTCCCTGTAACTGGTCTAACAAATCATTAATCCTCGGCAATGGGTACTTGTTCTTGATAGTCACCTTGTTTAGTTGCTGGTAATCAATACACAATCTGGAGCTCCCATCTTTCTTCTTTAATAGCAATATAGGAGCTCTTCATGGAGATACACTCAGGCGAATGAACTTCTTTTCCAACAAATCCTCTACCTGTTTCTTCAATTCAGCCAATTTTGCTGGAGCCATCCGGTATGGTGCCATAGAGATTGGGCTTGAACCTGAAATTAGATCAATCCCAAATTTGACATCTCTCTGAGGTGGCAACCTTGGTATCTCATCTGGAAACACATCAGAAAATTCACTCACAACTGATACCTCTTCTAGTATATTATCCTTCACTTCATCCATCCGAGTCAGGATCAGATAACATTGAGCTCCCTCTCGTAGCTCTTTCTGAACCTGCCGAGTTGATGTAACAAGCTCATTTCCTGATTCCGGATGCACCAACATTTTCTGTCCACAGTCAATCAAAATACGATTGGTGGATAACCAATCACTACAACAGAAAAGACATGTAATAGCGGTTCCACATGTTCTATAATAGCGGTTAAAAACGCTATTAAATGAGACGCTAATAAAAGAAAGAAGTTAAGATAGCGGTTAGTTAACCGCTATCATAAATGTGTCACTTTTAAGAGCGGTTAATATTTTAACCGCTCTTAAAAGTGAACATATAATAGCGGTTCCATGTTAACTGCTATCTAAAATATACTTTTAATAGCGGTTAGTTCTAGAACCGCTCTCTTTTAGTATGTTTAGATAGCAGTTCTAGGAACCGCTAACTAAAGTCCCAATTTAAAAAAAAATTATTTAAATTTTGAAAATCCAAATTTTTTTCTCATAATTTGTACCTGATAGACCACAATTTCAGGGTATATATCAAATTAATCTAACAAAATCTAGCCAACATATAATATATATTCACAGAATTATAGAAAACAATTCAAAATTTGACAAATTAAAACTAAAATTTGCATGAAACAAAATTGGTATATATGTACATCAAATAATTGAAATGATTAAAAAAATTGCTAAGAGTCTATGGTACTAATTTTGTCCTTCAAAAATGTATGATAGAGATATGCACACCATTCCTTTTGTAATCTGCTCAATTCTATTTTCCGAAAGGTAGTAATGCGAGATCCTGGAAAATACTACAAACATAAATATAAAAGAATCACAAAAGTTAGATACCAAATTAGATAAATAATGACAATACATTATTCTTTCATATAAACATAACCATAATGAAAAATGGTTCTTACGTTAATTGGAATAGTAGTTTGTCCATGTTGCAGTGCATCTCCAATGAATAAGACTATGTAATATCCACAGTCATTTGAGTTGTTTTGCTTAGGACACTTTGTAGACCAAAAAACATAAAGATAGTTTAGAATAACTGTCAAGTGAAATATAAGCATATATGAAAGCATGAATTGGGGTACACTTGATACCTGTACACTGACCCATCTTGTTTGATTCATCTTTTTCTTTGGTGTTCGAAGCCTCCTTTCAGCTCTATATATAAGTAGGGCACTGAAATAACAAGAAGTTAATATAAATATCTTACCGTATTAGATATTCACATGCAGTCATATGAGTTTACTTACTTGTTAAAAATGTTGAGCATATGTGTTCTCTCCTTATAGTGACGGTGCAATGAATCAAAATAATACAATGTCTCATCCTGAGTATTGATAGCAATAAGAATCCAATGCGAACTAAAATTATTGAACACAATACAAAGTGAGGAATAAAAATATATAATAAGCAAATTTTAGAATATTTGAAAGGAATTGATCAATCACACAAGAATAACTTACCCAACATTATAAGGAGCAAATACCAAGTGATCTTGACCCAAATGAAGCTTCAACATGTCTGCTATATGTTGATGTGGGTTGACATTGAGCTTCTCATCAAGCTCATATGGAGATATGAAAGAGAACTTACTTTCTTTATCAGTACCATGCAAGTAGGCGTCACACAAATACCTTATAATATAATTGAAGGTCAACAATGAATTAAGTCCAATATATATTAAGATAAAGTAACTAACCTAAACAAATAGAAATTAAGTATTTATTATTACCTGATGTACAAGCAAATGCTAGAGGCACTTAGCCACTCACGATGGATAACCTCTAGTATGTTCTCCTTCCCCACAACATCATAAAACTCCTTTCCCCAATACTTCTCAGGTAATTGAATATTAGCATATTCAATTGCTTGATCACTCCTAACAAATAGCTTCATCATGTCTAAGCATGCACCACCTTGAGCCAAAGCCATGTCACTAAGTTCTGATGAAGACACAACATCCTTTTTCTGTGGACCAACAATTGATTCCTTTGTGTGACTTGTTTCTATTTCCTTGCCCTTAGTGGATGCTACTTGAACCTAAAATTAATCATGTAAATTTTCAATTAACTATGACTAAATCAAAGTTAAATGTGTAATTGGTGTAATAAATGAATTGCAATACCTTTGGTCGTAAAGTGATTAATGACAAAGGCCAAGCAACATAGGTCCCAATAGCATCTCTTAGGCATGATAAGGATGCTTCTTCAACTGGAATGGACAATGTTGTGTCTTCTTCGTGACGCTGCACTACCTCTATCAAGACCTTTGTATGGTCTGGAGGAAGGGGTCGTGACGTTGCACTACCTCTTAGGCATGAATTAAGAATATATATATATATATATATATATATATATATATATATATAATAATAATAATAATAATAATCATTATAAAAATAAGTAAACATAACATAAATGAAAAATTATTATCCTACATGATAATGTAAAATTAGGTTTTGTACGGAGTGAGCTGTAATTTGTAATCATAGTGTATTTTTCATCACAATATGAAATTATAAGGTGTTTAAAAATAAATAAATGCTTTAGTAATTATAAATTTTATTTAATAAATTCTTAGTAAATACATATTGTTAATGTATAGCTAAATGGGTATACACATTTTTCTTCTGTAAAACAAAATTAAGAAATGAAATAATCTTCAAATTAATTCAAAGAGTTACTAATTCATAACTCAACAATATTTACAAATATCTTATGATATGCCTTTTATGTTATGATATGCATGCTAATAAGGAAAGAAATTGTGAAAAAAAGGAAAAATATATTTATTAGTATTAAAAATACTTGTTTTAAAAAATAATAGATAAACAAATTAAATTAAGGAATTATTTTAATTTAGTTTTGTTTTTAATTTTAAAAATCATTTTAAAAAATAAGTTAAATATTTTTTAATAATTTTATTTTTAAACTATTTTGAATAAAAGAAAATAATATAGATTATCACGAAAAGTCGTGACAAAAATTAAAAATAATTTTCATAATTTTGTAAATATGAAAATAGTGATTTAATGTTATTATTAGTGAAAACATTGATATTTGTTTGCCTAAATATGATCAAATATACTAAACATTAATATCGTAATAATAATTAGAGAAAACTTAGATTATATTTTCGGTGAGAATTAACAATTTTAGATTTAATTTCACTTTTAAAAATTATAAAAGGGAGGTGTTATAGATTGTGATATGAAAAATAATAAATGAAATAAAATAAATCTATAATCCTAAGTGAAAACGGTAAACTTAAGAAAAAGAAATTAAAGTCAAAGCCATAAACTTTGACACTAATAATAAAATATTAAAAGTACATAGAAAATAATAAAAAATATTAATGAGAAACCAATGTAAACATTAAACCTATAAATACATATAGTAAATTTTATAAATAATTATAAATTGTATTGGTTATTGTATAATCATAAACTTGTTTTTTTTTTTAATTATCATTGATTTTTATCTCAATCTAACCATAGAATAAATTCATAAAAAAATTTAAATATTATGTCTTTTTATATTTTTCAAGTTTATATATACAATATCCAAAATAATAGTCGAAGATTAAAAAAAGACTCGTAATAAATTAATTACATTATTTACAAATTTTCGATATTTTTATAAAAGTGGCTATGCAACATTTTTCACTCAGAAAGAGTCATTTTCTTATTAAGTGAAATTTTAGTTAAATTAGTTTCGTAAAATTTTACATTTTACTCTATGTATTGTTTCTTCGCTAAGAAAATTGTGTTATAATGAAGGAAATTCAATAACCAATATATATTTTTTAATTTATCATTTTTACACTAATATAAAAATAATTAGTTAAAATATATCATTTAATCAATAAATTTAATACAAAATTATATTAAAAATAGATAATTAAATAAAATATTTTTATATTAATAAAATATATTTACCAAATTAAAAAAAACACATATTTTATCAAATTTGATTTTTAATTTTTAAAAACTAAAAGACAAAAATAATTTTTAAATTTATCAAGCAATTTATTTAATTTTAAAAATTAATTATTAAAAAAATAAACAAAAATTCTTAAATATATGTAAAATAACAAAATTACTTATATAATTATTGATTATGAATGAAATAAATTTTTAAATTATCACTTTTAAATTCAGATTTTTTTTCAATAATATATATTTCATATATATATATATATATAATATTTTTTTGTACAAAATTATATTTTTTTAAATATTAGTTTGAATTAATAAAATAATATCTATTATTAAAAAGTATATTAAATTATTTAATTAATTTTTTATAATAACTTCATATTTATCATAGTTTATCCATATAATATATATATGAGAATGATATTGGAGAGAAGATAATGTTAAGTATCATCCATATTTCACTCTTGATTCTGTTTTTGAGTAAAAAATAAAATACAATGAAAAAGAACATATTTTTAGCTCTTTTTTTATTATCAAGTAAGAAAAAAATTTCCTTTTTATTTTTTTTCCTATATTAATTACTGTCTACTTTGTATTTGTTATGCATATACGAACCAAAATACAAATGAAGACCACATTTTATTTCTACGTGAGACCTGTAATATTGAGCATAACTAACAATATGTTTAATATATAACTCTTTGTTTAACTTTCAACTATTTATGGTTTTCATTTCACCTGTATACTTTTAGTGATGATATATGAATTATTATCATTTTTACTGTGATGACATGTCCTGATTTCATAGTGTATACGTCAATTTTTTACTTAAAAAATATATGTAAAAAAGTATCAGTATATTAATTATTGTAAAAAAAATTCCAAATTCCAATATGATATAAATATATATATATATACACCGTAAAATGATAAAACAGTTATAAAATATTATTACTCAAAAGATTTACAGTGTTTCATTTCAACTACTAAATTATATATTTGTTATTAGCAGTGACATTTTTTATTGTTAGGTGATGATGCTACATGAAGTTAAACGTTGATTTCTCCAAAGTTTCTCCAAGCATGCAAGAAGCATATATACTTGGATATGTATTTATCTATTGATGCATTAATTCTTGGATTTTGTTTGTTCAGTTTACTTGCATTACAGTCGTATGTATTAGATATTAGAAGAGAAAGTGAGACAGATTATGGAAAGATAAAAACAAAAACAACTTGTCAAAATGCTCCGCACCTACGACCTTTCTCATGACTTTTATCTTCCTTCTTCAAAAAAAGCATCAACGAGACAAAGAATTTTGTTTTACGAGAGGCCACTTGTCAAACCCGTAAAGCTTTCACACTTAATATTGAGATTTTCTTTTAAATATAACTAATATTTAGAAGAGTTTTTTCCAATAATTTATTACCTAACACTAAAATATTAAGTAGTTTAGGTGAATACAAGTAAATACTTTATTATTTTTATTTATATCTATATAATTAAAAGGTATGACAAAATTATATTAAGAGTAAAAATTATTTCACATGTTATTAATTGTTAGACAGATGAGGAAAAATTTTAGATGAGATAAAATATATATATATATATATATATATATTAAAATTAATTATGATATAAAAATAAATATATTATAAAATTATTAATTTTTTATGTATATTTAATATTGATATATAATAAATATGTATGAAATTAAATATATTTTAATTATATTTGACGATATTTTATATTATAAAAAATTAATTATTATATATATATATATATATATATTATAAGTTGCTCAATAATATTTTTAATATTGTTCCTTAAATTTAAATTTGATATTATATCTTTTTTTTTAAAATGAGTCTAAAAGTTTTTTCTTGGAGATATGTAAATCTCAACCTAACTTTTTTTGCATGTGAACATCAAAATTAAGTATTATAAACCATTAAAACATCTAATTAATTGATTATAAATAATACACATGATAATATGTTATAATAGTGAATAAAAAGCAATAAAAAAAGTAAACTTACATACTTTAAATAAAAAAAGTGAAAATTAAAGAGAAATTTATGATTTTTATGTTCTAAGATGAAATCATGAAAGAGAAAGGTATGGTAGTTGAAACATGACAGAGAAAAATATAAAAATATAAAAGTAAAAAGATAAATATTTTGAATTGAAGTAAAGAAAGAGAAAAGGTAGGAGAGAAAAAAAATAAAAATGTAAATATAAAAGGATAAGAGAGAGAACATATGCAAGGGAGAAATGTATGGGAAAAAAATATTATTTATTATAAAGGTTAATTATATTTTGGGTCTTTGTATTATCCTAGTTTTTTTATTTTTAGTCCCTAATGTAAGGTTTGGATACATTTGGTCCCTAGGTTCCAATAAATATTGGAAATGGTCCTTACTTCCTAAGATAGTTAACGGGTAATTTACGTGACTAACAAAGTTCCACCATGGACTAACATACAAATAATAGTATCATTTTAATTAAAATATCATTTTCTTTTTGTGAAACTAAGTTCCATTATGTCATTTAGATTTTGCCATTATAAATAATTGTCGATCAATGTTAAAGACAGAGGAGACTTGTGATGAAGGATGTTGATACTTGTACGACTGAAGAGGGTGGTGGATTTGGAAATGAGGGTGTTGTAGGTGGAAGTGAGAATTGTGAGGGTGATGACGAAGTTGGGATGGAGGTTGGTGGTGAGAGTGTTGTTGAGGGTGAGAATGTAATGGATGGCGTGGAGAGTGAGACTATAATGGATAATGTCGAGGCTAAAGCTGATATGAATGGTGTTGAAGATGAAACTATTATAAATGGTTTGGAGGATGGTGTCGAGAGTGACATAATGGATGATGTTGAGGGTGAAGTTGTAATGGATGATGTAAAAGTTGACAATAAAGTGGGTGATATTTAGTTTGGTGACAGTGAAGAAGAAAGAAAAACATCTTGAGATGATGGGTTGAGTGGATGATAACTCACATAAAAATGTAAATAATATACTAAAATATGACACAATTTGCTATAAAGCGGGAAACAATGAATGAGAAAAATAGAGTGATGAAGGTTATGAAAAAACACATACGGTTGACATTCATGAAATAATTGAAGAGTATGCTAGTGAAGAATTATTATGGATGTGGGTGATAATGATTAGGAGAAATTTTCAAAGTTTAGATTTAAAGACTTATTCACGAGCTTTAAATTCAAGTTTGGAATGAAATTTTCATCTTTGAAGGTGATGTGTATCATTTTGCTATTTATTTCTTGATCTAAGAGTATTTTCTAAGCTAGTTATTCTATTCATAAACTATGCATTTAACATATTTTTAATTAAAAACATAACATAATTCAGTTTTTCTTAATTTGTTGCATTTTACATAGTTTTAGCATAAATAATATACATGAATACATACACATTGCATATTTCTTTTTCTTCTTTTGTAGGAGAAGTAATTTGAGATGGATCAAAGTGATTGAAAGAAATGTCCAAATTGAAGCCGTAAAGCTTCACTCTTCTTAGAAGCCCAAGTTTGCTTATGCAGCCCACTTGCAGAACGTTACAAATGAAAATTTTGAATCAAGCAAATTAATTGGTGTGGGAATCCAATCTAGTTGAATTATAGGCCAGCCGAAATTAAGAATTAAATGCAAACCAGTGCTGTATCACTAAAAATAGGAAAGAAGCAGACTATTTTCTCCAAATTAGTCCCAGAAAATTCTCTTCACAGCAATCAGATTTTGCAATCATTTATTTGAGAAATATTTATTTTTATTGTAATTAATTTTAGGCTTAATTTCTCTTATTCAAACCCTTATAAATAGAGGTCTTACGACAACCACAATCATAATCTCCTGGTCTGGGGTGAGAGTTATTATTTTGTCTCGTCCCCAGTTTCTTTTCCTACTCTCAGTTCGTAGTTTAGTTTTTGGTTAGGTGAGTTCATCTATTACTACTTGTTGAATATTTGGCAAGCGTACCAATATTATCAATTGCAGTATAGTATTTTGATTAAATAAAAATCGATCCCATGAGAAACGATTTCACTGGAAATTCCAAATCGTAAGCTTACTAAGTGGATTAACACAAAACTAGTTTTTCATAAAGATTTAGGTTGAAAAAAAAAATAGCAAAGAAATGTAAAGTGTTTTTAGAAAAGATCAAATAAAATAACTTAGGATTGGTTTAATTCTTTTTCCCTCTTTTGTATTATGGCTAGGTCAAATTAAGAACATCAATTAACTTATCAATGTTGATGCCATCTACTTAAATCATTCACATTGATTCTTCACACATGAAATTCATAAGAAAACCTAATAAACATTGATTCCTCATACAATTAATAGATTTTCTAGCATTACTTTTAAGATGTTAAGCAATTGATACATCCATTACCATTCCTAGCAATTGACGTAACAAATATTCTTAACCTGATCTAGGGTTTCAAGATATATATTCCAATACATCCCAAACATCAAAGATAAACATTAAAGACCACAAATGATAAAAATATCAACATCAAGAACATATATCAAAATATCACCAAGATACAAAAGAGTTCAAAGGAAGTGCACTAAATCCTAAGAGAATGAAGTTAACCACTCATGATGACCATTACAATGATCCAATGAAGAAAAATTAAAAAAGAATTGAAGATTGAACGAAAACTGGAGTAGATGTCGCCTCTCTTCTCAAAATCTCGAACTTTCTTTCTCAAAACGCATCTTATCTTTTTATAGAAAATTTCGCATCATTCGCTCAAGCGAGTAATGCTGATTTTCGTTCAAGCGAGATTTTTAATGTATTTTCGCTCAAGCGAGCGTCTACCTCGCTCAAGCGAATCTTAGGCTGAAAATCTTCTTCCCTTTTTCCACTTTTTCTTCAATTAACTTGAGAATTATAATCCTTGTTCTTATACCTAGATATTCTTCAAATTCATCCTATATTGGGAGAAAAATATATTAGAATCAACATAATTCAAGTGATTAAATAATAATTCAAAGCATAATTACATAAATTTTTGCCACTTAACACTACTACATTTCTGGTTTGTTCTCTTTTATTTAATTTGAAATTTCTATTGAATTTTCCAGTTTATCTTACTTTAGTTATTTTATTTATTCAGTGCTCATTTTAATTTCTACTATTTAATTGTTTTTATTCTAGTATTGCATAATTTTCATTTTTAATTTGTCTCGTTTCCAATTCCAATTCGCAATTTAGTTTTAGAGTTATTGCTTTCAGAAATTTCAAATTTAATTACTTCACTATTTTATTTCAAAGCAATTATTGATTCCTGCACTTTTAATTAAACACACTTTATTTTAATTTTATGAATTTCAATTATTTAAATTCTGTTTCTGTTTAATTTTAATTGTCATCAATATTCTATAGCAAATTGATTTTAATTTTTATTATTCTGCATCAATTTATTTCTTTTTCACCCATTCATTCATCTCCTATTTACTGTTTTAGAGAGAATGATACGTGATAATGAATATGTTCTTATAATTGTGTTATTATGAGATTCGAATCGGGTTAACTATACTGCATTAGTTTAGCAACTTGTTTATTATTTTTTATCAGTATTTTGTGCGATCAGAATGCTGTTATCACTTCAAACAAGCAATTAGAGAACATTCTATGTTCAATGAGACACAAGTCAAATTTGAGAAAAATAATCATGTTAAAGTTAGGATTATTTGTAGTAAAAGGTGTGAATTTGTGATGTCAATTAGCAAGGTTAATAACAATCATATATACATTTAGAGTTAAAACACTTATGTGATGATTTTCATAATAGTTATACTACTTAAACATAACATGGTGAATTATATTTATTAATTGTAAATGAATATGATAATTTAGTTTATTCAACCATGATGATCATTTATGAAATATGATTCTTAACCATGGAGTAGGTCTTTTGCTCAAGTATATGTGTACGAAGATATGTATAACAATGCAAAAACTTCCTATATTCTAATTCAACTATGTTTATCTTCTTTAATCTATCATATCTAATTTAGTTAAATGTCTATTTTCTTTTATCTAGCACATACAAGGATAACTCCATCAAGAATTGATATGGAATCTGTTGGTGACATTTTTAACCGTTGTTAAAATTGCATCATAAATATACTAATTAGAATCGAATTGATTTGTTGGTAATTGAAGCACGCTTTCACCGCATTGCAAGTGCCTTTGGAAAATGAAGACCAAGAGTTTCAACTTTCAAGAAAAACAAAATCTCACTTTCGTCCATTTTAATTTTAGGGTCAAATTACATTGCAAATTTCCAATTTGATTTTTAGTATACTGAGACAGTCTTGTAAAAAACGGGGTTGACTTTAGAATTTTTCTTGATTTTTTTCATTACACAAATATTTATATTCTCTCTTGTTTCCTTTTATGTTTTGAAGTCATAAACAACTACAAATTGTTATCCTGTATAATATTAATGTGTAATTCTTTCAATTTTAATCACTACAAAAAAAATGTCTATTACCTACGGCAAAAATCCGTAGGTAATGGCAAAAATCCGTAGGTAATGTCATTTTACCTACGGATTTTTTTCCGTAGAAAATCCGTAGGTAATATGGTCGTAGGTAATTACCTACGGAATTACTATCCGTAGGTAATGTCGTCCGTGGGTAATTACCTACGGATTCTGTTCGTGGTAATTACCTACGGATTGCAATCCGTAGGTAAATACCACGAACGAATCCGTAGGTAAGTACCTACGATTGCAATCCGTAGGTAAATACCCACGAACGTAATCCGTAGGTAAATACCTACGGATTGCAATCCGTAGGTAAATACCCACGAACGAATCCGTAGGTAATTACCTACTGATTGCAATCCGTAGGTATTACCTCATTCAAAATCCGTAGGTAAATCCGTAGGAAAATCACTAAGTAAATTTATAAAATTTTATCACCACCAATTTAACTAAATTTTACCCGTTACATGCATATTACACATAAAATATTTAGATATCAAATTTAACAATATTCCATAATATTTATATGCACCAAATGCATATTCGGATATCAAACACAAATCCTAATATTAGCATGCATATTACACAAAATATTTAGATATCAAATTTAACAATATTCCATAATATTTATATGCACCAAATGCATATTCAGATATCAAACACAAATCCTAATATTAGCATGCATCAAGTAGTGCTTCAAATATCTAAGAACATACAAATCCAAAGAAGTACTATAATAAATATTATGACAATATTGTTTGAGTGTCCTAATAATTATAGTAATGTCCTTGTTCATCTTGAGGCTGCTCTACGAAAGCTGGTTCATTTTGTGATTGTTGTTGCTGCTCTTCCTGCACTTGCTGCTCCTGTTGTGATTGTTGTTGTGATTGTTGTTGTGATCCTTGTTGGGAATGTTGTTGTTGAAATGCTTGTCGGGCATCAGGTGGAAGTAAAGGAAGGACAACACTGACAAGTGTTTGTAATTGGTGGTTCAATCTTTCATTATCCTCCCTATAACTAAGCACTTGTTTCTTTAATTGTGTAATCTCACGAGAATCAGTACATGCTGAATATGAGAGGGTATCTCCGGGCCTAAACTTATGGGCAAGTTCTCCAACACCGTAGATCCGACCCTTTTTGTTGCTAGATGCAGCAAGAATCCAACTTTCAGTCCTTATTCTCTCCTCCTCTATAGGATCTAATGAAGATGACTTCGGTTTCAGCGAGCACAGGATGCCGCCTCGGATCTAGCCTCGAGTATCTTCTCCGAAATTCTTCCTATTCACATACAAATAAAAATTATGTACGATATACAACACATATCCATCATAACATATAAGAGAGTAATAGAGTAATATTAAATAAGTTCACAACTCACATGAGTTTTTCTAGACCTTTCATCAACAAATTCACCATTAACCTTTCGTATATGAGTCCTGTTTGAACACCTCATCAATATGTGCAGGACGACCCAACTCCTTTTCCTGGAAAAAAAATTAATTAATAACATATCATGAAGAAATGAAAGAAAGAAACTTTTGTTATAATTTCATATTTACCATACGAATGGCGTGTTCATGCATACTAATAGAACCACTCGTGTGTAAACTACCACCCGTCTCGGAAGATCGATTCTTCTGAGCTTGTGCACACTTTGCACGATAATCAATTGAGTTCCACTTGTTCAACAGAGTTTTCCACACATCATCAAACATCCAATAGGGCTTTTGACCTGTCCTTCTAGCATCTTTGAACATTTCAGATAGCCTATGTGAGGCCTTTGAGTGAAAATTCTTTCGAATCCTATCCTCATCTTCAGGTCTCCAGGTGACCTTTCTCTTTGCAAAATGATTTACACAAAAAAACAAATAATAATAATTGTGTCAATGAATGTAAGTAATAAAAATAATTCATCAACCTAAATATAAGAAAACTTACTTTAAATCGTTGAAAGAATGTCTCTTTTTCAACATCGGTCATTGAACCCCATGTCAGCCATGGCTTAGAATATTGTTGCTTAATAGTCATTGTTATAGCTTGTGATGCAACCCGACATGGATGGAACCTTCTCCAAATAATTAAATTAAATAATAATCACAATTTCCTAATACTTGCAAATAATGGGAATGATATAATTTTAACTTCATTCTTACCCTAGACCATAAGGTGATATGATAGGAAGATTAGTGCCAAGTGGATGATCCTCGTCAATGTCCGATTGTGCATCACCTTGCTGAATATGCACTTCTTGGTCTTCCCTAGCTGGTGTATGATCGGACTCTAGAAGGCACTGATAATGGTGATAGTGCTGGAGACCTTGAGGGTAATGTAGGTGAGACCAAAGGTAGTGGTGATGGTACTGATGATACTGAAGGCAATGTAGCTCCTGGGGAAGGTGCTGATGCAATGACAGGTGATGGACTAGGGTTGGGTGCATCAACTGGGGATGGGGCAGAAGTGGCTGTAGGTGCAATATTGTTTGTATGGGCATGTATATTCTCAGCACCTGCAGCTGAAGAAGGTATAGGTGCAGGAGCTACGGGTGGGGGAGGGACATTTACTTTAAGTATATAGCGTGGTTTTTTTCGTTTCGTTACTTTTTTCCCCTTATTGGAATGAGGCATGGGAGGTTGGGGTGAGTCACATCCTCCTGATGACATATCTATACATAGGAAATTTATATAGTCAATTATGCAATGGAGTAAATGGATTTGTAAGTTTTTTATATGGCCATAATGTAAGTTTTTTGGGGTCATGATTATGAAGCATTTGTAAGGTGGAAACACATTCTTAACTCACCCACCAAGAAACTAAGCCACAGAGACATGAACCAAGCCAATAGGACTTGGATAACACCAGTCTCAACCTCATCAAGTGAAAACCACAGATTCAAGCCAAACTAAACAGAAATAACGGTACAAAAAACCTTAATAAACCAAGATCTTATTCAACTAACAGAGCCACCAATTCAATGATTCATATGCAAATAAACCAGACCCGGGCTTAATAGTTAACTAAGCAGAACAGTTCAGACTCCAAAAAATGTGAAAGAAATAGGATTAAAGCATAATACCAGGCTTAATTCGCTGCCTCTATATCTCACCTCTAGCTCACAGCGAGCTCAGTGGCACAATGGGGGTGGGCTGGAGCGAGGAGAGGCGGTGACCGCAGCCGGCGTCGAGGTGAGGAGTGGGGGTTGGGACGCTCGATGGTGGTGGTTGTCGTGGATGACGAGGGGCTTTGGTGGAGGTTGGATTAGGGTGAGGCCGCGAATGCGACTTGGCCTTGCGGTGGCTCGACGAAGGGGACGACGAAGTGGGGTGCTCGAGAGTGGGGAGGCTGCAGCTAGGGTTCTGGTGAAGGAGGTGGGTGGCGGGTTATAGAGGAGGTTAGTGAAATTGAGGGAGACGAAGGAAGGAGTTAGGGAGCTTGAGTGAGGCGCGGATGCGGGGGTCATAGAAAGTAAGGCTTTCTACGTCGGTTATTCAGGGAACCGACGTAGAACGTAAGACTTTCTACGTCGGTTCCTAGGAACCGACGTAGAAAGCCTTACTATGATCGGCCAAACTGGTTCTGATCGGTCATAGGATGACTTTCTACGTCGGTTATTCTGGGAACCGACGTAGAAAGTCCTACTTTGTATGAGCAATTCTGATCGGTCATAACTTGTTCTGATCGGTCATAGGATAACTTTCTACGTCGGTTATTCAGTGAACCGACGTAGAAAGTCCTACTTTGTATAATACTTTCTATGTCGGTTAAAATTGATAACCGACATAGAAAGTCTTACTTTCTAACTTTCCATAACACCATTATCTATATCGGTTAACAGTACCCGTGATTGTATGTGTTATCAATGTCGGTTATGCTTATAACCGACATAAAATGTTCAACTTTCGACGTCGGGTTTGTCATTAACCGACGTAGAAAGTGTTATTTTTTTTTTTAAATATTTGCATTTTCTTTAGAGATGCTACCTTTCTTCGAGTAGACCTGCCTATTCATCACAATTCCAGACCAATAACTCTGCCTTCAAGTCAGAGTACACCTCATCTCGTATCTCCTTCCTAATTTGTTGTTTGAGGGACTCAAACTCTTGCTCATTCAGCTGCCTCAAAGAAGGAGTTGCCACGGGTGGGGCACCAAAGTACTGTCTGATGCCCACCCCTCGTCCAGCACCACGAACACGTCCAGGATGCTCTGGGGTACCAATGGCCACTGCCAATATATCCTGACGGCCATGTGGGTGGAATGATCCCTGAGTGCTCTGCTCAACCAACTCATCCTACAACACAAACGAATGATTTTTTAGCAAATACAAATGCCTATTGTAGTATAACATATATAATTAGTTTAGGATATGCTACTTACAATACGTTGAGCAACAACATTAGTTTGCTCAGATAAGTAATTCCCCGATGAGTTCTGGCGAGCTCTCTTCCATTTATCATGGCGTGAAGGGCGAGTGACAGCACTCACAACCGACTCATCTGAAAGATGACTTGAAGATGTCTCCTTCATCATCTTCTCCTCCAATTTCTCATAACCCCCACGAGACAACCTGTGGGGGTGGATATTCTTTCTCTCGAATATCTTGTGCCTTCTGCCGCTTGGCCTGTTGCATTCCATGTTAAATACCAGATTTAAAACCTCTATTTAAAAAAAATGACCGCAAACAAATGACAAATGTGCTAACATGAAACTTAGCGTCTAAACGCTGAGTCCGAAATGCCTGCCATGTCTCCTCATCCAAAAACTGATACTCGGTCACATGGGTTCTTGTTGCTCAATGCCCCATATATGTATCGGCTGGTCAGATCACTCTTAAAACCTCTCCAGACGTTCCCCAAGCATATGAGATCCACTTTCTCCTCAACAAAGTGGTGTTAGGGACATCATATGTGACCTACACAATAAAAATAACATGAAGTTCCCAAAAAGTTAAATATATATAAACATGTTAAATGCCAAATAAGAGTAGGTACCAGGATACTCGCCAAATCCAGTTCTTCGATGTCTCCGGAACATGGTCCCAATCCTCAATAAGAATACTAACCTTGCTTCTCCCAAGCAAGGCCACATAGCTAGTGAATCTAGCACTGTGCTCTCCAATGGCTCTACCAGTTTGCATGTCAAACTGGATAGGCAATTTCTGATCGGAGCTACGACCGATATTCAACTCCTTCAACCGTGTACCACGCCTACCCTTTTTCCTGGTAGACGGCTGACTCGATCACCACCTTCCGTAGGAGGGGGACTGTGTAGGAGGAGGGGAACCAGATGAATCTGCCATATCTGTGTTCAAAGAAAAAAATAATAGTTATTAGTTTAGACAATATGACTGAAGATAAACAAAAAAGTGCATACATTAAAAAATAATACATTAAAAAAATTTCATACATTATCAAGTTGGAACATTCTCCCAAAATCCTTCCATATGGTCATAACGTATGGCATGCACATCATCTATTTCTACATTAACACTAAAGTTTGGCATATTTGAAGAGAAACATGGTGTCTCGGGTATATCAAGTACTAAATCATCATTCTCATCAGAAGTATCACTACAAGAAATATTAAAATTACAGACGGTCAAAATCCGTCGGTAATAATAAAAATCCGTCGGTAAATGAATATTACCGACGGAATTCGACGACCAAAAATCCGTCTGAAATTAGCTTGTCAGTAAATATTACCGACGGATTTATCCGTCGGTAAATATGTTATGAAATTACCGACGGATTTATCCGTCGGTAATAATTTTATTAATTATTAAATATTTTACTTATTTATAACATTATTTTTTTTATAGAACCCCTCCCCCTTATATTCTTATTATTTATTATTAATTATTTCTCCATATTATATTTTTATAACTTTGAATTATTGTCGATTAAGAGAAATGTCATTGGCAGGATTCGAACCCAAGTACCTTAGAGTCGAGGCTGATACTCCAACCACTAAGCTACCAGAATTTCTTGATAACAATTTACAAATAAATTATATTTATATACAAATATACAAATACATTTATATATATTTATATATATTTATATACATTTATATATATTTATATATATTTATATATTTTTTTTATATATTTATATATATTTATATATATTTATATATATTTATATATATTTATATACATTTATATATATTTATATATATTTATATATATTTATATATATTTTTTTATATATTTATATATATTTATATATATTTATATATATTTATATATATTTATATACATTTATATATATATTTATATATATTTATATATATATTTATATATATATTTATATATATTTATATATATATTTATATATATTTATATATATTTATATATATTTATATATATTTATATATATTTATATATATTTATATATATTTATATATATTTGTATACATTTATATATATTTATATATATATATATATATATATATTTATATATTTTTATATTTTATATTTATATATTTTTATATTTTTATATATTTTTATATTTTTATATATTTATATATATATATATATTTATATATATTTATATATAATTAAATATTTATTTTTAAAATTACTTAATTTAATAAATTATTATAAATTAATCTAATTATGATTAAATTAAATTATTAAATAAAAAATATTTTATTTTTTAATTAGTGAATAATTAAATTATATTATATAATTTTACCGACGGATTTATCCGTTCGGTAAATAATTTTTAATTTACATATGAATTTACCGACGGATATATCCGTCGATAATTACTTGTTAATTTATCGATGGATTTACCGACGGATATATCCGTCGGTAAATTCATCTATAAATTACCGACGGATTTATCGACGGATATATCCGTCGGTAACTAATAATTATTTTACCGACGGATATATCCGTCGGTAACATCAAATTTCACAAATATTTTATATCCGTCGGTAATTTCCGTCGGTAATGATTATTTTCCGACGGCTACAATTCCGTCGGTAAATATCCGTCGGTAATACGCGATTTTCTTGTAGTGTATACATGGGTTTTCAAAATCAAATTAGCTACAGAAACACGAAATAACTACATTATAATGCCTACACGAAATCCAACTCCACTCTCAAAATAACTACATTATAATACAAATCTAATTTTCAAAATCAAAATCACGAAACACATTCAAATGCCTACAGAAACACATTCAAATGACTAAACTACTTACAATACATCTCTAAATTAGCTAAAGGGACCCGTGATGTTTCCCTCTCTTGACAGCATTATTACTTACTAGATTCAATACTGTAAACATACAATGGCTAAAGCAAGCACGAAAACTTACCTCTTGAAGACCTACAGAGGTGGCAGGTGGCGTGACGTGCAGAGCTGGGTGGGGAGAAACGTATCCCAGGCGACGGGCACCAGTAGCAGCAGGCGGCACGAAGCGTTGGCAGGTGGCGTGACGAGCAAATGTGGGTGCGGAGAAACGTACACAGGCGAACGGGGAGCTCTGCTATGGGTGAACTGATGAAAAGAAATGGAGCGTAGGGAGAAACGTACAGGGGAGCTCTGCTATGGGGGAAGTGATGAAATGAAATGGAGGGAAGGAGAAGGTTAAAACAGAAGATACTATGTCGGTTGCTCTAACACCCGTCATCAAAGACACTTTCTATGTCGGTTAAATTTTACCCGACATAGAAAGTTCACTTTCTATGTCGGTTAAATATTACCCGACATAGAAAGTTTACTTTCTATGTCGGGTAAATCTTAACCGACGTAGAAAGTAAAGTGACCTTTCCACTTACTATGTCGGTTAAAACTTACCCGACATAGAAAGTTTATGATTTTATTACATACATGCCACCGCGCCACATACTATGACGGGTGGACTACGACCGTGATAAAAAGCCGTCATAGAAAGCTATTTTCCACTAGTGAGCGAGGGTTTTTTCTTTTTTTCTTTTTTTTTATTTAGCATCCGTAGGTAAATGAGTAGGTAAAGTAGTAAAAAAACATTACCTACCTCCTACATCCGTAGGTAATGCATAATCATCCCATCCGTAGGTAAATTCCGTAGGTAATAGATAATTTATGTACGAATATACTTTTGTAGGTAAAATCCGTAGGTAATGTAAAATTTACCTACGGATTTTTACCCGTAGGTCTTATTCCGTAGGTAATAGGCTTTTTTCTTGTAGTGAATGTTGTCTCATTTCATACTTGTTTTTCTCAATTACTTTGCAACTTTTTTTATTCCTATCATTTCATTTTATTCTTCTCTTTATATATTTATAATAATATAAAATGTAAAGTGTTTTTAAAAGTTATAATATATATATATATATATATATATATATATATATATATATATATATATATATATATAAAAGAACTTCTAAAAATATCTTCTAGCTTGCTATCTAAATAAACTTAATATAAAAATATGGATATAATTACCAAAGGAATTAAATAAAACAAAACAAAAGTTGAAAAAAAAAAGCAAACAAATTTAAGTGGGATATCTTAAAAAATATCATATTAATATTGATTTCTTAGAGTATGCTTGGTAATAAAAAAGAAAATGTGAAGATAGAAAAAAAAAGAAAAAAGAAGAAGAAGAGAGAGAATAGGATACGTTTGAGAAGAAAATCATTTGAAAAAAAAATGTTATTTAAAAAATGTAAATTAAATATTTATATATTTAAAAAATATTTTTTAATTATTAATTATTTATTTATGAATAAAATAACTTTTTAAATTAAAAAATTCAAATTTTATTTTTTTAATAATACATATTTTGATATATAATTATAAAATATTTAAAATTATATTTAAAAAATATTTGCGTTAAAAATAATAAAATAATATCATATTATTAAAAATATTAAATATATTAAATTATTCTTTTTTATTTTTATAATATTTTTATATTCATTTATGACATTCTATTAAAATAGTATATAATTAAATTTTAATGTACATATATAAATTAAAATTATAAATATAAGAATAAATACTGTTAGTATAAAAATAAATAATTATTTGTTATTAAAATAATATTTCTTTTATATTTTTAATTTATTTGTATTAAAATAAAATATGTAAATATTCTTTTACTATTTTCCATACGACTAAAGAAGATAAATAATTTTTTTTTTAATTTCATTTCCTTATATTAATTACTTCTCTCTACACTTTTTCTTATATATTTAGAGAACATTTTGATCTCAACCATCTTTATTTATTTTCATTAGTAAATAATTAAAAACAAAAATTAATGCTCCAATAAAAAATATTAAACATTATGAAAAGATTATATTATTCTTCAAATGCATGCATTGTTAATAAAAAATTATTAATAATCTTAATAGAGATTATAATCGAAAAATATCAAACTCAATCTAAGATCAATAATATTTAAACATAGATGGAACGAATGAGATATCTTATTGAAAATAAAATATTAGAAAACTCCTTAATTATAAAATTTGTATAAATATTTCTACAGCTTAAAGTCTTAGAAGATGAATATGTACAATAATAAACTGTAGTTTTGTGATTAAAATATTGTGAAATAATTTTCTTCAGACAGAAAAGTAAGAAATCCATTATCTTGGTTTCACACGGTTGAATCAATGTGGTTGATGATGTGGAGTATTATCCTTAGAAAAATAAAATAATAAATTACCTATTTGACTTGGAAATTTCATTGACCACCACATGTTTTGTATAGCTATTGTCCAAATGATTCTACCATTGACCAAAATTATTCAACCCTTTCATAATCAAGAGACGACTGAATCACACTACGTGAAGTAATTCTCGATCACCAAAAAATTAACAACAAAATGTGTGTGAAAACTAAACAGTGTTGTTACTCATCAACTATACATACATATAATCACGTGAACTGGGTAACAATTTATTGGATCTATTTTAATTAAGTTAAAAAAGAATATAAATATTTTTTTTTATAGATTACTAATTTATTATAGGATTATTTTTATTTGTATTCGAATCTTTCTAGTACGATAAAAAAACAAAAGATAAAGATAAAAAAATAAAGAAAAATGTTTTTGATAAGATAAAAAAAGAAGTCACCAGAACAACATGTTATATTATTCAGAATAACTTCGTCCAGAAAAGTTAACTCAGAAATGAGGTTCTATTCTTCTGTTAATTTGCGTTTGGTTAGTTATTATCTTATTAAATACATGATACAACTATATCTTATCCATCCATTATTGATAAAGAAAAAATATTTAAAAAAAAATGAAAATTATAAATAAATAATATTTTAATTTTATTATCAATAATATTGTACCCTTACAATATTATTCTGTCATAAATTTATAAGTTTCTTAAAAGATAAGTCTCACATGTTTTAAGAGTTGATGACAAAAATCATTTATATATATTTCTTTTTTAACTCATCTAGACACTTTTAAATAAAATATATCATACATACACATAATATTATCATAATAAACATAAAATTAGTACAATTTTATTTTTATATGAAATAATAATAATAATAATAATAATAATTATTATTATTATTAAAAGTTTCACCACATCTATATATTCAACATACCTTCAAACTCTTGTCGTCCAAGCTTTATAGCTTTTTATATCTCAACTCATTTTTCTTTTATGTAATAAAGAATTAGATTAGTCAACACGTAAATGTATTGACCTTAATGCAAAATACACTATTACGCCGGTTAAATTTTGAAAAGAGACATTAGACTTAAACAGGTTCTTTATCACCAAAAATCTGTTTAAAGCATAATCAAGCTGCCCTATTTTCATGATTACTGGGTGTTAATTAGGTCATCACATGTAACAAACTTTACATATAAGTCAATGTATTTTTTATTTGGAAAGATGAAAATTAGGTTTATAAAAAACAAAACAAAAAAGTTGACTAGTTTTAAGATTATAACCCCCCACAAAAAAAAAAAAAAGTGTTCAAATGTACCCTTTTCCTTTTGCAGTGGATGATACTCTCAAGTTTACCAGGATTTGTTCTATAATGGCTATAAATAATAAAAGGTTACCTCATTGAAGTTCTATAATTTGATTAGTGTTAGAGATTAAAAATTGCATATAAATTTGAAACATCTAATAGCAAAAGGTATCGTTTATGTGTGTGTGATTACCTTTACTGAAATGCATAAGAAAGGTGCTATTAAGGGAGAAAAAACAAAGAAAGAAAAGTACACGCATTGCAGGAAATAATCATTGGCAAGAGCGTCTTCACCTTTTTCTTTTTAGTTTTTCTTTTCTTTCGCAATGTAATCTGATTTTGCCAAAACAACTAATGTTATATATTTATATGAATATAAAAAAAAATTGGATGTAAATTTAGATGTAATATTATTTTACTATTCTTCAAAAATTAGTTCTTAAATTGTCTTGAAAGTTTTTTTTTTTTTTTAAGTTATTTATGTTTTTACGGGACTGGAAGAAGGAACGTAAATAAGAGGATTACAAGATTAGACCGAGGAGATCGGTGAATTATGATTTGAATTTTAACTCGATTTTGACTTTAAGAACTTGAATGATTTCTTAGAAAAAGTATAAATCTACTTAAAAAAAAACCCTCTTGAAATTAATTATTAGATAAAATAATAATATATTTTTAAAGTTTTTATTATTATAATTATTATTTAAAATTGTATTTTATACTTTTAAATCACTAATTTAATCATGATTTTTTTTTCAAATCTCTCGTGGCAATGTATATATAAATTTGGAGAACTGGTTTGACAAAAAGTTAACAACACGATGATGCTTAAAGTACAATGAATAGAATCCTTGGGAAAAAAGAAAAAAAAAGAAAAAAAAAAACGCAACCTAACTCAACAAAATATAGTTAAAGGAAAGAAAAGGTTCTATAGAATCCTAGAAGAGGCAACCTGGGATGAGCCAGGGCATGCTTCTTTTTCAATTATTTGCAAACACAAAGTATACTGTTTATTTTCAAATGAAAAAACATAAAATAATATATATATATATATATATATATATATATATATATATATATATATATATATATATATATATATAAGGAGAGAAAAAAGGTTATGAATACCTATGTAAAAATTGTATTGCTGTAAAAATAAAATTTATTAATTTTTAATATAATTATTTTAAAAACTATATATATTTTTTAATTGATTAATAATATATATAAAATCATTTAGACTAACTATTTGTTTTAGTTTGAGTACTAATATTCGTTATTGAATACAATATGTTTTAAGTAAAAAAATTCATAAAATATTAATTAATGAGTCTGTTTTTAGAATTTTTTTTCACAGAAAGCTTTCCTCAAATCCAAATTTCAGTAAAATTGTTTTTTTTAGCAAATTAATTGATCATTGGAAACTTATTTAATGCCAAGTTTTTAAATTCGACACAGAAAATTATGCAAAAACATTTTTTTAATGTTCAAAAGGGGAATATTTAAGTTAGAGATAATGCATACAGTATGGTAACCCTAATTTTTGTTTACACAAGTATTTTATATTATTTAAACTTTAAATTTCTGTCATTTTCATTACAAATTTTAATTTTACACATAATGACGATAGTAACGTTTTTTAAATCGGATAGTTAATTAACCATTAAAAACATAAGTTTAAAATTTAAAAAAATTCGATTAAATTTGATAAATAATACTTTTAACAATATAATATTATAATAGATACATAATAATTTTATTAATAATAACACAACTTTTATAAAAGAAAAAAAACTATAATAATAATGAAAATTATTATTGTAATGTGGTGAGTTTCATTAAAAAAATACAAAATATAAATATAAATCAGAGTAAGATGAAAAATAAGTATTATATATTATATAAGATACATGAAAAAAAATATTAAATCTTTTAAAAAAGTATCCTTTAAATTTTGTGATATTTTTTTAAATTGAATCTTTAAAAAATTTACAAAATTCGATTGAACTCAAAAATCCACCAATTTTACATGTCTTGTTTTGATTTTTTTATATTGATTTAATTAAATTCTGTTCTTTTTTAAAAATAATAGATGGATTTCTATAGGTATTTTTAATTAATCTGATCCGATTTTGGGATCAATTATATTAAATAAAAAAAGAAGAAGTGATGTAACATTTACAATTTAATAATAATAATAATAATAATAATAATAGTAATAAAAATAAAATAATAATAATAATAATAACTTGGTTTGAAAAACAAAAACTGAACCTTCAGTTAAATTCTCGTGTCTTATCAATGACCCCTTTGAATTATCAAAGTGTCAACCATAATCCGGTTAGTCGGTTACTCTTCTCATTCATTCATTCATGCTCTTTCTCTCTTCAGCTGCCAATATAAATACTGAGAAGTAGCGAACCGTTCTCCATTCATTTTTCTCAAACTCAACCCTCACAACACAACATACATAGACACACCTTTGAAGAATCTGATGCACCCAATATAGCAGCATAGTTTAGTTTTTATCATTTAACACACATATTTTCTTAGTTTATAGATATATACTGGAGGCTGAAGCAAACAACATTTGTTCGATTCTTCAACCATGGCAGATGATCAATTTCAGGCAAGTGGGAACTGGTGGGACACAGCAAGGAACGTGAGGTATGAAAGCGAGGCATCACAATCATCTTCCTCAGCCATCACCAACATAGGCAACTTTGGTTGGCAAGCTTCAGATATGGCAGATATGAAGCCGAGGTCTTCCATGGATTCTTCTTCTGTGGTTTTTCATGACTCACAGAATAAGCTTCAGCCCCCAGATTCTACAACTTCCACTGACCCCAACTTGCATATGATGGGTCTAGGCCTTTCATCCCAAGCCATGGATTGGAATCAAGTATCTTTATTGTAAGTGCATGGAATTTGTGCTAAGTCAAACAAAATCAAACAACCCACCAAAAAAAGAAGATATTTTTATCTCTTTGTTATTTTTTGATAACTTTGGTAAATAATATCTCTAAAAATCAAGTTTTCAACCGAGTCAAATAACATGGTGTGATGTGATCTATGTAGCAGATATAAAGAAAAGGATTTTATTATCACTTTGCAATTTAGCATGATAGAATTGAGTAAAGAGTTTATCAATCTTCAAGGGACATAAGTTGTGACTTTTTGGTTTTGTTTGTTCATGGTGATAGACGAGGAGAGAAGGGTCCAGAGAATAGTTTCAGATCGATGTTGCAAGAGAACTTGAGCTCATCAAGAACCAATTTTCAGCAAGAAACTGGGGTGGGGTTGTCTCAACAAGTTCAATGGAGGCCAGAGAAGATGTTCTCTGCAGAGTCTTCAACCAATGAGTTCAAGCAAGTGAATAGGGGTTTCTCCTTGGATCAAAGCAAGTTTAGTCCTCAATATAGCTCTGGGGACAGCACAGTGACAAGCCAAGGGTTACCCTCCTCTAACTTTCATATGGATTCCTCAGCCTTATATGGGACCCCTTCAATATTGCAAGGGCTATTGGGACCTGATCACAATAACCAACCCCAACCCCAACCCCAACAACAACAACAACAACAACCCTCTTCCTTTGAGAACCGCTCCATGAGTTTTCTATACCCAACAAGCTATGGAAACTCTAATGAACTGGTCCCTTCTTGGTCCAAAGTTCCTCAATTCTTGAGAGGTTCACCTCCAAAACAACCACCCAATAACCAGTTGCATTTCACTAACAACGCACCTTTTTGGAACGCTGCTGAGGTTGCAAACATCAAAGATGTTCGGTCCAGCTTCTTCCCTTCATTGCAGCCCCCCTTCTCCACGCCAAATTTTGAAGTACAGTCAAAGGTACTGTTGCTATATACTGCCACACAAAATGACAACATAGTTTATCTATATCATACGTATACAAGTTGTAAAATGTACTGATATAAATCCACTTTCTAATAATTCTCTATAGAACCTTGTAATTTATGTAGTATTGTATTATGGTATTAGGGTTTAATAGAAGCACTGCATTGGATGGAATGTAAAGTTTAAATTAATTGATATAGCTATGGTTTTAATTTGCAGAATATATCTGAAGTTTGGGAGTCTGGAACTGTGGGAAAGAAAAGTGGGAATGAGCCAGCACCCAAAAGGACCCGTAACGAAACACCATCTCCTATGCCAGCTTTTAAGGTACAATAAGTGCAACTAACCTTTTAACAAGAAGGGAAAAAGCTTTAAACTTTTTATCTTTATCTTTATTTCTTTCTTCTGAATCCATAAACATGGATGTGAACCTGTAATTCTACTTTCTTGCCTCTTAGGTGAGAAAAGAGAAGATGGGGGACAGAATCACTGCACTCCAACAATTGGTGTCGCCTTTCGGAAAGGTTGGCTTCCAATAAAATCATCTACAGCCTATTAAGTGAATGATCATTTCATTTGTGAATTTATGTCATATAATAAGTGGGGATAAGAAAAAAATAAATTATCATAGCAGTTTTGATAATGCTGGTTTCTTATTATTGATAAAAGATTAAAAATCTGTTATATTGTGTCAGACTGATACAGCCTCAGTGCTCTCTGAAGCCATTGAATACATCAAATTCCTCCACGAACAGGTCACTGTAAGTCCCATAACCCATTAAGATGTTCTTATTAAAAAAAACTAGAAACAATGGCAATACTTTCATCTTATAGCTACGTTTTTTCGTTTTTATTTTCTACAGGCTTTAAGTACCCCGTATATGAAAAGTGGAGCTCCAATACAGATTCAACAGGTACCATACGTACATAAAGACACTGCAATTAAATCTGATATTTCTTTCTTTCTCTAATAAAATGGTGATGGGTAGTATTGAGCTCTTTTTTAAATATCAAATGCTTCCTCTTCAGATTTAACTTTTCTTTTTCATTCACCTCATTGTTTTTGTTTTTCTTCACTCCATTACAGACCTTCAATACATGTCAGCATTGAAAATTCCAATGTTTGATTTATAATATTAATAATAATATGAACTATTATACTATATATTTAATGAAAATATATCAATTTTCTATACTCATAAAATTATTTAGTTAAACTGTTAATCGAATAATCATAAACATACATATACTTTATCTTTCATTTCATTATATGCATTTCATCTTTATAGCATTCACTTCTTTTCTAATCTAATCATTTATTATATCTATTATTTATTTTTTCTTTTTTCTCATACCTGTCTTCATCTGCCTACATCCTTTAATCATTAATATATGATATGTTTTTGCATAATGCATTGTAAAAGACTTTTCTATATCTCTACTCTCTTCAAAATATTTTGATATACATGTTAAAAGGAGTGAAAAAGTGGTAAAGAACAAATAATGTGAAACAAGCATTACTCTAATTGGAAGGAAAAGGAAAGAGGTAGGAAAGTGAGTAAGATGCAGATTTGATTCTCAGGCACTGATGCTGATAACTTCTTTCCAAATTTGGCGAATTATAATTCATTTTTGCTTTTGATGCAGAATTCTGGTAAATCTAAGGAGACTGAGGGTCCAAAGCAGGATCTTAGAAGCCGAGGGCTGTGCTTGGTGCCTGTTTCGAGCACATTTCCAGTGACTCATGAAACCACAGTTGATTTTTGGACATCAACATTCGGAGGAGCTTCCAGATAACAATAATAATAAGGGTAAAATGTGTTTTAAGTCTAAGTTCTTTTATCAAAATTGTTTTAGCCCATATTTTTTGAAGAATGATTATGGTCTTTGTATTTTTATAATTGATGAATTTCATCTTCTTTGTGAAACCTATATACGGTACCAAGTGAGATGAGAAATTCACTAATTATAAAAATTAGAAGGACCAAATTTTGATGGAAATTAAAGAAGTTAAAACACATTTTACCCTGATAATTATAATAATGGATGGATGGAAAGTTGGGACACGGAACCAATACCCTGCAAGTAGCTAGCTAGGTCATGCATGTACCTTATCACACACCTGGCCAAGTTGGGAATGATATGATGAAAGAAAAGAGAAACAAGAAAGAGGACACGGAAGCCCACATAAATATGTAAAGGTAGTTAGTTCTGCTGGGGTGTGGAAAAGATGTATAAAAAAGAGATGGGGGAAAATGTGTTTGAAAGAGAAAGAAAGGGAAATGACCCTTCAAAAGACAGCCATTGTTGGACCAACTACACTCAGAATTATGCAGGGTTTGGGAAATATTGGGACCATTGGGAGCGGAATAAGTTGTTGTAATAATTGAAGAATTGTGCTTAGAGTAGTGGGATTAATTAGGCATGACAAAAATGCTGAATATATAGAAAGTTCTTACTTGCTAGACTAAACAAGAGGGAGATATTGTTGTTAGCAGAGATAAAGGAGCTTTATTATTTCTTGTTGCTATATTGTGAATAGATCTGGCACTACCTACCTTTAACTCAAGAGAAAAGGAATTTAATTTGAGAGAATAATTGAAGTATAGAATAGAAGAGTGAGTGAAGGGATGCGTCATTTGATTGGAAACCTCACTTTTTATTTGTTTATGTCTTTGGAATAAGTAAGTGGAAGTCAGAAGGTGGCCCACACTCCCCCTTTTAGGGTTTTCAAAAATTTTCAAATCAAATGTTTATTTTTCAGAAAGATTAATTAGAAAGATATTCATATGTTGAAGATGCTTTTCCACATGCTTTTGTGCTTTATACCGAATGGCCACATAGATGGCCTTCCATTGGAAGTATGTGTAGAAAGAAGAGGAAATTCATAAATATTTATATCCTCTTGGGACTTCTGGATTAGGACATATAAGGTCCTCATTTTGAATGCACTATGTGCCCGTCATTATCTATTTCTTCTTTCTACAAAAAATCAACAAGACCCCACAACAATTCCAATGAACGTACATATAAATCAACTTACATGTACCTGAGCTACTTAGAATCACCATTAAACCTTAGTTGATTATGGCGTGTTGGTTCTTCTTTTATAACCAATTCTTTCCATTTTGTACACATTGTGTGTGTGTGTGTGTGCGTGTGTGAAGTTACAGATAGCAAGAACAGTGACAAAATTGCACGAAGAACACCATTAATTGTCTTGAAATTTAAAGCCTACATGATTTGTATATCTTTAAACCGAGCAACTTTTGTTAATTAGGGCTTGACAGCTATTGGCCAGAGAGTATTTCGAACGATTTTGTTCTGGTCCAGGTGGATGGTGGTGGTGCCTCTGATTTGAAGTACTTTAGTAAATCTTTCTTTCTACCTTCTCCAGCAAGATCTGAACATAGACTAATGCAAAGATGGAGCATAATAGCATTTTAATCATTATCACGTTAAACTAATTAAGCTAGCCTGTCATGGGGCTCCACACTATTTTTTATCAGCCTAATTGCTTTCAAAAAAATTTGTCTCCATTAAGAAACTGTCATATGTCATTCATTTGCTTCTTCTTTTTGTTATATCTGATATCTGTGCTTCTTTGTTTGTCTTGAAAGTAAATAATGAGAGGAATTTGCCATTCTTTCTGGTAATATCTAAGGATCCACGATTTCTAACTCTTTATGCCACCTGATAGAACTCCAAAGAGAAATAAATATGTGCTTAACTTCAATTGCTCAATGTTAATTAGTTTTAAAAATTATGTCTATTAAAGTTGCTGAAGCAAAGAAGAGAACATTAGCTGGGATGAGCTTAGTTATCAGTAACATATTGCATGATAAGACTGTATAATATGACATAACTTCTATAAAGATTCCATTCCAAGTTTTTCTGCGCGTCATGTGTAAATGTCAGGTTTCTTCATCATGCTTGAAAACGACCGTGTCATCGGAATCCAAAAAAAATAAGTTGCTGCTGAAATTCGTGAGTGTGGCTAAGAGCTAGTTGAGAAAAGATATCAGGGCAGACACTTTTTGTCATGAAATGATGGAACAAGATGCTGCAAAGCCAGAATTAGAAACCCATTGATGCATACTAATGATAGGAAGATAAAAAAAATTGAGCAAAGTGGACCAAAACCAAAACACACAAAATATCTCTGCAATTTCTTTCACAACAAAGACAAAGGAACACCATTGTTCTTCTCTTATCAGAATATTTATCCTTTTTTACATGACTCATCGTTTTTCCTGTATGGACTGTCTAATCAATAAGCACCTACTTGCTTCATTTATTTTTTTTCCAATCAAATACATAACTATTGCTTTATTTTATGTTAAAAAGTGGATAAGAAATTAAGAAATCAACAAAAATGAAACTGAAAGAGGTGGGGAATGGGATAGGATGCCAATTTCCACGTCGTAATCTCATCGAATCGCTTTCAGGAAAGAATTTAACAAGGCTGATATTAAGTACTAAAAGCTTGTTTGGAACAAAAAAATGTAAAGAGACATAAAATGTCACGTCAAACAAATAGAAGACATGGAAGCTAGACTCGCTAGATTTTGTTGTAGACCTGCAAGCAAACACGGTTAGGCTCCGTTTGTTAAAGATGACATTTTTATGACAAAATGATATATTCACGAGGGCAATAAAGAGGTTTTTGTATAAATAAAAAAATAAATAAAAGGTATATTTGTAAAATAATATTGTATATTCTCTATATATACCAAATATTTCATCAATACTTTTATATTCTTCATCTTTTATCTTTTTATCACGCTGGTGTGTAGTAGCACTGAAGAATATTATCCATATCCATAGATTATTATCCTTTTCAATAGAAAGAAAGATGGAACATGTTTCTGCAGAATCCATGGATGTATATAATGTTTTTGCAGGATCCATATGTATACTTGATAACCACCATAAGTAGTATATTTTCTCTTTACCATGTCACTCACGCCACCATTATACCCCAACCCAAACCCTTGCAACTCCTCCCACCATTGTCGCTCCTCTGTTGATGAGTCATTATTGTACCATCACCATGTTGTCATTATAAGTTAATTGGTTAATTTTTTTAATTGGATTAAACTAGACTTAATTCGATTTAACTATAAGTTAAATGATGAGTTTATATGATCAATTTGAAACTAATCCAATCTATTAGATGAAAATTATTAAATAATATTAATTATAAAAATAATAATATAATAATTATTTATTTATTATATTAAATAAATATATTTTTAAACAATTAAATTATTTAATAATAATAATAATATAATTTATATTTAAAAATTATATAAATCTAAAAAATATATTTTAATATTAAAAACTTTAATAAAAAAATATTTTAAAAAAATCTGTGACCAAATTAATGAAATCCTATCCAACTTGATCATATACCCCTAGTTAAATATAATTTTTATTTATATTTTAAATTAGTTAACTTTATCATATTATTATTATTATTATTATTATATTTTTTATATTTGGTGTTAAACAAAATTTATAAATTTTTTTGAAAATTTTATATAAATTTTGTAAAGTTCCATGAGAATTTGGTAAAAGAATCCCATAATATAAAATCTCATTTAGTTTTCCTCTTTCAATTACTATTTTGTTGTCGCTGGACTTAAATTGACGCAAACAAATTTCTACGTTGCTGTAAAATTAGATTGAAAGTTTTTCTTTTAGATTGACAAATGATAATTATTAATATATTGTAATTAATTATTTGAAGATCTTTAATTGTTTTTTTAGCATTTATATATTTCTACTTTTCTGATGTCTTAGTTTTGTTCGTTTGTAGTCATACATCAAATTATTTTCTTTAAACACGAGAATAATAATAAAGTCAATTTGTAAACTCAAACTTGTTGCTTAATACAAAAGATGACAACAAATATTTTTTAGACTAACCCAAAGAACAAGACTGACAGAGAGACAAACTTTAATCATTTCAACAAATTTCAACATACACTGAAACATGCAACACGCATACAAAGCATTTCCTTTACGAAGATCTGAAGAAACAAAAAATTACTTGCAAGCACAGATAACTAAAGCTCAATATATTTCAAGCCTAAAAAATGGGTGATGATTTTCAAGCAATATTTTGGTATGGTTTAATAATAGTAATAGTATGACTATATATGAAGGCATTATTATGCAGCTTGCTTGAGCTTCTTTGTGATGGCTGCAATGTACTTCCCTTGGTGGAATGCTTGCTCTAACTCAAGCTCACTTGGCTGTCTTGAGCCGTCTCCTGCGTAAGTTCCAGCTCCATATGGACTTCCACCTTTCACTTTCTCCATCTCAAACATGCCGGCACCGAAAGTGTAACCAATGGGGACAAATATCATTCCATGATGAACCAGTTGAGTGATAGCCGTGAGCCTGTTATGGATTCAACATTGTTAGAATTTGATTCATCCAGGTAATGGAGCAAGAAACCAGGAACTTGGGTAAGAGGGTGCCTACGCTGTAGTCTCTTGTCCACCACCTTGTGAACCGGTGCTGTAGAAGATTCCAGCAGGCTTTCCTGCAAGCTGTTGTGCTCTCCATAAACCTCCAGTAGCATCTAGAAAGGCTTTAAACTGAGCAGCCATCATTCCAAACCTTGTTGGGAAGCCAAACACAAAGCCATCAGCCTCAGAGAGTTCGTTGGGGGTAATGATTGGTACATCACTCTTGGGTGGTGCACTCATCTTACCAAGCACCTCCTCCGGCAGTGTCTCCGGTACCTGTTCACAGTTTCATCAAAGAAAATAAGTTCTATATATATATATATATATATATATATATATATATATATTTACAATCTTTACTGACAGGAAAAAATTCAGCAAGAATGAATTTGGAAGCAGAGTTTTCCAAGAGACTACAGAGTATATAAAAGTTAATCACACAATTATTTACCAACTGAAGACAAGAGATCCTCACTCATAGATGTCTCGAAACAACATTATTAGAATTTTTCATATTTAGTGCAAATTTTCCAACAGATTTCTATAAAAATTAGAACGAAATAAGTTTCTTGTAGATTTTCCTGTTAGTTTGTAAAGTCCAACAATTCACATGAAAAATCCTACAAAATATGAAAATTTCTAATAGTACAAGATTGGAAGTGGAGAGAACTACAAGAGACAATTAATAAAGGTATATGATTATAAAAGTACATGGATGCAGGAGTATTATGGCGACAAGATAATAGAGGAATTTAGCCAACAGAAAGTTTGAAGCTATTCATGGTTTTGCTCAGACAAACTTATTCATTACACTTTGGGAAAAGAAAATAAGAAAAAATGAAAAAAAAAAATCTCAAGCTTGTAGAAATTTTTTCATTTTAGTTACTTCAAAACTGATTTTAATTTATAAATAAGCAAATTTTGACTTGCAAAATATATTTTTTTTCCTTATATAAATGTTTAAGAAGAAGTTTATCGGAAATCAAGTGCATATTTTCTTCATGTAACAGCTCAAATGCAAGCAAAATAATGTTGAATTGAAAACAAAAAATATAAAAATCACTGTGCAATAGGTGATTTACAAGTTTATTATTAATATATTTTTTTTAATTTCATAATGCACTGATTTGCTCTAAAGATGAATGAGCCTTAACTCTGGAACTGATGTCCATTTGTAACTTAAAGCTCATGAAGGTGCAAAATAACAGTGTAATAAGTGTTTATACAAGTAGGTTATTTATTTTTAATGCATTTATTTGCTTTACAGAGGAATGAGCCTTAGCTCTGGAACTGATGTTGCTCCCAACTGGTAATTTCATGCCATGACACAATGGAATGCACAGGAAATGTAAATTATGAAGCATAAATACATGCCTGCCATAATTTTGCCTCAACACCTTCAACAGAAGAAGCCCCTTTCTTTATCTCTTCTGCTAGTTTCTCAACATGTCCATACATGGAATAGTACCTGTCAAAGCAGTGTGAAAACTACATTTATAATTCAAGCTTACAGAAACAGGTTCAGGAATTCAACTCATTGATGAAATGGAATTCTTCTGGATAATAAAAAAGAAAGGAATTGCAAAATCAACAAACATGTAACAAGGAGCATAATCACAAAAGGTTCTAAATACAAATATATATTTATATGAAAACAAGGGTGGATAAGATTAAAGCAATATTGCAATATTTTTCAATCATTTTAGATGGATCTTATGCAAGAATATATAGTGCAGTCGTCAACCTCCAAGCACCCAAGCTAAGATTTTTAAATTTCATCAACAATCAAACACTTGAAGGTTTTTCTCTTTAGATAGTACAACCAACTGTTTGTTTATTTACTTTGAAACATAAATTTCATATCCTTAGTTGACCTAGTAATCAGAATCAATTCAGTTTAGAAACTGATGCAATGGAAGTTACTGATCATCATGGTTTGCATTGTTGCACATGTAGCAGGAACTTGAGACATGAATTCCACTCATGCCTGTGAAAATTGAACTCAAATATGTAACTAGCAAGGTCACTGAGAAATTGTCAAATGTAGAAAAGACAACAGGACCTTCAATGTAAACATTATGGCGTACCAAATCATAGGATCAAAAGTCCAACCATGAGAACCAGAGTATCATGGCAAAGCCTCTATTAGAAGTTAGAACATGGTCCAAATGATTGTGCAGCAAAGAGAAAATTATGATCCTCACTCAACATTGAAAACATTAGAGAACCTCAATGCAACATAGACAAGTTATTTAACATTAACTAGTAAATTTACTTGCAAGAGGTGAAATCAGTAGATCTGAAAATCAATCGCTTCTTAGTTTCCATTTCATTCTAAATTACGTGCCAATTAAACCAGTTGGCATAAATAAATATTTAGAGGTTCAAAACCTTTAGAAGATCATTTCACTGTTTTAACTAGCAATCCTGTTCCCTCCTTTGATAGCAATAATTAACAAAGTGATCAGTGCAAAAAACTAACCTCAGATAAAATTACAGAACAATAGAAAAGTCAAATTTTCTCTGATTTTTTCATCATATTTATTTTTCTAACAAAAATTGTGGCTAGATAGGTGACACAACAAAAGAGCCAAAAGCACATCTCTCATGTAGATGTAAAAGTTGGGTATTTATGCCTCACAGGCATATGTATGTATGCTCATAAATAACTATTGTTTTAGTATTACTTGTGACACCATATAACTATTGGTTTGTACTTAAAGATTTTGATGAAAGATCTCGAAAGTCATTTTGATCAATTATTCACTTTGATTCATTCTCTCAACTTTTTAAGTTGCTTACAAATGAAAATAACAAATTTGGTACTGCAAGATGTTCAGTGTTCACACATATTGTGACTGTATGAGCAAAATCTTGTCTGACGTAATTATTGTTGAGTATCACAAGAGAAAGATTAATCCACCATCAACAAAAGCTCTCTATTGCTTGCAAACAATTAAAAAGTATACAGAAAAACTGAATTTTTTTTCCTAGCAATTGAGATGCAGAAATTGACATGAATGCTTCAACTGATTGCTATTCTTTATCACAGTAAAGAAAATAAATATTTACAATTTTTTTTTAACTCAATCATACATCTAAGATTGATGAGTGTCCCAATGTTGATCTTAATGGAAACCATCAATTCTTCAACAATAGTCTAATTGAAACAACACAAATTTATATTCTTCTCTTTGACGGTGATCAGTACAGTAAATCTAAAAGAAAGTGAGTCTATACACATCTTATTTCCATAGTTTTACATTTTTATATCAGTAAAATTCCAACTCAAAATCAGTTAACTGAAACCAAGGAAAAATAGCTTTTCTGCATAGTATGATTCTGATTACTACCAAACAAAATGCAGAACGATTCAAACAACGAACACATCAAGAGAACAAACTCACAGAAGGGATTTCTGAGACCAACACCATTCTGCCAACAACTCCAAAAAGAAACGACCAAACCAAAACAAACCAATTCTCCATCATTTAGCACATAGGGCACGCTCTAAACAACAATGGATCAGATCGAAGAATTCTGTGACACCCACAGATCTTTAATGGGCTTTCAAAAGGCCCGAAATTTAAGTACCCGCTGAAGAGGTGAAGAAAACCCAGAAAACAAAATCTCATCTTGGTCATCATAAATGACAAAACAAGGGACCCAAAAAATAAAGGAGGTAAAAAAAAAACAACACTAACGACAACGACAGTACAAACTGAGAAATTAACGAAGAATATAACAAAGCTTAAGATAAAATAAAATATCGTTATTATGAAGGAAAAGGGTGTAAAGAAACATACACAATATAAACTTTGACAGCCATTGATGAAGTCTTGCAAGGTCTCCGAGTGTCTTTCTCTGTGATTAGTTTTGTTACCTAAACAAAAGCACTAAAGTTGACGATGGAAAATGCAGAGGACGCACTATATATATATATATATATATATATATATATATATATATATATGATAATGTGATGTGTACTTGCACATTGGATTGAGTAGCTTGGCTAGCATAATAATAATAATAATAATTTTTAATTAGTGGGTAATTTTGCTGATTTGCTTTGTATTATGACTTTGCCTTTTTGTACGCTTGGTAGGTGAAACGACACCGTTGTCTATACAATATGATTAATGATGATAGAGTGGTGTCACGCACATCATCATCATCATCATGGTTTTCGTGAACTAATGCAGTTCCTCTAGAAGCTGTCAATTTTTTAACTTTTATGACGTCATTTGTCATTAATTAAATAAAATAATCTTTATCTAATAATTTTATCTTTTTATCTTTTCTTTTGAAAAACCTGACAACGGCGTAATTTAGATAGCTTATAATTAAATAATTTATTGAAAGAACTTCAAAATTATTTTTTCTTAAAAATGAAGTAAAATAAAATTTTCCCCCAAGGTGCGGTTTGAATCAGTTTATAACAAATAAGTCTTATTAAATCTAAATGTAAAACATAAAAAAAAATGCTTTTTGTGTTAACTTTTAAAAGGAATTTAGGAAAGCAAATACATTTTCTTAGAACTAATCATTCCAAACATGTCTTAAGCATAGAGTTAATGATGGGATTTTTCAATGGCATTTGAATTAAGAAAACCAATGAGTGATGTGGGGTTATTGAGAAAGGTGGGGTTGGTGAAATCAAAGCCGTTGAATTGGTTTGGTTGGTCTAATGACATAAGGCATGGTCATGGTTGTGAGCTGTGAATGTGATTAGGGTCCACCAAGAGTATGATTTTATTTTTCATAAAATATAAAATAATTGATGGAAATTGAAGTGTTTACTGAATTTGCAGCAACAATGAATAAGGGTGATGGCGTTTGACTTTGCCATGATTTCGTGTCTGGCATCGACAAAAGGAATTAGATGACGCATTTTATGGGTAAAATATTGTGGGAACCCTGTGTTTTTTAGGAGTAAAATGGGTGAGACTTCAGAGGTTGATAGATTTTATTATATCTTCTGTTGTTCTTACCAAAAGATTTCTTAAAAAAAGAAAAAAGAAAAAAAAAAGGTATCTAGTTAAAATCAAGAATTGGTCGTTCTACCTTTTATTGGAAAATTTTTGACCAAATTTTTCAGTTTGCATGTCTATAACACCAATTCTGTGGATTGAAGATAGGTTAACTGTATCATTTTGCTCTGCATGAATCTCTATTTCAACAAGGAGAAACCACCATATTTATGCATATATTTCTTGATGCAATTATGCTTTATCACATATTCTTAACCTAACCATGTAATGGAGTAATGCTAGTTTCAAGTCCACTTCACACAATAATTTCTAAGATAATTTAGGAAAAAGATCAGAAGAGAGAAAGAAATAGGAATGAAATGGTGAAGAGAGATAGAGCGAAAAATAATGTTATAAAAAATTATATAAATAGCATTATTTGTTTTCACAAGATCTCTGTTTTTCAATTCTTCCTTGGTCGTATCTTTCATTTGACGAAAGCTTCATATAGTTTCATTTCACACCTTCACATGTGAAACGAAGTAGTTGTAATTAAGAATTATGGGCATAATAATTATGTATCAAGGACACTACTCTTTAATGTCTTTAATTTGACATCAACAACAATTTGACATCATTAATATTACTAATTTCATTTTAAAACACAGCTTTCTCAAAACAAATTCATTTTTAAAACTTGATATAGTATTTTAAGGAAAAAATGTTAAATATGCTAAAATTAGTGACTTTTTTGGAGGGAGAACTATATTACAATTTAAATGGTGCAGTTAGAATCCATTGAAAATTAGCTGTACTCACATGCCTATGTTGCAGAATACGTAAGAGAAGATACATGATATAATAATATTGCCTTCCTTGGATGCAATGACAAAGTCATGACCTATCAATGGTCAATAAAATGATGAAACATTTACATTCAACTTTATTTTGTCTTCCAAATTTGGTGCAAGGTCTCAAAAACTGGTCCATCCTCATCATATTGTTACTCCAGTGCTAGTTAAAACTCTGAACTTACCTAACGCAGAGTTACATTGATTTATTTTCCATAATGAACCTGAAAATGTACTTCAGCCTCTGGCATGATGAGCAGCACTTTTTGCATTATATAAAAATATGTTGAAATATTATATGAATATTGGGAAGGTATGCATGAGTTCTAGTAATTAAAAAGGAACATGGCAACTTTTTCCTTCACAGTTTACCGCTCCCCATTGAAGACCATAAAGGAAAAGATGGTTGTTTTTTGTTTCCCTTCCCTTGCACAATCAGAAATCAACCATGGTGCCATTATTATTAGGGTTATTATTATGGTGTTGTCTTGCTTCGTGATTCCTAAGAAGAGTATCTATCTATACGCAGAAGGGTCACATGCCACATGCACAAAGGAAGATGAAAATTGGCTTTTGCTTGAAGGTTTCAAAGTATGTTCAAACTTTAAACTCAACGGGTTGCTTCTTTATTAAGCTTACCATTTTACCTATGCCTCATCTCTTCACTTGTGTATGTATGTTCTTAGACTATTAAAATAGGTATGATAAGATCGACAGACTTCGCAAAGTTAAAAAAAATTTAAGTCATGTTAAAAATATTACTATGGAAATGGTTTAATTTTAATTTAAAAATGAATCATAAAATGTTATATAACATTCTCAAATACCTATTTTTTCTTTTCATACCGAATAAAATATAGTTTTTTTTCTATCTTACCCTTTTTATTTTTCTTTCATTTATTCTTCACTTTTTTGTCTTTGTAAAATTTTTTAACGGTTCAAAACATTTTTATTTTTTTGCTTCCTTTTCACTCTTTCTTTTTTACTTCCAAGTAAAATAATTTATTATTAATAAATAATAAACAAAATATAAAAAATAAAGAATTTTTCTCTTTCTTTTCACTTTTTTCCAATTGATTTTCAGAAGTAAAATAATTTATTATTAATAAATAATAAATATAAAAAATAAAGAATATGAAAAAGTAAAATATTAAATTTATAATTATACAAATAAATATATTTAATAATTATTAAATTTAAGAGATAAAATCATAAATAATAATATAAGTTATAAAAATTTGGAGTGAGTGTCCTCATCTCCCAAAAGTTCCCTATTACTTTCATATTTATTTAATCTCTTTAACAAGTTTTTATTTCTTTATTTTTCTCTAAATGTCATATATCTAATAACATCTAGTATTATTTTATGTCTAATTTATTTTTTTATTAAGTTTTATCATATAATATATATTTTATTATTTTTATTTTTAAATATTAAATTTTATGTTATTTAAATAATTATATTTTAAATAATTGATATTTTGAAATAATAATAATGGAAGTTTTTATTATTTCGTATTAATTCAATAAAAATTATTTTATTAAATATTTTTTATAAACTATATACTTTATATTTATTAATATTTTAGGTTTTGACACAATTTGACACGACGACAAAATGACCCTTTGAGGTAGGTCTACTTTACGCAATGACCCGTTGAGGTTGGTATACTTTACACGATGACATGTTGGTGGATCTTCTCTACACGATAACCTAATAAGGTCGGTCTACTTTACTGATTATCCAACGAGGTCAGTTTACTCTACATAATGACCCAATGAGGTCGATCTTCTCTATATGATGACTCAACAAGGTTAGTCTAGTTACACAAAGACCCAATAAGGTCGGTCTACTCTACACGATGATCCAATGAGATCAATCTATCTACATGATGACCCAATGAGGTTAGTCTATTTAACACGATGACCTAATGAGGTTGTTCTACTCTATATGATGACCCAATGAGGTTGATCTACTCTACATGATGACCCAATGAGGTTAGTCTACTCAATACGAGGACCAAACAAGGTTGGTATACTCTATACGAGGACCCAATGAGGTTAATCTACTATACTCGCTTATCACATACAAGAAGGGATGTTAATATGAGTTGTAACCTCTGAGCCAACCCGGCTCACCATGGGTTCAAGTCAGATTGGGTTCAACATTTTTCATTTTCACCGATAATGAGTTAAAAATGAATCTGGCTCATTTAACCCACAGGTTAAGCGGGTTCAAGCTGGGCACCGTTCATTTTAAATTTTAAAAAAATTATAATAATTTAGTAACCATAATTGATGTTATTCTATCTCTCCACCTCTACTTCACTCCATCGCTACAAGCCAAATCCTCACTCAAACTTATCATTAATTATCCACCACGTCACTACGTCTGCTTGTCATTTGTTTGCCACACCATTGTGTCACTATGTTCATTGTATTTATTGTGTCATTGCATTTCAGTTGCGTCACAATATATGTTGTGTTTTAATCACGCATTTCAATCATGTCACAACGTTTAACATGTCACCGCACCATTATATTTCAGTTCTGCGTTTCAGTTATGTCATAGTGTTTTTTGTGTCAATATGTTCACTGCACCATTGCATTCATTGGTGTCACCACACTTTAGTTGCACCATAGTGTTTGTCGTGTTTCAGTCACGTCACAATGTTTACTGTGTCACCGCGCCATTATGTTTCAGTCTCGTGATTCAGTCGTGTTTATTAGAAAAAAAAATTTGAAAAAAAATATAGGTTAGTGAGTCAACCCACCTAACTCATCAACCTGTACTGGGTGGAGTCGAATTATAAAATTTTTGTTTCACCGTAAAGTGAGTCGGGTTAAGCTCACATATTTTAGCTCAGCTCATGGTGAGCCAACATGTGTGAGTCGAATTGACTCACTTTGACACCCCTACATGCAAGGCATATATAATAAGAAACTAAGACACAATTAAAATTAAAATAAACTAAACACAAACACAATGAATGTCAAATGCAATGGTCATATGATCAACACATCTAGTTGAAGTACAATTAATATTACATTAACTATAATGTAAATTAGTCTTATTCATCTACAATTTACCCATTAACCACACTCTTGAAGAGGCCTATTGTAGATAGATCGGCTTCCGAAAATAGAACCACAATTTGCTCTATGGCCCTAGCGAAGCCAACGACATACATTTTGGCAATTTTGATCTTGGCGACATCCTCAGACTTTTGGCAATAATAACACGTAGCGAGCGTATTCCCGCCAAAACAAGCAACGTTTGAGTTATCATATGAAAAGTGACATCTAATTTGTATAAGATGTTCGGGTTATTACGTCATACAAATACCAACATATAAATGTTAATGTCAGACGAGACAACATGGTCCCTTTAAAGCCTTAACATTTAACCGTAAACTCTAAACCTATCAAAGGGACATATTATTATTCATGTGTTAGTTGTTTGAATCAAATTCATCATGAACTTGGCGATATACATGATCACTTATTTGTCTATGATATTGTTAAGAGTTATACAATATGAACATGGTGTGGAGAAATATTAGACATATAAACTATGTTAACAATAGAAAATTTTGAAAAATGGACGAATGATAATTTAGAAGAGATAATATGTGATATTGGTGAAGAAAATTAAAAAGTAAAACATGTATATGATTCTTTGAAGTCTAATTTTGAGTAACAATTGTACCTAGGATACAATTCAATTTTACAAGACTATCACCAACTTTAACATTGTTTAGTTAAAAGTAAGAAATGGATAGACTGATAAAAGTTTCATTGAATTATTGGAGTTGTTGAAAGAGATTCTTCTAGAAGATAACACATTACCTAATTGTAACTATGAGGCAAAAAAGATACTATGTCCAATGGATTTAGAGTACAAGAAGATACATGCATGCTCTAATAATTTCATATTGTACAGGAATGATTGTTGCTACATTAAAGATGTGTCCAACATGTGGGTTGTCGTGGTTCAAAAAGAAAGTTGATGGAAGTAGGAAGAAACAGATGAGCCCTCTACTAAGGTGTTATGATGTTTCCCAATAATACCTATTATTTGCTATAAAAGAAGATGCAAAAAACTTGATTTGACTTAAATGCAAGGCTTTTCGTTCAAAATTTATAGTAATTTGATTTGTAAATTATAGTTTATATTATATTGTATTGTATTATGTAATTTAACATTTAAGTACTAGTTTAGCTTTTAAGTTGCTTAGTTTTTAAATAGTTTAACTTTTAAGTAGTTTAGTTCGAATGTTATATATTGTATTATTGTATATTGTATTGTTGTATATTGAATTATTGTTTCTCTGGAATCTGGAATGTTTTTATTAAAAATATGTATGCAAGTTTTGGTTGTAAGACAACAAAACGAAAATTTAAAAAAAATAGGCAAAATTTACATCAAGTGTGTCAATACTGACGTAAATTTTACACCAGTATTGATACACCTAATATAAATTTCGCCCATTTTTAAAATTTTCAAAACTTATTTACATTTGTTTCTTTATTTTTCCAGCATAAATTGACGTTGATTGTTTATATGATAACGTAATTTGACATTACTTATTGTATCCGATATAAATTTACGTCTCTCACATTAATATAAGATGTATGTCTGATGTAAAAAAATTAAAATAACAGACGTAAAAAGCCATGTCTACACTAGTGGGGATCACGTCGTGCATGTCTTTGATAAAAAAGATATTATTGCATTTCTTTAAGAAGGTCAATTATTTGGAAAACTTGCATAACAATACCAATTAGTGTTTCCTTGTTTAGCTCTTTGAGGCTCCTCTTGTAAGGCTCCTCTTGTAAAGTCTTCTACTATTATCTTGATATTAGCTAAGGTCAAGACTTCTTTGAGAAGGTCAATTATTTGGAAAACTTGCATAACAATACCAATTAGTGTTTCCTTGTTTAGCTCTTTGAGGCTCCTCTTGTAAAATCTTCTACTATTATCTTGAAATTAGCTAAGGTCAAGACTTCATGCTCATTGGTTTATTAGTGTTGTTTTGATTATTTGTCTTCTTGTCTTGTTGTGTGATGGTGGGAGATTATGTGTGTGTGTGTGTGTGCATGTGCGTGTGCGTGTGCGTGTGTGTGTTTTTCTAGACAACCTTTTTGGATTTATTTCTCAACTTGATGGATAAGCGAAAATCATTTTTTGTATCATGCCTGTATGCTTAATGATACTCACATCACAAGTTGCAATTTAGTCTTAATTGTTGGTTGATTTTTCTAGGTTTGTTCAATAATTTGGTAACATTAACGTCACGAAGGAGCCTACTTTTTGAAATGTTAAGGGGTGGTTGGAAGCTCGAGATAGTGTCCCCTATGTTAGTAAGGTCGATAGTGTGTCTCATTAGTCATATATCTACATTTTGGTGTGATATCTATGTCTAGGTTTTCTTAGAAGTCTACACTTCACCTTTCTTCTCCTTAATCCTCTTTCTTGTCATTGTTTATTCAATCTTAATGTGTAACGTGACCCTCAATCTTACCTCAGTCATATGTTTAACAGGTCGTTGTATTAGGGATTCACTAAATAGTCTAGCTCACAATTCCTTGATTAATGTGTCTATGAATATTTCTTCATTTAGTTAGAGGATTTTAACTGAGGCTAAAGAAATGACATAAGTATTCTTTTAACAATTCATTGTTTTGTCGTTTGGTATCAAATAGGCCGCTAAGTTTAAACTACTTTATTTTATTTATAACAAATTGGGCTACAAACAACTTGGAGAAATTGTCAAATGATATGATACCTCAATAAGAAAGACTACTAAACTAGTTTTATGTTATTTTGGTCAAACTTCCGATGAATATCTTACATTTGTTGGGTACCAGAGGGGAAAAGAAATGTTCACCTACAGAAGCACACACACAAAAGAAACAAAGATAGAAAAACAAACTTAGAAATTAACGTGGTTCGACACTTATTTCCTACATCCACTAACACACTCAACAACTCTTCATTTCTCAACTTGCAATTTTTACAAGGACAAAATTGCAAACCCTCTCATACAATTTTTGCACGAAAAATTGCAAACCCTCTCTTGAAACACAACTACCCAAGTCTCCAATACACCCAAAGGCTAGTGTTTTTGTGGTGAGTATATCCAAACTATCACCCCTTATTTATAGTAGTAGTCTACCACCCCCCTTCTTCAAACTACTCGATGTGGGACTTTGGAGGATACCCACACACTTTGGTCACAACAACATTGTACCTGATTAGACGCCCCACTAATCAACATTTGGGTGTGAAATGTTTATAGGCATAAGGAGGGATCTTAAGATCCAGTGAAAAATTGTACCATGTGGGGATCATGTAATGGGCAAGGATGGGTTGTTTCAACATTTAAAGGGAAAAAGGTTGGAAGTCGTGGGTATCTAATAATGGGAGAGTGCATTCTAGCTTTTGCGTGGTGGTTTGGTTTTGTAGTACTTGTTGTAATTCTTTATTGGCTTGGCCAATTTGTTCTTGAATTTGTAGGGAGGTTTCTACTAATCATCAGGATTCTTCAATCTCTAGTTGCATTTGGTCTTGCGTGAGGTAGGCTCCTTCTACTTTTTTAAAGGCTTATTCTTATTGTTTGCATATCTCTTTCTATTGAATTATTGGCAAGCGTACCAAAATTATCAATCGTAATATAGTATTTAGATTAAATAAAAGTTGATCCCATGAAGAACAATTTCAATGGAAATTCTCAATTATATGCTTACTAAGTGGATTAAAACATATTGGGTTTTGCATAAAGAGTTGAATTGAAATTAAATGACAAAGAATTGTAAATTGTTGAGAAAAGATCATAAAGGTACTTAGGATTGACTTCCTTCCTTATCTCTCTTTTGTAATGGCTATGTCAATTAAGAATATCAATTAACCTAACAATGTTGATGCCACCTACTCAAATCATCCATGTTGATTCCTCACACATGAAATTCATAAGAAAATCTAATAAATGTTGATTCCTCACACAATTAAGATATTTTCCAGCATTAGGTTTAGGATGTTAAGCAATTGATACATTCATTCCATTCCTGACAATTAACGTAACAAATATTCTTACCGTGATCTAGGGTTCAAGATATATTTTTCAATCATATCCCAAACATCAAGAATAAATCATTCTAAAGCACAAAGGATAAGAATAAAAACATCAAAACATAGATTAATATATCAAAAAATCACCATGATATAAAAGAGTTCAAATGAAGTGCACCAAATCCCAAGAGAATGAAGTTAGTCACTCATGTTGACCATTATAATGCTCCAATTGTGGAAGAAGTGAAGAATTGATGAAGATTGGATGAAACCTTAGCAGTAGTCGCGCCTCTTCTCCCAAAAACTGCTTGTTTTTCTCAAAACACATTTGGCTACTAAAGCTTGACAACATGTAGCTGACCTATTTCAAGATAACAAAAATACTAAGGCAGTATATCTTTGAACTCAGTTCATGAACACAAACTTAACAAATTTCTCCACAACCTCCACATATTGCAACCGACTCAAATTTCTTGCTAACCAATTATCGAACGTTGGGGCTCATGTTTCAGATCAACATCTAGTGCTCAATTTGCTCGGGCTTAACTGAAGCATATGTTGGTTTTGTCACAGTTATGAAACAAAAAGATGACTTACCAAATTTTGCTACAACATGTTCTTGATTGAAGTTAAAAGAGACCACAATTAAGGAGCGAGCAACTCGTGAATCTGGTTCCTTTGCGTTCTTAACCGTTGATGAAAGCTCTAATTCATAGTCGCAACAACATCATAGTAATACCAATAATTCTCAGGGTTGTCATAATATCAATCGCGGCAAGAAAATCAATTGAGGCAGAGACAACAACACCTACGGTGGCAGAGACGAACATGGAAGTGATGAGGTTGCAAGTGTTGGAAAAAAATGGTGCACCATAGTAGCTGCCGCAATACTCATAGTATCGAGCCTTCCCATCATATATCAGCATCCCTTCCTTAATCCTTGGACTGAATGGGTCCAACCTTTATGTCCTTATCCTACATCCTCATGGCAACCTAGACCTCCATGCCAAGCCAATGTTCTTGGACCGCGACGACCACAACAAGCTTATAACACATTAGTATTTTGCGGACTTTTCCCATTTCTAAAAAATCACAAATTTATTCCATTTTTCAATATTTTCAAAATCTAATTAAAACCCAATTTGAAAGAAGCATTAAAAATTTGCTATGTGATAATGGAAAGTAATTTCCTAATTATTCGTTTAAAAAATTTTGTGAACAAAGTGGAATACAATTTAGGTTATTTTGCTCTCACACCTCTCTTCAAAATGACAAAGGTGAACAACATGTTTAATCCATAACAAAATTATTCACACCTTATTAACACACTCATCCATGCCACTTTCTTTTTAGGACCATGCTCTTCAAATGGTCACTTATCTACTAAACATTCTCCCCACCAAAGTTTTAGGATATCGTTCTCTAATGCAAATCCTGTATCATAAAAATCCAGTATTTTTTCATCTTTGTGTGTTTGGTTGTCTTTGCTACCCCTTATTTACAAACACTACAATCAATAAGTTGCAAGTCAAGTCCATCCCGTGTGTTTTTCTAAGCTACCCATCAAACCATTAAGGTTACAAGTGTTATGATATTTCAAGTAGAAAAATAATTATTTCACAATTTTTGATGAGATATAATTTCCTTTCTCAAAAATACATGATCCATCTCCAAGAGTGTATGACCCCTTAAGTGAAGACACCTCTTGACACTTAATCCATCACCTACAAACCTATGTACCACAAAATCAAATAACACAACTCACACTTCCACTTACACATATAGGCCCAAACTCTCAACCAGCATCACCCTCTCCTCAACCAGCCCTACCCTCTCCTCAACCAGCCCTATCCCCTCACACCAATCAATTTTCAACCTCACCAATTTCTACTCTCTGTTATCAAACCCCAATCTGTCAGCCCATAATAACCAATCCTAGGCCTCACCACATGACCACTTGTAGGTGAGTGTCCTTCATGACCCAAACTGGAAAAATGCCATGACTGATGAATATATTTTGGTTTATGTGGATTTTTAGACATAAATGCAACTTTAACGTTCTTTTGACAGGTATAAAACTTGTCTTCTACGTGATGTAGGTCACAAAAGAAAGGAGTAGATTGTGATGCAATATTTAGTCCAGTAGTGAAACTAGCAACCATTCGAACGGTTTTAACCATTGCCTTGTCTTATCATGACTCATTCATCAACTGGACGTCAAAAATGCATTTTTACATGGTAATATAAACGAAACCGTTCATATGCATCAACCCATGGGTTTTAAGGATTCCTCTCATCCTAATTATGTTTTCTTGTTAAAAAAGTCACTATATGGCCTAAAGTAATCCCCTCGTGCTTAGTACCAATGGTTTACATATTATATGACCATAATCAGTTTCAAATATAGTAAATTCGATCAATCTTTATTCATATATCATAAGGAATTTGATATTGCATATATTTTGTTGTATGTTGATGATATTATCCCAGTCGCTTCGTCTGATTCTCTTAGAAAGTCAATTATGTTATTCTTGAGTACGAAGTTCACTATGAAGGATCTTGGTTCACTCAATTATTTTTTGGGGATTGTAGTTACCCGTCATGCAACCAGTATGTTTCTCTGACAGAAAAAGTATGTAGAAGAAATTCTTGAAAGAATAGGGATGACTAATTGCAAACCTTATTCCACACCTATTAACAAAAAACCCAAACTTGGTGCTTGTAATGACATTCCCTACAAGGATCTTACTAAATATAGATGTTTTGTTGAAACATTGCAATATCTCACTTTTACAAGGCTTGACATTTCTTATGCGGTGCAACAAATATGTCTTTATATGCATGATCCCAAGGAACAACACATGCATGCTCTCAAGTGTATTTTACGTTATATTCAGGGTACTATTGATTTTGGCTTGCATTGTACAAATCCAATATTGGAAACCTCGTTTCTTACATAGATGCGAATTGAGGTGGATGTTTAGATCCTAGACAGTTGACATCTGGGTATTGTGTTTTCCTTGGTGATAACTTGATTTCTTGGTCGTCCAAACGACAACCTACATTATCTCGTTCTAGTGTTGAGGTTGAATATAGAGGAGTAATTAGTATTGTTTCTAAATCTTGTTGGATTCGAAACCTTCTTCTAGAGCTTCATTATCCAATTCAAAAATCTAGATTTGTGTATTGTGACAATGTGAGTGTCATTTATCTATCAGGTAATCACGTACAACATCAATGTACAAAACACATTGAGATGGACATACACTTTGTAATGAAAAAGTTTCCTGTGACAAAGTCCTTGTCTTTCATGTTTCGTCTCGCTATTAAATTGTTGATATTTTCACTAAAAATCTTTTGTGTGTACTATATGATGATTTTCGGAACATTCTAAGTCTTTGTCAACTTTCTCGAGGTGTGATAAATATTATTATGTAAAATAAGTTGTTATTATTTTGAAAATATTTTATAATATTAATTACCTAAATTTTAACTTGTCCATTATGATGACAATCTATATTATACCTTATATTTTGTATATATTTTTAATCAATAAAATAGCAAATCACGGATGATTTTTACCATTTTCACTCATTTATATTTTTCTTTTTCTTTTATTTTATTTTTCACTCTTTTTGATTTTTTCATATCATTCAAACAAAACAATACTTTTATTTATGATTTGTTTGTTAGAGAGAAAGGAGAAAAAGGTGAAAGAGTGAATAAGTTTTGTTAGCGGCTTGATGAAAAAGAGAAGATGATTAATTTTAAAAAATGTTTCATTGTATTTTTTTTCACTTATATTTTACTTTAATCTCTTTCGTTTTTTTTTTTATCAAAGTATATAGCTTTTACAACATCTTTTTCTCTATTTCTCGTCTAGTTTTATATTTTACTAAATAACTAAACTTGTTTTTTATTTTGATTTTCATCCTCTCTTTCTAGAGTTCCATTTCACAATGCAAAATGAAACTGTAAATAAAAATGTTGCCATGTAAATGTATAGGTGTGGACAAGTTACCTAAGATTTTGGGGCAGTTATGACTGGACCCTTGAAAGATGGATAACACCTAATTGTACACAATAATTCTATTCTACACACTTTTGCCCTAAACCCTTGTCTAAATTTTGTGGTCCAGTTTTGAATCTGTCCCTCCTTTTCTTTGTTTGCTCATGACAGCTAACTTATTTTGTGGGATGCAGGTCAATTTTGGTTGGCTTTTAAATTCGCGTTTATGCTCACAACAAATTCAAAAGGATTAACTGTAAAGTGCATGACGTCCTTGCTAAGCATCAAGGTTCAAAGCTCACCTTTTAAATTGTTATTTCAGAATCAACCTCTTCTATTTCTACGTCATTTTCTTCATCAATGAAGAAAAACTGTTCACTCTTTTCATGTCAAGTTGGAGAAATTAGGGACAATTACAACGAAAACAACTTCAAGTTTCTAAGCTTGAAAAAATGTAAAGGGTAGATTTGACTACGTCATTTTATCCTTAAGGAATTCATAAGCACACTTACTAGAACTTCTCGTGGCATTGCTTCTTTTGATCTATTTCTGACTTAGTTTCAGTCAGATATAGAACCAGGCCAACAAAACCTTTGATGTGATTGTTCAGATATTCGCTGTAATGCTGAAAAGAGGCAGGGCCTCACGCTAAACAGTTTCGTCAGAGAGCATTCCAGAAGCTAATAATGATGGATTTTGCAGGATAAACATGTTTAGAAACACTGAATTTAATAGATTTTTTTCTCAAAAATTCCTTCAGAAAGTTACATGAAAAAATAGAGTTTTGTTATAAACACTAATTAATCCAAACACACACCAAAGTATCTACAAATATTTAACTTGATTTCAGACCTCTTCTAGTTTAGTTTAAAAGATTAGTAATTTTGACGCATCATAGTTTCCTCAACCTAGCCAAACTTTTTGTTTTTTTAACAAATAGAAAAGAGAAACATAGAAAATGATGAATGAGTGAACTCATTATGTTAACAAGTTGTTGCTATATCTTCTCAAACAAGACTGGTAGTTATGGAGAATTCATGGTATCATTTTCTTGGATGGAAAAGTCCGACCAACTTTAAGGTATGAAAAAGTAGGAAACCACAGATTTTACTTCTTGATTACTTTTTGACCCTTTTATTGTTTCCTTCTGATATCATATTGGCTACCATGCTGCAGTATTCTGTTTCAATATTAGTAAGTACGTTTATTCACAACTTCACTAAGAAGAAAGAAAGGGGAGCAAGAGTTAGTGAATATAGTCCTTGACCAAGAGCTAATTTCTAATAATACAAAATATTATTCATTCATACGAGTTAGATGATGAAGAATAGCAAAGATTATATCAACGGGCTTCTAATAAGGTAATGGTTATTTCATTTGTTGAAATTGGTTGCTGCTTACTAGTGGAGGAGTCTGCTTCACCTGAATATTTTCCAAAGAATCCTGGCTGTTTTGGCTCAGGCAATTCAACCTCACTCACTAACATTAAGAGCACACAAGACATTCCAGGCCTATCATCTGGATTCTGTTGAACACACAAGAGACTAACATGAATGCAATGCAATATTTGTGATTGGAAAATGGAGTTTTCTATGCTTTTATCAACCAGATCTAGTGGTCTTCCTTTTTTCCAGAGTTCCCATGCCTGCAAGACATTAGAATTGCTTGTCATAAATAATACACACCTGTTTGATGCATGGGAGTTTACAATTTGTCTCTCAATACTTACATGGCCTATGAGATTTTGGCTGCGGTTCTGATTATAATATCCTCTACTTCTCTTCCCAGATATAATCTCCAACAATAAAACTCCAAAGCTGAAAACATCGGATTTCACTGAAAATAGCCCATCAGTTGCATATTCTGGTGCCATGTAGCCACTGCAGAACACATTTTTAAATACAACTATTAACATTAATACATTACTTGAATTGAAACTCTAAACATTTATTATGGTGTTGTGAATCTCTTAACTAGGAGAAAATAGATGTCATGAGTTCAGCTTGATTGGAAGAACATTTGTTCACTTACTAAGTACCAACTATTCTCCTTGTGTTTCCTTCTTTCTGATCTCCACCAAATATTCTAGCCATGCCAAAATCTGAAATTTTGGGGTTCAACTCACTATCAAGTAAAACATTACTTGCTTTGAGATCCCTATGAATAATCCTTAGTCTGGAATCCTGATGAAGGTAGAGAAGGCCCTTAGTAATTCCACATATAATGTTGAAGCGTTTTGACCAGTCTAGTAACTCACTCTTTTCCTGATCTGCCATTTTTCCATCAGAAAACAAAATCAATTTGATTATATGATCTTAAAAAAAATCTAGTGTGAAAAGTGGTTAGGGAACTCTATCATGAAGTTATTCTTAATTACTAAATAAGCAATTCATTCTTTGGATCCATACCAAAAATAAATGAGTTCAGGCTACCATTTATCATGTACTCATAAACCAACATTTTTTCCTCTCCTTCAAAGCAACATCCAAGAAGCTTTACAAGATTGCGGTGTTGAAGTTTTGCAATCAATTTTACTTCGTTCTTGAATTCAGTCAATCCTTGTCCTGAACTTTCTGAAAGCCTCTTCACAGCAATTTCTAACCCATCTGCTAGAGTTCCCTGAAAAATTAAATTTTCAAATTGATCATGTGATAGAATTGTTCATTTTATTCCCCAATTCTTAATGTCATAATAATCTATGAGCAAATTACCTTATATACAGATCCAAAACCACCTTCTCCAATTTTGTTCTTGATTGTAAAGTTGTTAGTGGCCATAGCTATAGCTGACAAGTCAAAAACTGGTAGGTCCATATCATCCACTTGCATTCCACTGTTTTGATATGATTTGATACTGAGGTCTGATCTCTCTGACAAAGTATAAGTGGGTGGTTTCAGATTGTGATAACTGACAAGCATTGCAGCAAATGTCTTCCAATTTTTGCAAGAAATAAAATTTCATCTTTCATACAATGAAAAAGATCCTATATCCTACTGAGTTATTCCACTTAATCCCCATCTTTCCCCCAAATGCAAAGAAAAAACAACGGAAATGGAAGAGCTAGTAACTCCAAGTGGATGCTAGGAATTAGGAATCTATGCACATAAAAAAGGTGTCTCAATTTTAACCAGTTAATTTTCAGACAACAAAATTAAAATTTCATTTTGAATTACCTTTCCCAACATATTAGCCAGACAAAATTGAAAAAAATAAGAAACAAAATTCCTGTGTATATATGATATGTCAATCGGTTGCAATCATAAATAGCAACCTAAACCTCCATTCGAGGAAGGAATCAGAACAAGTGCCTGCCATGACTTCACAACATCAATAAATCATTTTGTCCTGTTATTTCAAACTGATACATTAATACAATACCATAGCATTTTATTCAGACACTGTTTCTTCCCTCATGAGAAGAGAAACATAAATGTGAATTTTACCTTTCACATTGGCGCGTGATTTCTTTCTATTGCACAAGCCAAGTATTATTAGAATACCAGAAACTACTGCCACGGCCAAAGAAACTGTTACTGCCACCAGGACTCTTCCCTTCTTGGGGCCCTCACTGGTGTGTTCTAATTGAATTTAATCACAAATTTACAAAAAGGTGACATAAGTTTTCACTGATGAAAATGTATCTTAGCTAAGAAATTTATTTGAAGAAGGACTAATAAGTGGCAAAGCTAAGTTAATACCTAATTCTGAAGCATCCATTCGAACATATACATCCTGGCCTCCAGCTGAAAACTGTCTAAAATCAATAAGGTCACCAAACCACATGGCACAACCACTTGCTTGTCCACTGATATCTGAATTTGCATAAGCCATACAAGAACAGTTGTCCAAGCACTTGGTTCTGCATTCCTCTAGCCCAATTGTCTGATCCAGCCAACTATGTGTAGTGTCAGGCGTTTTCATCTCAGCCAATTTGATAAATCCATCCTTGAGCTTGTTTTCACAGCTTAATTCCTTATTGCGGACACATCCATGAGACCAATCCATTGAGGCCCATGCTTGAGGTGACTTAGGCTTGAACCCTTCCAAACATTGGCACACAGGTGAATCTGTAATAACACAATTTGCATTAGCTCCACAAAGGGAATAACTGTCACATAAGTCCAGTGGCACTGAAGTGTAGACTTCCCATATTTGCTTTGATTCAATCCACACATACCGCCTACGAACGTAGCTTGTTGCATTCAGAACCAACCTTGAGATCACAGAGGAGTTCTTAAGGCTATATGTGTAGTAAACTTCATTCTCGTTGAAAACAAACCTGAAGTCATAAATGGGGTTGGCCTTAACATGTGGTGAACCACTTGAATGTAAACCATTCCATGGTCCACTTCGATAGAACTTTTGGTTACCCTTCATCATGTATGCTTCAGGATAGTTGTTGAGTACCATACCAAATGAAAAGTCACTAGGAGATGGATCGTCAGGACTCTTCCAAGCTGTTAGCTTTCTATTAAGACCAGTTCTCAAGTCCCAACCAAACTTCATTTCAGGTAAGAAAGTGTCAGTAGGGTAGTCAAAGCTCTGCCACAAGTAGGCCTCAATGTTTGCCTCTTTCTCATCTCTTAACACAAGATTTCCAGAATCTAAGAGAAGGGCCACTGGACTTTCTACTTTTCTCAAAGAGGTTGTAGACCAAACAACTTTGCCATTCTGTGTAAGGACAAGGTTCCCAGAGCTGGTGTTCATTCTCAAGATGCCAGATGAATCATTGATTGGATTTACCCTGTTTGCAACCCAAACCACTGTTTGAATAGGGATTTTCCTGTACCAAATCCCCAGGTAACGTTTCTGAGAATTTCCTGGGGTGAAGAATCCAAGTTCAAAGGTTCCATCTTTGGAAACCAAGGTGTTATTAACATCATCACTTAGGGACAGGTCTTGAGAAATGGAATCAAGTGCCAAGGAAATTTCAGAAAGATAGACAAGCATATGATAGCATAGGAAAATGATTCTCCTAAAAGACATGAGGTTCTTCATGTTGTAACTTCTCAAGAACTAGGCACTTCAGCTACATAAATATATAGTGATTGATAAACCAACGGCAAAAACAACCTGGATTGTAAATTGCTTAGCCTTTTGCAATGATTTTCTGGTGAGTCTCTGCTGACAGAAAGTACGAGTATGTTATTCGCCCTATCTAAAAGTATTGGGATGTCTCATTCAATCATTTAAAAAAAACACAAAACTGAATTGTGCGAAATGTGAACACAAGAATGACCATGATGCTTCACTGTATCTGCGGGGTAAGATGTTACTTGTTTATATGCTTGTCATTATATAAACAAATAAGAGATGAAAAGGATTAATTCAGTAATAAATAAATGCAATCTGAGATGTTAGTTGTGGAAAAAGAATGTATTGTTACTTTTTTTTGTAGCAAATCACAAAGTGGTGGTCGATTGGGGGTGGTTGTGAAAATTAAAGAAGTAAAAAATAGGAGACTTGAACAGACTGGTGCAGTTTCTCTGAAAAACGTTTGAACACTAATAGGCAAGTTATTGGAGAGAAGAAAAAGTAGAAAATACTGAAATAACAATTTGCAAGGGTGGTTTCCGTTGAAACATTGCTTTAAGCAAAGTCTAGTGATTGGAAACTTGAGACTCCCAAGTCAAAATACCTCTTCAATTGGTCAATAAGAAAATGGCCATGTATCTCTAAGAGTAGACTTTTCTTGTGTGGCCCAAAATTGTGGCATGAGAGAAACTTTGTAAATAATGTTTTATTTTTAGTTAATTTTTAAAAGAAAATTGTTTTGAATTTTGACAAGATAAATTTTTATTAGAAATAGAGAAGTAGTTAATTTAATTTTATAATTTTCAATCCACATTTCCTTTGAGGACATAAGGTATAATAATTATAATATATAAATTATAAAAAGAATTAAGCTGTAATATCATTTTAAAAATAAAAAAAGTTATCTAATTAAAATTGACTTATAAGATAGATTTATATCATAATTTTGATTATGTATTTTAAAAGATTGGTTGGTAGTTCAGTCTTTTAAGATATTTGTCCTCAATTCTTTATTTTGTTTTGTATATATACATATATTTTTATTTTTTTAATACATGGAGAAAATAAAAATAAATAATTTTTGTAAAACCCTTTTAATAATTTAAAAAAAAACTAAGGCTATATATATATATATATATATATATATATATATATATATATATATATATATATATATATATATATATAACGAGACGACCCTATATTTGCTTTTCTCTCTTTTTATTATATATATAAAAAAACTTTGACTCTTTCAAAATCACAAAATTATGAAACAGTTTTAATCTTGTGTTGTTTCTAATTAAAATATATTTTCTAATTTATAGAAATAAATTACTTTTACCGATTTAAAATAATATTATCTTATATTTAATAATTTATACTTAATTATTAATAAAGAAAATTTGTGGTTTTTAACTGATTGTTAGGGTATATATTTTCTACTCATTTTATTTTTAATATTTTAGTAATAAATAAGTTTGTGATTATTTTTATAATTTTTATTTTATCTATTTGATTGATTAAAATTTATTGTGATAATTATATGATTTTTTTTATTGTAATAATTATTATAATGATTAAGTTTTTAATTATATGAAAAAAATTTATTATCCTACATTTTACTAGTAATAATATTATTATTATTATTGCATAATGTTTATCAAAATAAATATATTAAACAAATAATAAAATATTATTCTAATTAATCTTAATTATTTTGATAAGTAAAATAAATATTTTATTACAAATTTCAATACTTTATTAGAAATAAAAATTTTAGAACTCTACGGCTATTTCATATTTAGATTTCGATTTCGATTTAATATTTTATTTTGAAATAAAGTTTTAATGTTTATTTAAAATGAATCTTTAAAATTATTTATAAAAATTAAAAAACAAAATAAAATAAAACAAATGGTGACTTTTGGGATCGGTGTTGTAGTTCAATTACCTTCTATTCAAAGCCCTTATATTGAAAATAAAAAAAGTCCAAACTTTTATTGGTCCTCTAATATTAGTTTAGATTTAATAATGTATTAATTTAAATTTAATGTGAAGATGAAGAAAAGAATGCCAAAGCCTAAGCCTATCCTCATAGCTGCATTGGTTCACAGCTTCGCCTAAGCCTAATAAAGTTTTTGTAATTATATTTTATTTTATATTTATTTTTTATTTTAGTTTTTGTAATATTATTTTCATGTGAATTATTTTAGAAAATATTTATTAGAAACTAAAAGTAAATTATCTAAATATGACAAAAAGATATATTTTCGTACAGACATTAAAGTAAAATAATCAGAATCATAATAGTTTAAAAGTAAAAAAAAAATTGAGAGTTTGAAAAATTAAGTAATTTTGATTAATTTCGTATTTTTACGAAGAATTTAACAAAAAGAAATTAATTTGAAAGATAAAACTTCAAATTTTTTTTTATAATAACAAATGAAAACATATAACTAATTTTTTAAAATATCTTAAATTTTTATTTTATTTTTTTCTCTTTATTTTTTAAAATTCACTTTTTTCTATTAATTATTAATTACATATTATATTTTTTATCTCATGTATTTATTATTTTTAAATATATAAATTATAATAATCATTTTTTTAAATATTATATTTTTTATTTTCCATTGTCGTTAAAAAAGAATTTTTCATTATATAGAGTTAAAGATAATAATAATAATAATAATAATAATAATAATAATAATAATAATAAAATATTTATTCAAATAATATATAAACAAAGTTTACGCTGATATGGAAAGAAGAAATACCTTTAAAATTTATAAAAAATGAAGTCATGTTTCTCATTTGAGTTTTCACATTCAGTTTTTTTATTATTATTTTGTTAAAAAAAATGTTGCAAATTAAAAATGAAAAAAAAAATGATACTATGTCTTGTCACGTCGCATATAAACCCACTTAATATAAAAAATGTTAAAAGATAAAAAATAATCAAATCTACTAAAAATATTAAAAATTGAAGTTAAAAAAATAAAACTTTTGTCAACAAAATAATATTAATTATAAAAAATATATAAAAAAAATATGGTACGTAATGATAAGCTGCATGAAAAATTGTGAGAAACAATAATAAATATAATGTTAATATCTTGTAGAAATTGTATATAGCTTTGTTAATAAAAACTACACATGAATAAAGTGTAAAAGCTATAAAAATATATATAATGTAATTTCATCAATCACATAAAAGATAAAAGTGCATACAGTTTAAATATTAAAAAAAATATCATAGTAGCTAAAATTTATTATAATAAATACAAGGAATTTTCAGGTATGGAAAATTATTTTGATATTGTAAGGTTTTAATTTTGGTTTGAGAGATAAAAAAAAATGGTTCTACGTGATGATTTACGTAAGTTGCAAATAAGTGTATCTATGTTTCTGTCCTAAGTGGAGGATATTTATGTATTAATTAGTTTGATTTTAACATCATTTTAATTTTGAATTTGTATTTTGTGTTGTGATTGATTTGAAAAAAATTGATGGTATCGAGTGACTTAATTATTTTTCATAAGATGTTCTGCGTAGCCAAAATATCATATTAGGATCGAGTTTTGTAATTATACAGGTGTTTATCGTGAAAATGGGTCAATAATTTAACTATTTAATTTTTCAGCTGTACCACTCTTTTCAATATCAACCGGTTTCTTTTAAACGTAAAATCTTTTTAATTCTGAGTTTTCAATTAAGCTTTGACCACGTTCAATGACGTAAACTTTTATCAGAAATCTTTTATATATTAATTTGATGAAGATACTTATGACTTTTTTTTAATTGTAGATCTAATTTTTAAAATTAGTTCAAGTGAAAAAAAATGTAAATGTGTAAGAAAATATGCGAGAAAAGTAGATGTCTAAAAAATATAAATGTAACAGAAAAACAAATGTGCAAGAAATGTAAAGAGAAGAAGATGTAAAGTGTCGGGGATGTAAATTGACTACGGATAAAATAGAAGCTCATAAAAAAAAATTTAACGACAGTGGTGATTCAAATTATCAAGAAGTGGTCTGAAATAGTTTTTACTTTGCTCACGGTATTTTTTTCATAATGTGATTGTTTTACTACAATTTGTCAACTTTAATTACATTTATTTAGTCTTATTTATATTTTGTTTTGTTACTAGAAAGGTAGAGTAAAATAAAATACATATAAAAATAAAAATGGTTTCTTTCTTATCTAACCATTTTTTCCTTTTTTCTTTAAGTAGTTGCATTGTCACATGTATTACTTGTAACCGTCGTCATGAAATTATAATTATTATTGTCACATCATAAAGTTATAATCACTTCTACACACTTCTCGACTTTATAACTTATTTTTGATATCTCTCTTGTCTTTCTTGATTTTTCTAATTCTTCAATTTACCGCTTCTGTCTTTCTCTTGATTTTTCCTTCAATTATTCTGAACATTCGATTATTTGATTCACAGATTTTCTCTTATCATCTTATCTTTAAATCTCTTTGATGATTATGAATCCTTAATTATCGGATTCTTCGATTCTCCTTTAACCCCTCACCTTCGTCTCGATTTCTCTTTTGATCACTATGAACTTTTTGATTTTCAATTTACACTTTCAATAATTTATTTTCCTCAATCTCGATTTCTTCTACATCTCTCATTCTCAATTACTCCTCATTTTTTTACGTTCTCGATTTTTCGACCTCTCTCAATTTTTACCATCAATTTTGATTTTCATCCTCTTAATCTTTACTATCTCAATCTCGATTTTTATCCTCTCAATTTCACTTTTTATTTTTAACTTCAATATTTTTTTTCCAGTTCATTCTTGCTATGAGTTTGAAAATTTGTCATTAACAATAGATCATCTAATTTATGCCTTAATGCATTGTTTTTTCTACTCATTTATGCCTCTATAAAATTATAATTATATAATTATAATAAAATATCAAAAAAATTTCTTCAAACAAAATTAACACCATAAATTACGCACTATATTTTCAAATATTAAAATTATAAAGGTATCAAATAAAAAATTAACAAATATATTGACAATAATAAAAATTAACATTTATTTTAATTTATTTAACTTAATCTTAACACAACTTATATTTATAAAGATTAAAAAAAAGTTTAAACTTTGTCATCCACAATTTTTTTTTTTTACTCTCAGAAATCATATTTGTGTATAAGGAAATTAAATACAAACAACATAAATAAAAGAAAAAAAAATATATATATATATATATATATATATATATATATATCACAAATAATATATAAATATAAGAATCTTGGATATACATAAACATAAGATTTATCAATATATATGATACTATCATATAAAATATTTGAATATATAAATAAAGTGGAAGTACACGAATAAGATTATATTAAAAAATTCCTCATAGTTCATTATACGCTAAAAAGAAGATTCTTATAATTCATTATCTGCTAGAACTTAATAAGAGTTAATAAATATTACGGTAAAAAATCTTTCTTATAATTCCTTTCACTATTCTTTTTAATTGTCCCTTTTCCTTATAACTCTAATGTTCCTTTGTAATTTCTGCCTTGTGTTTATTTGTTATCCACGGGATTACCTACCAGACACGTGAGACCTTGTCCCTCGACCAACCTCCAAGGTTGGCCATTACTCGGACATTACACAGTTTCCTAGGTTCAAGTATCTTAAACGTTGATGCTTTAAAAAAGATAACTTATCGTTCCTAACGTGGTGTTTGACTGATCGGTATCTCAGGAATCCTATTCAGATCGGTTGTTCCCATGGTAACTCAAATGTTATGCGTTTTGGTGGGAAGAGCATCGATGTTTGTCATGTGTTATCATTGTTGAAATGTCATTATCAATCATTTCAATCACGTGGACCGCACACGCTGTCCCATCTTGTCTTTTTTTGCCTTCCTCTAACCCCTATTTCTTGGGTGTCAATTTTACTTTACTCTATTTGTTTCTCTGTGTTCTTCGTTCTCAAACTTGTCTCCTTCCATATTCTCTCATTCTCGTGCTTTTGGCTATCAACCTCATGTCCATATGTGTTGCGTCTTTCTTAGTGGTTCCTAATTCTTTACTATTAGCTATCAATTTTCTACTTTTACATTTTCCTTTCACGAAAAAGAATGGCTGGCAAAGAGGTTAAACATGTAAGTGATGTTGTTTTGCATTCTTGGGCAAAATTTGGAATACTCCATGAACCTTCTAGTTATATTATTGCAAAACTGTTGTGACGCTTGCTTAATAGTCAATCATTAAGTAGTTCTGGAAATGATAAGGACTTAGGATTACAATTTTATAACCCTACTAAACCAGTTTGTGTCTCCCTATTTATAATTTAGAAAAGGAGGTCTTAACCTTATTAAAGGTTGTTGTGGTCTAGCTGCACCCGAATGGTTAGGCATTTATTTGTGCATTCCATATTGTCTCCGCCCACTTCGACATTATATCATCTAATATGTTTTTGTACCTTTTTTTAATGTGAGTTGTCTTGGGTTTTCGTTAGTGGGCTACTGGTTGTGTTGACAAACAATTATCTAAATAAAATATTTTGTATATTATTATTTGATGTATTTTTGTAATGAGTGGTATATGGTCAATTTATAGGTCTCTAGACATGACTTCTCAACTACATGCATTCAATATAACCACTAACTCTCAACTACATACATTCAATACAATCATTACCTCTCAACTAAATGTATTCAATATTTACCTAACAAAATTCCTTCATAAACTTAAATGTTTTTCTTGTCCTTCATTCCAAGCATCTTCTTGCTATTCTCGAACAGAGTGGTCGGCAGTAACTTCGTGAACAAATCTGCAGCTTGTGCTCAGGTTTCGACGTGCTCTAACTCCACATTTCCTTCTTTCACTTGTTCTCGGATAAAGTGAAACTGAACATCAATATGCTTGTTTCTCTCATGATTGATCAAGTTCTTTGCCAATTCAATGATCGACTTGTTATCAACTTGAATCACAATCCCTTTTTCTTGCTTCAACTCCAGCTTGCTTAGAAGGTTTCTAAGCCAAACTGCATGGCAGACACTCCAGGATGCTACAATGTACTCGGCTTCACAAGTGGACAATGTTACAATGGACTATTTTTTTGAAAGTCAGTTGAACACTGTGTTTCCCATGAAAAATACATATCTATACGTGCTTTTCCGGTCATCAACATCTCCACACCAGTCATTATCCGAGTAGCCTACCAGTCGGTAATCATCCGTCCTAGTATATATTAGGCCAAGTAACATTGTTCCTCTCACATACCTTAGAATTCTCTTTAATGCCTTCCAATGAGTATACCTTGGCTCCTCCATATACCGACTTGTTATTCCAACACTTAGTATTAAATCTGGTTTGGTATTTGTAAGATACCTAAGACTTTCAATCAGACTTCAGTATTTGCTCGCATCAACTTAGTCTCCATTTGCATACTTAAAAAGTTTGTACTAGGTTCCATAGGAGTGGATGTAACCCCCCTTCCTGATTACATTTATTAATCCTAATTTATTATTTAAGTTAGTAATATTTTCAATATTCATAGAAGGTTAATAGAAAATATACCAAGTGAACAATTCATTTAAGTAAAGTTTTATATTAAATCAAGCAACAAGTTCTATAACAAAGTTTTCAAAATATTACAAGTCATAAAGTTATATTTATATATTATACAATTCTCAACCTAAGCTCCGGATTTTTGCATCCGACATCTATCTCTTGAATTATGTATTCTCGCATCATACGTCACCAACATCTCGGAATTGAAATATTTATGGGGTTAGACATTTAATTTTATCCACAACAAATAAAGCAAATATTTATACGATAAAATCAACCAATGAAACATCCCTTCTAATAAATATACAACCATATATAATTTAATTTAAAAATTAATTATGAGAAACAAATAAATAAATCATGGAATCATAATAGAGAATATCGTACAAATCATGAATAATCTACAATTTTATCATGCAATATGTTTATGATATGCACATGTGACTCCAAACGTAAAACTTTAAAATCATGCTTTTGACTCAAAATAAAAATTATTTTTGACTCGGTGCTCCATGGAGACTCATTTGAGTGTTTAGTGGAACCAGAGCTTAACATCACCCTGTTCGGTGATTCGACAATGTCCCATTAAACGTGAACAAGTAGACAGTAGTCGAGTGTCGGTGCACCCGACGAGCTACCACGACACAAAATCAAATAAAGACTCGGCCACTTATGGAATTGCCCATGCCCAAACACTCCCTAGACCGGAGGTCCATCCCCATAGACCGGAGGTCCTGTCTTACCTATTCTACTCCCCCATTTACTATCGGAGATTACGGTAACTCAATTCTTAATAATTCATTCTCTCGTCTCATTTGGCCGACCATTTTCATAGTCATATTCCACTACCGGATGCTCTTGATAGTAAATTGACTCACGTAAATATTTTTAAAATTATGGTTTGCACATCATTATTACTACCAACTGTCCTTGGTAGCTACTTAAGAGAAATTTCCAAATACTTTTCTTTAAAAAAAAACTTTTCTGTGACTTCCGAGAAAACATTTCATGCACTATGTTTATGTCTCGTATGAAACAAAACAATCTATCATCAATTAAGTACTTAAAAACATCTCCTTCATATATTCAAAATTTTAATTACAATTCATAGTTGTTTTAAGCAAGACAATTTTTATTAATAATTTATTTCATAGGGTTCAGTATTTTGTCCATATCTTGAGTTCTAGACCTCATTTTAAGATGATTCCAATTGTGTTGGAAAGATAAGATAATAATCTATAACTTTGATGAAGGCACTATCCTCAAATTCTAACGTTTATTGAGTCATTTTCCTAGTAAACAAAGAGGGGGTAATATACTTGTTTGACTTTATCTCGATTATACCCTTAACCTTTTTCAAAATTCCATTTATGTCCCTAATATGTGAAATGACTATTTTACCCTTGATCTTTTGCAAAAATTCCCACCTAGTCCTTTCTTCTTCCTTCGCTCGCTCAAGCGAGTACACCGGTCGCTTGAGCGAGATGGAACCCGAGAGTCCCCTTTGTTTGAAGGCTTCGTCGCTCAAGCGAGTACATCGGTCGCTTGAGCGAGGCATGACCCGAGAGTCCCCTTTGTTTGAAGCTTTCGTCGCTCAAGCGAGTACACAGGTCGCTTGAGCGAGACATGACCCTTAATCGCTCAAGCGATGTAATTTTCGCTTGAGCGATAAAGAACCCGAGAATCCCAAATTTTCCGAGTTGTCCTCGCTCAAGCGATATATTTTTCGCTTGAGCGAATTTTGCGAATTTTCATCCAGTTCGCCATTTTCGAAATCCAGGTTTCAAATTTCTCGGTTTCAATCACTCAAATTAGTTCCAAATCAAAATTAAACCATAAACATGTTCAATTTAAGTTAAAAACAACAATTTTATTATATAATTCATCCTTAATTGAAAGAATTTCAACAATATTTCAAACTTTGCAATTGATGAATAGTAATCTCCAATTACGGACATTCGTATGAATAAAACTAAACGTCTAACCCATACCTGGCTCCTTCAAAATCTTATTATTCTCTTAATTTCTTATGCTCCCCTTTCCTCCTTTCTCTCGAATTCTTCTTCTCGAATTCGGTGCCTCTCTGTTGGATTTGTAAGTGACGGGAATTGTATGTTTTTGTGTAAGTAAGTTTTCAAATTTCTTCCTATTTATACACTTATCTTACCGACTTATAGTACTTCTCGAATTTTCTTTAATTTTATTCTCCACCGCCTTATTTCATCGACTTAATTCAAAGGTTTTATTGACTTGATCTAAAACTACGGTCCTCGAATACCATTTCTATCTTTTCGTGATTTTTTTTTAATATTTATTTATTCATTTATTTAATTTTATTATTAAGAATTATTATTAAATTATTATTTGACACAATATTAACCTTGGATTTTATTTTATAATTTTCTTAAGACAAAATTACTATAAAAATCATGTTTTATTTTTATAATAACTCTACATAATATTCGGTACATATTTATAACTTACAAAATTTATTTATATAATTGATTGCAAAATTTAGGATATTAAAATTCTCCCCTACTAAATAAAATTTCGTCCTCGAAATTTGTAATACATTCTATGTGAATAGATAAGGGTATTCAATTCTCATTTTCTCTTCCAGTTCCCATGTAGCGTCGCCTCTAACATCATCCCAGATAACCTTAACCAGTGGAATATCTTTTCCTCTTAGATGCTTAATCCTTCTTTGTTCAATCTTAACAGGACTTGGTTCAAAGGTGAGGTTTTCCTTCACCTGTACTTGATCAAGTTCTAGTGTTAGAATCGCGCAGCGGAATGTTCGCGTGGTCGGACAAAAACCAAGAGGGGGGGTGAACTGGTTTCTTAATAAAAATTAGGTTTTCAAAATTTTCCCCAAAATTTTACCGATTAAAAACTGTGTAAATGTAAATAGAGAAAGGGATAGAGTCTTACACAGAAGATTTATACTGGTTCGGATCAAAAGACCCTACGTCCAGTTGCTAATCACTCAAAAGAGGATTAACGCTGTCACTAAGAACAAATTGTTACAAAACAAATTACAAATGAAAGAGATAAAGTAAAGACAACACCTCTCTTGAAATTCACAAGAGATGAAGAACAACTTTCCCCAGAGACGGCACAGCACACAATCCACTAAGAACTCCACTTAGTGATTCTTATCGCTTCTAGCCCACACCAGGTTCCAAAAGCCCCCTTTCCTTGCAACAAACAGTTCTCTGGCACTCACAGCACTTAACTTTTGTATGGAAAGAGTTGTTCTTATTTTCTGAGTGCCAAAGGAGAGTTTAAGTAGGGAAATTAGGGTTTAGAAAGGGGATTTTCGAAACTAGGGTTCTTGGTAATTGGGTTTTCGAAAATAGGGTTAATTTGAAATTTAAAATGAAAAACAGACTGAAATAATCGATTATTTGGAGTGATAATCGATTAAAACAGAGCCAAATACGACAGAACCCAAACCTGTCATATTCATGCTCTTTACAATTTGCACAAGCTAAGTCCTTATTCTCATCTAAGCATACAATTTTCGTATTAGCTACCTCCTTTTCTTCTAAACATGCAATTTTCATTTTTAATGACTCATTTTCCTTTTCGGATATTCTTAGATTTTTCTTTACAACTTTAAATTCGTTTTTCATATCCATAAATGCAGTAAATAACTCATTATAAGCATTTTGCAATTCATCATGGTCATTTTCTTCACTAGAGGATGAATCGGAATCACTAACCTCAAAATCCGAAGAAATTTTGTCATTTGCCATTAAGCAATTGTTTGCTTCTATTTCCGAAGTCGCTTGATTCTGAATTTGAATCACTGTCATCCCAAGCAATATATGCTTTCTTCTTGAATTGCTTTTTGCCCTTGTGTTCATCATTTTTTTTGTTTGGGCATTCGGTCTTTATATGCCCTGCTTCACCACAACCAAAGCATTTTATACGGAAGAATTTTCTTTTACCTTTCCCTTACCTTTGAAAGGATGTCTTCCTTTTGCTTTCATCATCTTGGTGAACTTCTTTATAAAAAGACTCATCTCTTCTTCATCAATTTCGGAGTCTTCTTCTTCTTCTTTCTTATTTTTGCTTTTTGAAATCTCGGTCTTGAAAGCTAGGTTCTTCTTTTGATATTGACCCTCTTCCTCATTTAGTCTTCCAAGGTCAAGTTCATGCTCTCTAAGCTTTCCAAATAACGCCGCCATAGACATAGTGGCAAGATTTTGTGACTCCGAGATGGCCGTCACCTTAGGTTGCCATTTCCTATCCAAAGATTTCAAAATTTTAACATTTAATTCATCAACGTCAAATACTTTACCTAATCCGGTGAGATGATTCACAATATGAGTGAAACACTTTTGAACGTCGAAAATCGTTTCGCCGGGTTGCATCCGAACATCTCGTATTCTTGGATTAAAGAATTTTTACGTGCTCTTTTGACGTCGTCAGTTCCTTCATGGGTCACCCTTAGCATTTCCCACATTTCCTGTGCACTTTTATAAACTGAAATTCTATAAAACTCATCAAGGGTTAGAGCGAGATGAAATAATGTTTCTAGCCCTAACATCAAATTGTGCTTTTCGACTTTCTTCTGCAGTCCATCTAGAAATAGGTTTAAGAACGTCAACACCGTTCTCAATAGTTTTAGGAACAAATGGACCATTTAAAATTGCGTCCCAAACGCCTCTATCAACGAGACTCTAAAAATATTTGCATACGTACTTTCCAAAAAGGATAATTTTGACCCGCAAAAAGTGGGGGTCCGTTGATAGACGCACCTTCGGCAAAAGTTTGATTTTGTCCGACCATTTTCGAAAAGTTTGAATGACTATCAAAGCAAGCTCTGATACCACTTGTTAGAATCGCGCAGCGGAATGTTCGCGTGGTCGGACAAAAACCAAGAGGGGGGGTGAATTGGTTTCTTAATAAAAATTAGGTTTTCAAAATTTTCCCCAAAATTTTACCGATTAAAAACTGTGTAAATGTAAATAGAGAAAGGGATAGAGTCTTACACGGAAGATTTATACTTGGTTCGGATCAAAAGACCCTACGTCCGAGTTGCTAATCACTCAAAAGAGGATTAACGCTGTCACTAAGAACAAATTGTTACAAAACAAATTACAAATGAAAGAGATAAAGTAAAGACAACACCTCTCTCTAAATCCACAAGAGATGAAGAACAACTTTCCCCGAGAGACGGCACAACACACAATCCACTAAGAACTCCACTTAGTGATTCTTATCGCTTCTAGCCCACACCAGGTTCCAAAAGCCCCCTTTCCTTGCAACAAACAGTTCTCCGGCACTCACAACACTTAACTTTTGTATGGAAAGAGTTGTTCTTATTTTCACGAGTGCCAAAGGAGAGTTTAAGTAGGGAAATTAGGGTTTAGAAAGGGGATTTTCGAAACTAGGGTTCTTGGTAATTGGGTTTTCGAAAATAGGGTTAATTTGAAATTTAAAATGAAAAACAAACTGAAATAATCGATTATTTGGAGTGATAATTGATTAAAACAGAGCCAAATACGACGGAACCCAAACTCTGTCTGGATTAATCGATTATTTGGTGAAATAATCGATTATCTGCATGCTGAACGAGTACAAAATAATCGATTATTTTGCTTGTTTAATCGATTAAAACAGTGACTTTGTATAGAAAGTGGTTTTCTCACTTGTTTTAATCGATTATTTACCTATATAATCGATTAAAGCCGAGCACTGCATGATAAATTTGAGCATTTTGAAGCTTCTAAGTTACGGACTATGTACCGGCTATCTTAGATTCTATAATTACGAGACTCAATCAAACTAAAACAGAGTTATTACAATACGAAATCATCAATCTTCAATCTTCAATACTCTAAGTCTTTAAGCTCTTGGATCATCATCAAAATCAACATTCTTCATGATTATTATTTGCAACATCAAGTCCTTGAATGTTCAACAATCTCCCCTTTTTGATGATGATCAAAATTATCTTTTTAAAGCCCTTGTAATAACCTCGTTTTATCTGTCATACTAACAAACACATTAAACATACCGAGATAAAATTTAAAATTGAATCATAGGCTTTAAATTTTTCTCCCCTATTTTGATTATAATAAAAAAGAACCCTGCAACATCAATCATAAGAGCTCCCCCTCAAAATATGCATAAGTTAGAGAAAGCTCCCCCTCAATCATAGCATGAAAGAAACATCAAATTTTATTTCATAATCATTCATTCATTACAATACAAAGATATAAAATAAAATCTAAAATTCTTCACTATCCTCATCATTAAAGTGAGTATCAAATCTATTTTCTAATCTACCCACTCTATCATCTACATCGGATATACGACGAATAATTTCATCATGGCGTACACCAGAAAGATTGAAGAATGATTGCATTCTTTGATTCATGTCGGAAAGCATATCTTCCATGGATTGTCTTGTTTCTTGATGAGAAGAAGATGTTCCAACACTTTGGATTTGGGTAGAGGGAAACTCAGCTGCTGGAAGCATATCTTCATCCGAGTCTTCAATTGCATCACCTTGATTTTGGACGTCATCTTTATGAACATAGATGTCATTGACCCACACCATTTGTAGATGAATCAATGTGCTGTCCAGCATGCGGTTCAAGTTAGTAGTTCGGACAACTTGTTCACCTTCGACATTGACTCCTTTATATTCAAGAATTCGGGATACAAGAAGAGCATATGGAATTTTGAATGTTGGATGACGTTTTGCCTTTAACATTGTCATTGTGACAAGAACACCCCAATCTAAAGGTTCATTATTCATTATGGCATGAATAATGCGAAGATCAATAGAAGAGCATTGGACATGATTTGTGGCCCGGGGACATAAAATCCAGACAAGCAAATGAAGAATCATGCGTTCTTCCTTCTTCAAGGGTCCAGCATGAAGAATACGTCCAATATCCATGGAGGGATTCCGCAGAAAAGATCTATAAGCTAGGAACCTGTCAAAATCATCTAGCTCACCATAAACGTTAATAACATCTTCTCTAATTGGGAAGTGAGCAACATTTTCCCAAATATCATCATCTAGAATTATGGTCACCCCTTTGACACGGGATGTAGCAATTTGATCCCTAAACTTAAATCTAGAAAAGAATACCCTAACTAAGTCAGGATAGTAAGTACCTTGCATTTGGATAAATGGGAGAACTCCTTGAATTTCAAGAAGATTTGGAAAATTAAACCCTCTATGTATAAATTGCTCACCAATGAGAAACTTAGGAGAAATGATGGCACGTTCCTTCCAGTACATCAGAAATTCTTGTTGACCATCTGCATCAGAGATCCATCCTTCTACAGAATTAGGACGGGAATGAGAGGAAGGTGCAAATCTTCTTTTTGTAGGAATCTTAGGGCGAGAGGATGAGGCCATTTGAAAGAGTAGATAAACTTGAAGAGATTTTGGAGACAAGTGAAGGAATAATGAAGCAAAGAGAGTATAGATTTCAAGAAAACTTGATTACAAGAGTTAGAAGTGAGTATAATTGACCTAGATGTCTCTATTTATAGAGAAAACACTTCCAACGGTCATATACAAAAGATTCCATGGCAAAATATCCTGTTGGCAACGGCTAGGAGGCAAACTGGTCGTATTTAATCGATTATATTTCAAGATAATCGATTATTCCTATATCAGACAGCTTTAATCGATTATTTCTAGCAAATAATCGATTATCGAAGGCATTTAATCGATTATTTCACGAAATAATCGATTATTCCGAAGGAGAATACCCTGTTTTGGACGTTTTGAGGAAAAATAATCGATTATTACTTCCGATAATCGATTATTCCAGAGGCTATATCAAGTTTTTGAGATTTATATGCATAATAACCTATGAACATGCTACACCACGAATTTTAACATAACAATCATCCGAAAGCAGTCAAATTAAGCAGAATTTAAGCTATTTCTAATATCCCTAAGTCTCTTCTAAGATCATAGAATCTATCCTTGGGTAGAGGCTTAGTAAATATATCTGCTAATTGACGTTTAGTGTCTACATACTCTATCTTACAGTTTCCTTTACTGATATGATCTCTTAAAAAGTGATGTCTTATTTCAATATGTTTAGTCCTAGAGTGCATTACTGGATTCTTAGTTAGGTTGATTGCACTCATATTATCACACATTAATGGAATGTCATTTAAATATATGCTATAATCCTCTAATTGTTGTTTCATCCACAGAATTTGAGCACAACAACTACCAGCTGCAATATATTCAGCTTTAGTGGTAGATAAAGCTACACATGCTTGTTTCTTAGAATGCCATGATATTAAGGATGAACCTAACAAATGACATGTCCCACTAGTGCTTTTCCTATCAATTTTACATCCACCATAATCAGCATCAGAATATCCTAATAAACTAATACAAGCATCAGACGGATACCACAAGCCAAATCCAGTAGTTCCTTTTAAGTATTTTAAAATATGTTTTACTGCAATTAGATGAGATTCTTTAGGACAAGCTTGAAATCTAGCACACACACAAACATAATGCATAATATCAGGTCTACTTGCAGTTAAGTATAATAGTGATCCTATCATACCTCTATACATAGTTTAATTAACTTCCAAACCTGATTCATCCTTGTCTAGATAGCATGAAGTTCCCATGGGTGTGTTAGCTTCCTTTGAGGTGTCCATACCAAACTTTTTGAGAATCTCCTTGCAGTATTTAGTTTGAGAGATGAAAGTGCCACCTTTAAGTTGCTTGATTTGAAGTCCAAGGAAGAATGTTAATTCTCCCATCATAGACATTTCAAACTCTCCCTGCATAATCTTAGCAAATTCTACACATAACAAACTATCAGTTGATCCAATAATATCATCAACAAGTAGCACATCCTTGATCTCCAAAGTGTTTGCACCGCAGTTGCTTGATTGATTGCTAAAGGATGTGTGAAAACTTATATTCAATGTGTGTTTAAAAAGTTCAAGCCAAACTGTTTTTATAGAAGATTTTCAAAATTGCTGGTTTAATTAATCTGTTAAAAGATTCTATTAATCTGTTAAAAGTGCAGTTTTAATCTGTTAAAACTTCTTTTAATCGATTAAAACGCAGTAAAAATTTTTTTTAAGTTGTTTTAATCGATTGAAACGAGATTTAATCGATTAAAGAGTTCCGATCGGTCATAACTAAATTTGATCGATCATAAGCGATTTCGATCAGTCATAATTGCATTCTGATCGATCATCCTGACCCTTTAAATGATTTTAATCGATTGAAACGTGTTTTAATCGATTGAAAAGAATTCTGATCGCTTATAATTTGATTCTGATCGATCATTCGACCCTTTAAGTGATTTTAATCGATTGAAACGTGTTTTTAATCGATTTAAAAGATTCTGATCAGCTCATAATAAAAATCTGATCGATCACAATGAGTTCTAAATGGTTTTAATCGATTAAAAACAAGTTGTATCGATTAAAATACTGTAAAAACACTTCTTTGAACATTCTAAGTGATTTTATTTGGTTCTTTCAAAACTGCATTAGTTAAAAACATGTTTTAAGAAAGCTTTTGTAAAAAAAGTTTGTTTTTAGTTGTTTAAAACAATTTTAGAGGCTTTTCGCAAAAATCTTTAAGTGAAGAACCTTCATGCAATAGAAAAGATAAAATGTTTTTACCTAATCATTCTGTTTAAAACATACTAAATGATCCATTTTCTTTGAATAAATACAAGATACAAATAGTTCATTTAACTATAGGAACCCAAATATATTTACCTTTAGGTACACCAAAATGTTTAATTTTACACTTATTTGAAGTGTGACCTTGTTTCATACAATAGAAGCATGCATTTGGAGTAGCTTTAGAACAAGATACATTATTAACATGACATGCTCTAGTTCCTTTTTCTACCCATATTCTTTTCTTTTTAGATTTACTCTTTTTCAAAGGAACTCTTTGATTTACATTATTTTGAGCAATTACCATTTCATGCTTCTTAAGATCATCAATTTCTTTTTCGACTTTGTCAAGCAAATGGTTAAGAATATCTATGTCATATTCATGCTCTTTACAATTTGCACAAGCTAAGTCCTTATTCTCATCTAAGCATACAATTTTCGTATTAGCTACCTCCTTTTCTTCTAAACATGCAATTTTCATTTTTAATGACTCATTTTCCTTTTCGGATATTCTTAGATTTTTCTTTACAACTTTAAATTCGTTTTTCATATCCATAAATGCAGTAAATAACTCATTATAAGCATTTTGCAATTCATCATGGTCATTTTCTTCACTAGAGGATGAATCGGAATCACTAACCTCAAAATCCGAAGAAATTTTGTCATTTGCCATTAAGCAATTGTTTGCTTCTATTTCCGAGTCGCTTGATTCTGAATTTGAATCACTGTCATCCCAAGCAATATATGCTTTCTTCTTGAATTGCTTTTTGCCCTTGTGTTCATCATTTTTTTTGTTTGGGCATTCGGTCTTTATATGCCCTGCTTCACCACAACCAAAGCATTTTATACGGAAGAATTTTCTTTTACCTTTCCCTTACCTTTGAAAGGATGTCTTCCTTTTGCTTTCATCATCTTGGTGAACTTCTTTATAAAAAGACTCATCTCTTCTTCATCAATTTCGGAGTCTTCTTCTTCTTCTTTCTTATTTTTGCTTTTTGAAATCTCGGTCTTGAAAGCTAGGTTCTTCTTTTGATATTGACCCTCTTCCTCATTTAGTCTTCCAAGGTCAAGTTCATGCTCTCTAAGCTTTCCAAATAACGCCGCCATAGACATAGTGGCAAGATTTTGTGACTCCGAGATGGCCGTCACCTTAGGTTGCCATTTCCTATCCAAAGATTTCAAAATTTTAACATTTAATTCATCAACGTCAAATACTTTACCTAATCCGGTGAGATGATTCACAATATGAGTGAAACACTTTTGAACGTCGAAAATCGTTTCGCCGGGTTGCATCCGGAACATCTCGTATTCTTGGATTAAAGAATTTTTACGTGCTCTTTTGACGTCGTCAGTTCCTTCATGGGTCACCCTTAGCATTTCCCACATTTCCTGTGCACTTTTATAAACTGAAATTCTATAAAACTCATCAAGGGTTAGAGCAGATGAAATAATGTTTCTAGCCCTAACATCAAATTGTGCTTTTCGACTTTCTTCTGCAGTCCATCTAGAAATAGGTTTAAGAACGTCAACACCGTTCTCAATAGTTTTAGGAACAAATGGACCATTTAAAATTGCGTCCCAAACGCCTCTATCAACAGACTCTAAAAATATTTGCATACGTACTTTCCAAAAAGGATAATTTTGACCCGCAAAAAGTGGGGGTCTGTTGATAGACGCACCTTCGGCAAAAGTTTGATTTTGTCCGACCATTTTCGAAAAGTTTGAATGACTATCAAAGCAAGCTCTGATACCACTTGTTAGAATCGCGCAGTGGAATGTTCGCGTGGTCGGACAAAAACCAAGAGGGGGGTGAATTGGTTTCTTAATAAAAATTAGGTTTTCAAAATTTTCCCCAAAATTTTACCGATTAAAAACTGTGTAAATGTAAATAGAGAAAGGGATAGAGTCTTACACGTAAGATTTATACTTGGTTCGGATCAAAAGACCCTACGTCCGAGTTGCTAATCACTCAAAAGAGGATTAACGCTGTCACTAAGAACAAATTGTTACAAAACAAATTACAAATGAAAGAGATAAAGTAAAGACAACACCTCTCTCTAAATCCACAAGAGATGAAGAACAACTTTCCCCAGAGACGGCACAACACACAATCCACTAAGAACTCCACTTAGTGATTCTTATCGCTTCTAGCCCACACCAGGTTCCAAAAGCCCCCTTTCCTTGCAACAAACAGTTCTCTGGCACTCACAACACTTAACTTTTGTATGGAAAGAGTTGTTCTTATTTTCTGAGTGCCAAAGGAGAGTTTAAGTAGGGAAATTAGGGTTTAGAAAGGGGATTTTCGAAACTAGGGTTCTTGGTAATTGGGTTTTCGAAAATAGGGTTAATTTGAAATTTAAAATGAAAAACAAACTGAAATAATCGATTATTTGGAGTGATAATTGATTAAAACAGAGCCAAATACGACAGAACCCAAACCTGTCTGGATTAATCGATTATTTGGTGAAATAATCGATTATCTGTACGGAACAGTACAAAATAATCGATTATTTTGCTGTTTAATCGATTAAAACAGTGACTTTGTATAGAAAGTGGTTTTCTCACTGTTTTAATCGATTATTTACCTATATAATCGATTAAAGCCGAGCCTGCATGATAAATTTGAGCATTTTGAAGCTTCTAAGTTACAGACTATGTACCGGCTATCTTAGATTCTATAATTACAGACTCAATCAAACTAAAACAGAGATATTACAATACAGAAATCATCAATCTTCAATCTTCAATACTCTAAGTCTTTAAGCTCTTGGATCATCATCAAAATCAACATTCTTCATGATTATTATTTGCAACATCAAGTCCTTGAATGTTCAACATCTAGGACATGTGTTGGATCTGAAATGTACTTTCTCAATTGTGACACATGGAATACATCATGAAGATTTGAGAGAAAAGGTGGTAAGGCTATCTGGTATGCAACATTTCCAACCCGTTTTGTAATTTGATAAGGCCCAATATATTTAGGGGAAAGTTTCTTAGATTTAATAGCTCTGCCAATTCCCGTAATAGGTGTAACTTTCAAAAATACATGATCTCCTTCTTGAAATTCTAAAGGTTTCCTTCTCCTATCAGCATAACTTTCTTGTCGATTTTGAGCAGTTCTCATCTTATCTTGAATTATTTTTACCTTATTCGTTGTTTGTTGGATTATATCTGGTCCTATTAATAAATTTTCACCATCCTGATACCAAACTAAAGGTGTCCTACACTTACGCCCATAAAGTGCTTCATAAGGGGCCATACCTATACTAGAGTGATAACTATTATTATATGTAAATTCTACTAAGGGTAAAATTTCATCCCAACTAGATTTTTCTTCTAATACACAAGCCCTTAAAAGATCTTCTAATGATTGGATGGTTCTTTCGGTCCGCCCATCGGTTTGAGGATGATAGGTCGAACCGAGATGCAATTTACTTCCTAAAGCTTTTTGGAATTCTTTCCAAAATCTAGATACAAATCTGGGATCTCCGTCCGACACTATACTAGTTGGTACACCATGTAGTCTAACAATTTCTTTGATATATAATAATGCTAATTTATCTAAAGAATACTTAATATTAATGGGAATGAAATGAGCAGTTTTTGTTAATCTATCCACAATCACCCAAATAGAATTGAAATTTTTAGAAGTTTTGGGTAAACCCATCACAAAATCCATGGATACACTATCCCATTTCCAAACTGGAATTTCTAATGGTTGTAACATGCCGGAGGGTTTTTGATGTTCTATTTTAATTTTCTCGACATGTTAAGCAACGGGCAACATATTGTGCTACGTCCTTCTTCATTCCAGGCCACCAAAACATTTCTTTCAAATCCTTATACATTTTAGTAACTCCAGGATGTATACTTAATTTACTTTTATGTCCTTCTTCTAAAATTAAGTCCTTAATTTCTTTATTATCTGGCACACAATACTCTATGTTTAAATCTTAATATATCATCCATTCCTAGATTAAAATCTCCGACTTTATCAGTCCCTATTAATTTTCTCTTTTCTAATATAAACTCATCATCTCCTTGTTTGTCTCTTATTTTATATAAGAACTCATTATTAATAGAAATCATTCCTAATTGTATTCTATCATTTTCGCTAATAGTGTATAAATTTAAATCTCTAAATTGTTCTATCAATTCCATCTCTTTAATCATCATAGTTGAAACATGAACAGTTTTCCTACTTAAGGCATCAGCTTACTACATTCGCTTTTCCTGGATGATAAAATAACTGGAAATCATAATCTTTTATAAATTCCATCCACCTTCTATGTCTCATATTCAACTCTTTTTGATCAAATAAATATTTTAAACTCTTATGATCACTATATACATCAAATTTAGATCCATATAAATAATGTCTCCAAATTTTTAAAGCAAACACTATGGCTGCTAATTCCAAGTCATGGGCGGGATAATTCATTTCGTGCGGTCTTAATTGTCTAGAGGCATATGCCACCACTCTCTTATTTTGCATTAACACACAACCTAGTCCCCGATATGATGCATCACAATATACTTCATATGGCTCTATAGGATCTGGCAATATCAATATTGGGGAAGTTGTCAATTTGTGTTTTAACTCTTGGAAACTACTTTCACACCTCTCACTCCAAATGAAAGGTTGATTTTTCCTTGTTAGTTGTGTCAAAGGTCCAGCTATTTTTGAAAATCCTTCTATGAATCTTCGATAATATCCTGCCAAGCCTATAAAGCTTCTAACCTCAGTCACATTTTTAGGTTGTTCCCATTGTAATACAACTTCCACTTTTGAAGGATCAACACTTATGCCTTCTTTAGAAATTACATGACCTAGAAATTTTACTTTTTCCAACCAAAATTCACACTTGGACAATTTTGCATACAATTGTTTATCCTTTAAAATTTTTAATACCATTCTAAGATGATTTTTATGTTCTTCTTTGTCTTTTGAGTATATTAGTATATCATCAATAAATACTACTACAAATTTATCTAAGTAAGATCTGAACACTCTATTCATGTAATCCATAAAAATTGCAGGAGCATTAGTTACCCTGAAAGGCATAACTTGATATTCATAATTTCCATACCTAGTTCTGAATGCAGTTTTCGGGATATCTTCTTTTCTAACCCTTATTTGATGGTACCCTGATCTCAGATCTATTTTAGAAAATATAGTAGCACCCCTAAGTTGGTCCATTAAGTCATCTATCCGAGGTAAGGGATATTTATTCTTTACTGTAACTTTATTTAATTGTCTATAATCTACACATAATCTTGAACTCCCATCTTTCTTTTTAACTAATAAAACAGGAGCTCCCCATGGTGATACACTAGGTCGAATAAACTGTTTTTCCAACAACTCTTCTAATTGTTTCTTAAGTTCAGCAAGTTCTAAGGGTGACATCCTATAAGGTTGCATTGAAATAGGTCTAGCTCCAGGAATTAATTCAATATTAAATTCTATTTCTCTTTCGGGAGGTAGACCAGGAATGTCATCTCGGAAATACTTCTAGATACTCATTTACTACTGCTATAGAGTCTAAGGAAACCTTATTTTCCTTGCCTTCTATAGAGGATACCATGTATTTTTGAATTTCATGTTTAAATGAAATCTCTTTTGGTTTAGCGAGTTTAAATCTAGAAACATCAAGGTCGGGAAGAATTAAGGTCTTAGAGGCACAATCTATTAGTATATGGTTATGAGATAGCCAATCCATTCTTAGGATAACATCTAAGTTATGTAAGGGCAAACAAATAAGGTTTACAATAAAGTCTTTATTTTGAATGGTCGATACACAGTTGAGACATATTCTAGAAGTAAGGGTTGGTTCAGTGGTAGGCACGGATACAAGCAAATCATAAGGCAAAGGTGTCACAACTAAGTTCGGATCCTTGACACATTCATTAGAAATAAATGAATGAGTGGCACCCGAATCAAATAGTACAGCTTAAGGACTTACCTCCCATTTTACCTTCACCCCGTATAAGATCTTCGATTTAGAGGCTTCTGCACCACTCAAGGTGAAGACTCTTCCACTAGTTACGGGTTTCGGAATCCTATCCTTTGTTCTCTAGCTACCGATGTCTTGTTTTGAGGACAATCTCGAGCCAAATGTCCTGGTTTGCCACACATAAAGCACACTTGGCCTGGTAAGGAACAATCTTTGGTTAAATGTCCTTTCCCACATTTCCAAGCATTTCGGAGTTAATTCGTTGAAAGGGTCTATTACTTGCTTTACTAGATTCAGCCCCTCTATATCCTTTGAACTGCTCGAGGTACATGTTTGCTATAGGGCTTTTGATATTGATTGGTTTTGCTCTTCCGTATTGGCCCTCCTCTAAACATACCACTTTTATTTCCAATGTCCTTGTTTTTATGAGTCCTGTCCATATCTTCTATCACTTTACATCTATCCATCAACTCCGGAAATGATTTAATGCCCAATGGAGTAACCGCCCTTCGAATCTCATATCGGAGCCCTTCTTCAAATTTCTTGCATTTCCATTCTTCATCTGAAGTGAGTTGTAAATATCTCGGAATATTTTGCCAAGGATTCAAATCTGGCGGTATATTCTGAAATTGTCATACTTCCTTGATAAAGTTTATTGAATTCCACCTCCTTTGCGTTCCTTGCACTTGGTGGGAAAATATTTCTCTAAAAACATGGTTTTAAATAATTCCCAAGTAACTTTTTCTCCTTTATTTTCCAACATTTTCAAACTTGCCTTCCACCATACCTTCGCATCACCTTGTAGTTGGAAACTAGCATGGGATACTTTCCGTTCATCCGGACATTCCATAGCTACAAAAATATCGTCTAAGGTCTCGAATCCACTCTTCAGCCTTCTCAGGATCATATTCTCCTTTAAAATATGGCGGATCATTTTTCTTGAAGTCGGCTAAAGTTGTTTTATCTACGGTGGCATGATGCTTGGGGCAAAGCTGGCTGAGTCAATGCAGCAACCATTTCCCTTATGGCTTGTGCCACATCGACCATAGGATCACGTCGAGGTGGCATTTCGACCTACAGTTTATTTCACTAAGTTAACGTCTGGTGATAGAAATTATTCCTATCTTATATTTAAAATTTTTCTATACAAACAACATTTTCCTACTCAACTTGTACTCACAAGCCCTAAAGATGCATAACCGGAGCTCGATACCACTAATGTAACCCCCTTACCGATTACATTTATTAATCCTAATTTATTATTTAAGTTAGTAATATTTTCAATATTCATAGAAGGTTAATAGAAAATATACCAAGTGAACAATTCATTTAAGTAAAGTTTTATATTAAATCAAGCAACAAGTTCTATAACAAAGTTTTCAAAATATTACAAGTCATAAAGTTATATTTATATATTATACAATTCTCAACCTAAGCTCCGGATTTTTGCATCCGACATCTATCTCTTGAATTATGTATTCCTGCATCATACGTCACCAACATCCGGAATTGAAATATTTATGGGGTTAGACATTTAATTTTATCCACAACAAATAAAGCAAATATTTATACGATAAAATCAACCAATGAAACATCCCTTCTAATAAATATACAACCATATATAATTTAATTTAAAAATTAATTATGAGAAACAAATAAATAAATCATGGAATCATAATAGAGAATATCGTACAAATCATGAATAATCTACAATTTTATCATGCAATATGTTTATGATATGCACATGTGACTCCAAACGTAAAACTTTAAAATCATGCTTTTGACTCAAAATAAAAATTATTTTTGACTCGGTGCTCCATGGAGACTCACTTGAGTGTTTAGTGGAACCAGAGCTTAACATCACCCTGTTCGGTGATTCGGCAATGTCCCATTAAACGCGAACAAGTAGACAAGTAGTCGAGTGTTAGTGCACCCGGCAGGCTACCACGACACGGAATCAAATAAAGACTGGCCACTTATGGAATTGCCCATGCCCAAACACTCCCTAGACCGGAGGTCCATCCCCATAGACCAGAGGTCCTGTCTTACCTATTCTACTCCCCCATTTACTATCAGAGATTCTGGTAACTCAATTCTTAATAATTCATTCTCTGTCTCATTTGGCCAACCATTTTCATAGTCATATTCCACTACCGGATGCTCTTGATAGTAAATTGACTCACGAAATATTTTTAAAATTATGGTTTGCACATCATTATTACTACCAACTGTCCTTGGTAGCTACTTAAGAGAAATTTCCAAATACTTTTCTTTAAAAAAAACTTTTCCGTGACTTCCGGAAAACATTTCATGCACTACGTTTATGTCTCGTATGAAACAAAACAATCTATCATCAATTAAGTACTTAAAAACATCTCCTTCATATATTCAAAATTTTAATTACAATTCATAGTTGTTTTAAGCAAGACAATTTTTATTAATTTATTTCATAGGGTTCAGTATTTTGTCCATATCTTGAGTTCTAGACCTCATTTTAAGATGATTCCAATTGTGTTGGAAAGATAAGATAATAATCTATAACTTTGATGAAGGCACTATCCTCAAATTCTAACGTTTATTGAGTCGTTTTCCTAGTAAACAAAGAGGGGGTAATATACTATTTGACTTTATCTCGATTATACCCTTAACCTTTTTCAAAATTCCATTTATGTCCCTAATATGTGAAATGACTATTTTACCCTTGATCTTTTGCAAAAATTCCCACCTAGTCCTTTCTTCTTCCTTCGCTCGCTCAAGCGAGTACACCGGTCGCTTGAGCGAGATGGAACCCGAGAGTCCCCTTTGTTTGAAGGCTTCGTCGCTCAAGCGAGTACATCGGTCGCTTGAGCGAGGCATGACCCGAGAGTCCCCTTTGTTTGAAGCTTTCGTCGCTCAAGCGAGTACACAGGTCGCTTGAGCGAGACATGACCCTTAATCGCTCAAGCGATGTAATTTTCGCTTGAGCGATAAAGAACCCGAGAATCCCAAATTTTCCAGTTGTCCTCGCTCAAGCGATATATTTTTCGCTTGAGCGAATTTTGCAGATTTTCATCCAGTTCGCCATTTTCGAAATCCAGGTTTCAAATTTCTCAGTTTCAATCACTCAAATTAGTTCCAAATCAAAATTAAACCATAAACATGTTCAATTTAAGTTAAAAACAACAATTTTATTATATAATTCATCCTTAATTGAAAGAATTTCAACAATATTTCAAACTTTGCAATTGATGAATAGTAATCTCCAATTACAGACATTCGTATGAATAAAACTAAACGTCTAACCCATACCTGGCTCCTTCAAAATCTTATTATTCTCTTAATTTCTTATGCTCCCCTTTCCTCCTTTCTCTCGAATTCTTCTTCTCAGAATTCTGGTGCCTCTCTGTTGGATTTGTAAGTGACGGGAATTGTATGTTTTTGTGTAAGTAAGTTTTCAAATTTCTTCCTATTTATACACTTATCTTACCGACTTATAGTACTTCTCGAATTTTCTTTAATTTTATTCTCCACCGCCTTATTTCACCGACTTAATTCAAAGGTTTTATTGACTTGATCTAAAACTACGGTCCCCGAATACCATTTCTATCTTTTCGTGATTTTTTTTTTAATATTTATTTATTCATTTATTTAATTTTATTATTAAGAATTATTATTAAATTATTATTTGACACAATATTAACCTTGGATTTTATTTTATAATTTTCTTAAGACAAAATTACTATAAAAATCATGTTTTATTTTTATAATAACTCTACATAATATTCGGTACATATTTATAACTTACAAAATTTATTTATATAATTGATTACAAAATTTAGGATATTACAGTGGAAACTGGGTTGCAACTTGTCATCTCAAACTTCTTCAAGACCTCCTTAGCATATCTTTCTTGCGACACAAAGATGTCATCCTTTCCCTGAACAACTTCTAAACCAAGGAAATACTTCATAAGACACAAGTCAGTCATCTCAAATTCCTTCTTCATTACTTCTTTAAACCCTTCAATCAACTCAGCATTATTCCCTATGAAGATAAGGTCATCAACATATAGGGCAATGAACATCACATCTTCTCCTTTCTTCTTTATGTATAGAGCATGTTCATAAGGACACTACTCATATTCATTCCTCTTGAAGTAAGTGTCAATTCTTTCATTCCATGTTCGTGGAGCTTGTTTCAAGCCATAAAGTGTCTTCTTCAATCTTAGCACTTTCTTCTCTTTGCCTCTTCGCATGTATCCGAGAGGATATTCAACATATATTTCCTCCTTCAAGACTCCATTCAGAAATACCGACTTCACGTCCATCTGCAAGATTGTCCACTATCTTGAGATTCTAAGGAAATCAGTAACCTAATTGTTTCCATCCTCGTCACTGGGGCGAATACTTTGTCATAGTCTATTCCTTCCTTTTGCTTGTACCCTTTCACTACGAGTTGAGCTTTATATCGCTCAACTTCTCCTTCAGCATTTGTCTTCTTCTTGTACACCCATTTTACACCGATAGGTCGTGCTCCTTTAGAAAAATTAGTCAGCTCCCACATGTTGTTGCGTTCTATTGCCCGATCTTCTCGTCCATTTCCTTTTGCCACTTTTTCTCCTGCACAACCTCTTCAAAACTTAAGTCTTCTGAATCTACCATGAAACATACAACATGCACTTCGTCAGTGGAGTTGTTTATATCTTGTAAACTTCGTGTTCTGGGTTGTAGAGGTTCATCTTCTTCATCAGAAGTCTCATGATCTCTCATAGTATGTGGTATATCAACTTCCGAGCTTCTACTTCCTATAGACTCCTTCTCCGGTTTGTTCCAACTTCACTCGCTCTCTTCATCAATTTGAATATCTCAGCTCATAATGACCTTCTTAGTTATTGGGTTAAACAACCTATACATCTTGGTTTTTTCATCATACCCAATAAACACGTACTTTATGCTTCTATCTTCGAGCTTGGTCCTCTATTGAGCTGGAACATGATCATAAGCTATGTTGTCGAACACTTTAAGGTGAGACACACTCGACTTTCTTCCACTCCAGACTTCTTGCGGTGTCTTCTCATTCAACTTAGCATGTGGACATCTATTTTGCACATAGATGACATATTGCACTGCTTCTACCCAAAACCCCTTTGACACGTTCTTGCTTCTCAACATTGTTCGAACCATGTCAAGAATGGTTTGATTATTCCTCTTGGCAACTCCATTTTATTGGGGTGAGTATGGTGATGTCAGAAATTTCCTTATCCCTTGCTCCTCGAAATACTTCATGAGCTTGGATGAAATAAACTCGCCTCCTCGATTAGACCTAACAGATTTGATAGGCATGTTGGTCTCTTTCTCAACCACTGTTTTAAATCTCTTGAATACCTCTAACACCTCAGATTTCTCCTTCAAAAAATATACCTAAGTTTTTATTGAAAAATCATCTATAAAAAAAATGAAATACCTTTTCTCACTGAAAGCCTCAGGGGTGTTAGAATCGTGCAGCGGAATGTTTGCGTATCCGGACAAAAACCAAGAGGGGACACTAGTGCAAAAAGGGGCTTTTACGTCAGGTATTTAGGGCTTTTTACGTCGTATTTAAGTCCGACGTAAAAGCGGGAGACGTAAATTTACGTCGGACCCTTTTACCCGACGTAGATTTACGTCAGTTATGAAGATACGACGTAATTTTGCGTGGCATATACAATAAACAGACGTAAAAACCTTTTCAATTTAAAAAAAAAAACAGAAAATTTACGTCGCATACAAGTATATACGACGTAAATTTACGTCGCATATTGGTATATACGACGTAAATTTACGTCGCATATACCAATATGCGACGTAAATTTACGTCGCATATGGTATATGCGACGTAAATTTACGTCGCATATTAGTATATGCGACGTAAATTTACGTCGTATATACCAATATGCGACGTAAATTTACTGTTTTTTTTTAAATTGGGTTTATTTACTCTGTTTTACAACTAAAACCTGCAAAAATTACAACCAGACAGATTCAGAGCAGTTTTCTTTTGCTAGTAAATTAAAAATATAATATTATATAATTCAAACTACATAATAAAACAAAATAATACAAACATACAAACTAAAAAATCTATTACAAACTAAGCTACCTATACAAACTAAGCTACCTATACAAACTAAACTAAACTACATAATACACACAATATAATATGAACAAGAACATAAAAAATAATGTACTAGAATTGTAGAACAAAAAATTTTGCCCATTGTTCTCTAATTTCCGTAATCTCGGATTCTCGGTAATGGAGATGGATCTTGAAATACCTGAAACATGAATTTGACTCTTGTAAGCATGCAACATGAATAAAGTTAAATAAACTTAACTAATGTTAAAAGTAATTACCTCCGATCCAAGAATCAATTAAACCCGCACAAACTATGGCTCTCATCCAATACATTACATAGTAACCACATTCAAACGAGTCAGTTTGCTTATTACACTCGAAATGATGAAAAAAACATAATATTATTTTCAAAATTGAAATATAAACAATAATTATGGTATTCACTTATATAAATAAGTTTCTAACCTTAGGATAAATGAACCGCAATGTCTTTGTTCTAGGTTTTCCACTTAGAACATTAGTTCCGGACACGATTCTAAGTGAAAAAAAGTCATATATTATTCAATATGTATTCACAATTTAAAAACATAATTAATGAATAAAAGATAAAGTTACCCTTGTAATAAGCTTTTCATTTCTTGACTCGGTTTCCGATGTAATGAACAAAACCATACCACGAGTGTAATCCTGGGTATGATTACAATTAACTGCCAATGGGACCTACATTGTATGACATAAAAATTAGTTACAAAAATATAAATTAAAATACAAATCAAAATACTAACCCTTCAATGTATGGAGCCAATGGTCCCGAAATCATCATAGATAACATCATATATTTTCTCTTCATGCATAACCAAGGAGGCAAATTGTAAATGATCAACATAACTGGCCATGAACTATGTTTACTACTTAAATTTCCATAAGGATTCATCCCATCTGTAGCTAATCCAATTCTCAAGTTTCTTGGCTCTGCACCAAATTCTGGAAAGGTTTCATCAATCCTTTTCCATTGTGGAGAATCAGCTGGATGTCGAAGAAGATTGTCACATTTTCTACCATTTGCATGCCATGTCAAGTTTCTTGCATCTTCTTTTATGGCAAATAATCTTTTAAACCTAGGTATAATTGGCAAATACCATAACACCTTAGCAGGGGGACCATCTAGTTCTTCCTCACCACTACTTTCCTCAACTTTGGTTTTGAACCTCGACAAACCACATGTCGGACACATCTTTAATTTAGCAAAATCATTTCTGTACAATATACAATCATTAGGACATGCATGTATTTTCTTGTACTCTAAACCCATTGGACATAATATCTTCTTTGCCTCATAGTTACGAATAGGTAATGTATTATCTTCAGGAAGCATCTCCTTCAACAACTCCAATAATTCGGTGAAACTTTTATCAGTCCATCCATTTCTTGCTTTTAAAGTAAACAATTTTAAAGTTGCCGATAATCTTGTAAAACTACATCCTATGTACAATTGTTGCGCAAAATCAGATTTCAAAGAATCATATAGATGTGCTTTCATAAAATGTTCTTCACCAATATCACGTATCATATCCTCTAGATTATCATCCATCCCTTCATCAAAATTGTCCGTAGTTGACACAGTTGGGATGTCTAATATTTCTCCATGCCATGTCCATATTGTATAACTCTTAATAATACCATAAACAAACAAGTGATCACGTATATCCTCAAGTTTATGACGAATTTGATTCAAACAACGAACACATGGACAATAATATGTCCCTTTCATAGCTTTTCCATTTTCACTAGCAAATTTCAGAAATTCCTCAACTCCCTTTTCGTACTCTTCACTAATACGACGTGCATTCATCCAACTTCGATTCATATTATGTTATAAAGTTTCGTCACTCCTAAAGATTTAAAAATTATATGTAAAAAAAAATTAATATACAAACAACAAAGCACGTTCCAACAACAATGGAGTGTGTAAACCGAATGCACTCAAACAAATAAACAAATAACCGCATTCCAATAACAATCCAGTGGAGACATTCATACTATAACGTGATTGAGATCCCCAAAAACAATCACTGGATTCAATGTAAACATATAGCAATGACAATGAACACTAACCTCGAGTGTAGACGAAAACCGATTTCAAACTCGAATCCAATCGGGGAGAAAGATGAAGTTCGTCAAATGACACGACAATGTAGATGTTTTTCACCGTAAAACCGCTCGCAAATGGTGTGCGAGGTAGCCGTTGTCGTTGTTCTCGTCGTCGTTCTCAAAAACCCCGGTTGCGCGAGACGAGGAAGTGGGCCGGGAGGGAAATAAAATAGACTTTTTACGTCGCGCTAGTAGTAAGCGACGTAAAAGTCATCTTTTACGTCACACCGGGAGGCGCGACGTAAAGATGGCCTTTTACGTCGCGCACGTGGGGCGCGACGTAAAAGCTAAGGCTTTTACGTCGCGTCCCCCGTACGCGACGTAAAAGGCCATCTTTTACGTCGCGCCTCCCAGGTGCGACGTAAAAGATGACTTTTTACGTCTCCTATTGGGGTGTGCGACGTAAATTTTTTGTCCCATATTTACAAAATTGCCACCGCGTTTTATTTACGTCGAATATACGTGCATGCGACGACAATTGGGTGACGTAAAAGCCATATTCTGCACTAGTGGGAGGTGAATTTGTTTCTTAACAAAAATTAGGGTTTTAAAATTTTTCCCAAATTTCACCGATTAAATTGCTGTGTAAAGTAAATAGAGTAAGGATAGAGTCTTACACAGATGATTTATACTGGTTCAGATCAAAAGACCCTATATCCAGTTGCTAATCACTCAAACAGAGGATTAACGTTGTCACTATAATCACAGGTTTACAATCACAGTTTTACAAACAGATAACAATTGAAAAGATAAGGTAACAAAAACACCTCTCTTGAGTCACACAAGAGATGAAGAACAACTTTCCCTAGAGACGGCACAACACACAATCCACCAAGAAAACCCACTTAGTGATTCTTATCGCTTCTAGCCCACACTAGGTTCCAAAAACCCCTTTTTCCTCCAACAAACAATTCTCTGGCAGTCACAACTCTCAACTTTTGTTTGAAAAAGGTTGTTCACTTTACAGAGAGCCTTAGAGAACCTTAAGTAGATAGATTAGGGTTTGGGAATTGGGGATTTTCAAAACCTTATGAATTGGGGCTAGGGTTTTCGAAACTTGGTCCAATTTTGAAATTCAAAACACATATTTGACTGAAATAATCGATTATCTTCAGTGTAATCTATTATTATAGAGCCAAAATCAACAGGAACCCATAACCACGCGTTTTAATCGATTATTTGACCTGTTAATCGATTAACATGAGCTTTAATCGATTATTCCAGAGAGCTGATACAGAAAATGATTTTTCTCTCTGTAATAATCAATTGTCCTGCCTTTTAATCGATTAATCCAGTGTGTTTTTGATAAAAATGAGTTTTTGAAGCTTCTAAAGAGTAGACTATGTGTTGACTATCTTAGACTCTAATATTACAGACTCAAAATAATCAAAACAGAGTTATTACATAATATTACAAGTCTTCAAATCTTTAAGACCTTTGTTCTTGAATCATCATCAAAATCTACAGGCTTCATATCCATGCATGTTCAACATTCATATCCTTGTATGTTCTAACAATCTCCCCCTTTTTGATGATGATCAAAATTTTCTTTTAAAGCTCTGTAATAACCTGTTTTATCTATCACACTAACAAAAATCTTAAACATACCAGATAATATTTAATAAACATAATAAGAGGCTTTAAATAAATTTCTCCCCCTATTTTGATTATTGTAAACCCATAATCTTGTCCGGCCTCATAATAAGACCAGAAGACCTCATTTTCGAAGATGGATAAACCCTAAAAAGTCATTAGGAGAGACTATTAGGCCCCCATACTAGAATAGGAAGAGTTTTCTACATAAAATTAAGGATTTTCGTCTTCAGAGGTCGAGACCGCCGTCTCACATTCGGGACGGCCGTCTCGCCTTGCAAAAGTGGCGAGACGGCCTGCGAATGGCGAGACCCCCTTCTCGTTTGGCGAGATGGCCTTCTCGCCATATTTGCAAGGCGAGACGACCGTCTCGAATGGCGAGATGACCGTCTCGACCTTGTCAGACGAGACAACCGTCTCGACCTTGTCAGACGAGACGACCGTCTCGACCTGACAGGCGTGAATCCCTATAAATAGCGAGCGCTTTCAACCTCATTTCACACAGAGTTCTTCCACTTTCTCTCTTGCAACTTCTTCAAATTCTCTTCGTAGAACCCTTCCGAAGCATTTCCGGAGTTTCTGAGAGTTTTTATAGCATTTCCGAGAGTTTTTTCCGGCGTTGTAAAGAGTGAAGGGCTGCCAAAAAACACCCTAATTTTCAAGAAATTAATTAAAGAGCTTGCTTCGGAGGTTTCCTCTCTCTCTCTCTCTCTCTATATATATATATATATATATATCTCTTTATTGCTTTTATTATTATGATTAAATTTTGTAATAGATATTAGGGCCATGTAGTCATTATTTTAATTCCGCAAATAAAAGGGTAAAAGCATCTTTTCATAAAGTTTATTTATTGAAAAGCTGGCCTATCATAGGGAATCTGGAAGGGGCATCGTAAGGGAACTAACACTTCCCTTACACGTAACTAACTCCCTTACCTAAACTCTGGTTTTAACGACCAAAGTTGGTTTTCGAAAACCAACGCCTTTTTACACCTTTTCGATGTTTCTGGAAAAAACATTAGTGGCGACTCCATAAGAACCCCTCAAAATTAGTTCTTGGGTGAGCTCGGTTATCGGACGATCCAAGAGCACTCTTTCAAAAACATTGCCTCTAGGTTCAGCCCGATTATCGGACAACCTAAGGGTGTTGTAACCACACCCATAAAAACGTAAAAATTAGAAAGTCGGGACCATCGCGTCACTCCGACCGCCTCGTTCTGACGGCGGCGACAGATGGCGACTCCACTGGGGAAGCTAGAGAGTTGATCCCATTTAGTGATGAACTAGTTTGATAAATAAAAGACTTAAGAAATTACGCTTTTACTCCACCCTGTATTATAACATGTTTTAATGCTTGACTTTAATAACTGTTGTTTGTTTATTTTACGCAATTATTTGAAATACAAATTGTACACAAACCTTTGCACACAACAGTTCCCTCTATACCCGGGGGCAAGTGAGAAATCCATAGGGAGTGGGTGACAGGTACGGTTCGCTGTAGTGACGGCCTTGTGCCCACCAGTGTGATCGGAAACCACCACTCAAGGTCATCTTTTGGCACAAAGACTGACTATGGCCTTAGTGCTAAGCATGCTCGAAAGGCTGGAGAGTGTGGACCCTATAATGGGGGCACCTTGGGGGCCTAAGCCTTGGTGAGAACAGTTAGAACCTACCCTTGCAATGCACTTTTCTGCAGGAAAACCCTACCTCGTGATTAAAACGACTTCTCGCCTATTCGCGGATGAGCGAATTGTATGTGTATTTGTTTGTTGCATTTGATTACATAACATAACTAAACAACAGATAAAAACAAAATTTTACAATAAACACCCTTATTTCGGACAATCTGCCTTTTAGCTAGCCTGGTTTTAGGTTCTTTGTAAGCTAAGTAGCCACGCAGTCCGACAGAAGAGATAAGAGATGCTAATATTATTCTTTCGCTAATAAAACCATTTTATCTCTGGACAGTCCGCCTTTTAGCTAGCCTGGTTTCGAGTTCTCTCGTAAGCTAAGTAGCCACGCAGATCCGACAGAAGAGATAAAAGGCTAAAAAATAAATCCAAAATAAATAAAATAATAATAACAAAATCAAAACATTTATAAAAATAATTTTGACAAAGTTGTATCATTCATATTGCATCATGTCATAAGTGGAAAAACCAAGAGAAAAAAATAAATGCATAAGGAAAGTATGCATACACATCATTTTAATAAATCCCTAAAAAATGGGTCTTAGAAGAGGTTTTTGGGAAAATTACTAGGCCAAATTCCCTTTGGGTATTTGTACACTGATTCCTCACCTTTTTCCCTTTGTTTTGATATGCTGTGCGTCCAAATCGGACATCTCAGTCAAAAGTTATGCCACTTTGAACATCTGCCACCCTTTTGTACTAGTGCATGCATAAATACATTAATTCTAAGGAATATCCATCTCATAAATCATTTGTTTTAAACAATAAAAATCTTTTTGCATTCTAGAAAGCGGCTAGTATTCTTCATGCCCTCATCCGCATAAAAAAAAAAACACAAAATCCCAAACACTATCATACATCATGTTAGAAAATAAAACATGATAATGTTTAGGAAAAAACAAACACTTGCATACATGCATCCACCAAACTTCATCCTCATAACATGCATCTAATAATAGACAATCGAAGAAGTGGACATTCCTCAATACCATGAAAAGAGGATTAGGGCATTCGCATGCCATGCACGGGAATTAAAAAAGAAAATAAATAGAAATTCTAACCTGCCTATGGGTTCATTTAGGCTTCTCCACTTTTAAAAAAAATGTACTTCGAAACATTGCATTGAGGAATGTACACTGTCTGGATGAAATAAATAAAATTGTTTGTTTTCATCATCTCTTCAAATGTCTATTGTATTCATAAATTGCATTCATAATCACTTTAATAATAATAAGATAATAAAAAGAAAGGATTAATTGATGTGCTTTCCATGAATTGGAATAAGATGAAGAGCAAACCTTTTATCGTCAAGTTCTCTCCAACGGTTGATCCGCCTAAAGAGGATAATAAGCCTCAACCGTTGGGTATCCGAGTTAATAAGAAAGAAGGGGCAAGGATGTCGTTATATTTGTTCACCCCATACATCAAATAAGGCTGCACCATGGAGATACGCAAAAACACCGCCCATTAACAAGGATATCTCCAGCATAGCTGGCATTGGGGGCAAAATTAGAAATGGAAGAATCTATTCCCCCAAGGAGCTGTAAGATGACGCTCCTACAAATAAAGAAAAAAATAAAAAGACCGAAGAAAAACATAATCCAAAGAGGAAACTGAGTAGACTTTGGATTCACGACGCTAAGGCAGTTCTCTCAATGCTCCGCCAAAGAGACAAACTTCCGGTAGGCGACAAGCTGGTCATGGTTCGAGCTAAAAACGACATTCGGATCAGCAAGTCGTTTGCTCTACCTTGAATAGATGCGACTGAAAAGGACCTTTGAAATATCTTTTGCCAATATGAAAAGACTTCCCCAACAATATGAAGGTGACCCACATGATGAGGAAATATGGATGCCGCCCAAACCAAGGGCTCATTAGAAACTCTCAAGGAATAAGGGAGCCACCAGATTTTAAAGACAATCCTTTAAAGCATGGCCTAGGGCATGACCCTACAAAGGATCAAGCTACATGGAGAAAAGGGAAGTCTCCCCTCTGCAGCTCAATCAGATTTTCCCAAACAAAGGGGTCCAAGCCTCAAAAGCGACTTTAGTCATTAGGTGTTCTCCTTCTGATTCTTAGGGTTTGTAAATCCAATAACTATTAGAGATTATTCCTCGGGGCTAGCCCGACCCCGAGCATTTTAGGGCACATATTTCCCTATTAATTACAAAGAATGTCATTCTTACTATCTGCTTCTCTTCTTGCTATTCATATCTAAACCTCATTAATAACCATGTTTAAGCAAACGTTTTCAAAACATGTCAAAGTAATCAAACTGTGCCATTGACCAAAATAAAAGTCAAATCCATCACCACTGATTGACTAGAAGCACAAAATAAAGTTTTACCTCATCATAATAAAGTTGTGTTTCGCCAATGTTGTGTAAAGAGAAAAGAAAATCAAAAGAAGCCCATAGAAGCCAAAGGCCAAAAAGAAAAGGCAAGATACCCGGTAGGAAACCCACCAAGGGGGCTATGCAAAAGTTAGGGTAAACCCGCTAGCAAACCCGAACAACCATAAAGGGTAGCCTAGGCAAAAACTAGGGTTACAAAATAAAGTCCGCTAGGTTTCCCAAAGCAACAAAAAAAGAAACCTAGACAAAAGTTAGGACAAAACAAAACATAACATCCTAGACTGAGAACCCAAAGGGCGAACTAGGGAAGTCAATCAGTCATAGCAAGCGCCATAGAATAAGACGCCATACCATAAACAAAACGTTTGTCTAAACTAGCCTAAACACTCTAACCAACCTTGGCTAGTCGTGCTTACAAAAACCATTTTTTGTCAAAATAAAACAATTCTAAAACATAAGCCTTTGAATTAAATATCCTCTTCCTTTTTTTCTCTTGACCCTTATCACTACGGCATTATTCTAGTAATTAGTAGGGAAATGTGAAGATAGTAATCAATAGGAGGATTGACATCCCCAAGGAAAGGGAGGGGCACACTGACATGACAAGTCGCTCTGCAATCAACATCATCATTCTTTGGTCACGACAAAGTCAAGACGGCAAAATCGGTACAACCTATCCTGTCGACGAAAGCACATGACGTCAGAAGCTCATCAGAAGTAAAAGCACATTTGATTAATCCTTTTGAAATATTAATTGAAATAACATTATAGGATGCATATCGCGAACATTGCATGCATATGATAGGGTCCTATCTCTCAAAAATAGAAGAGAAACAAAAAATGAAAATAAAAAATAATGCCTGCTAGGAGATTCTTAGGCAAAAGTTAGGGTAGCCTGCTAGATCAAAAACCCGCAAAGGGCGGTCTAGGCAAAAGTTAGGGCATTCATAAAAAAGGAAAAAAGCCCGCTAAGATATCCTAGGCAAAAATTAAGGCAGCCCGCTAGACCGAAAACCCCTAAAAGGGAGGTCTAGACAAAAGATAGGGCTAAACCAAAAAATGAATAAAAGAGAGGGGCCCTTCATAATAATCATAAAAAGTCCAGCAGGAGAATGCCAGTCACTTTTCCAGATGCATCAATAAAAAAGAATAGATTGCATTTAGGGCATCCACACACAAGTAGTCGCACAAAACGACTTTGTCAATGTAAAAAATGAAAGAAATAAAAATTACTTCAGACAAATAAAAAAAAACGAAAAGCATTCATGCATATAAGGAGATTAGCTCCATGTTTGTGATTGAAAACAGGATTACTGAGACTGAGTCTCCAAATAATGCCCTCAAGAAAACGGAGCAAGTCGTCAATCAAGCGACTCAGCAGAATAAGAGCTTCTGAAAATCAAGAGCTCCAGCTACCATTCTTCTACCCAGAAAAGAAGGCACAAGAAAGTAATAAGTCTCCAAACATTGCTCTCCCTCAAGAAAGAAGAGCGAGTTGTCATAAGAAGCTTCCAGAAGCCAAAGCTCCAATCATCACCCAATAAAAGAGGGCAAAATCATCAGACATCATAAAAGAAAAGCCGACGGAAAGGCTTAGTCATCCCCAAGAGGATCCCTTCTTACTCCAAAGGCAAAACAAAAACACTCCTCACGGCTCAACATTACCACTACATGAGTCATCGAGCACACTCACCCAAAGTCTCCTCCACACCCCAATGGAGAATAAAGGCTTCAAGAGCCCATCATCATCAACAGTCAAAAGAGTCCAATCTCCATACCAACAAGGGCTCAACAAAAAAAGGAAAAAAGAAGAAAACTCTTGCATCCCTAGAGGATGTCCAAAAGAAAAGGCAACAACAGAGAAGGCCGAATAAAAATACTCAAGTGGATCTCCTAAAAAGTCTACAAAAAAGAATTAGAAATTCCCATCCTCCAGTGGAATAAGAGCTTCACAAGTTTAGCTCGCATCAACTAAGACTCCATCCCTAGAAAAGAAAAATCAGATCCCCAAGGAGTAAACTAATTCCCTGGTGGATCACCAAAGAAAGAAAACTTCATCCCTAATGGACCTCCCAAAATGAAGGAAAAAAGCCAGCGTAATAAAAAGAGACTAAAAAGTAAAAAGGCTTACGCATTATCCCGAAAAAGCCAAATTTCAAATCGCAAAAAAAAGAGATAAATCGCGGAAAAAAGCAAAATCAAATGAAAATCCTTGCTCCCTAAGTGGGTCACCTCAGAAAAAGAAAAAATCAACAAAAAAGAAGGAATTGGAAATTCCATTCCTTCAACAGAATAAGAGCACCACAAAAGTCAGCTCGCACCCACATCAATTAAGGAGCCAAGATTCCATTCCCCCAAAGGGGTTACCAAAATCTGACCCCCACGAAGTCAACCAATTCCCCGGTGGATCAATAAAAAAGAAAGATCATCCCCAGTGAGCCTACTGCAAAGGAAAAACTTCAGATTCATCCTCAGAATGTCATTTGCCTACACATAGGCAAGACCTGACAAGCAAGAGCCAGCATCCCCATAGGGGAATATCAGCCTAGTCAGAGGCAAAACAAATGCAGCCAAAAGTCTTCACTTCCGATGAAGCATCTGCCTACTCAGAGGCATTACTAGAAACTCAATGGAGTATCTTCCTACTCAGAGGCACCATCAAAATCAACAAATTTTCAATGGATATCCGCCTACTCAAGAGGTGTCACCAAGATCATCAAATCCCTAGAGGATTTCTGCCTACCTAAGAGGTACTAATCAAAAATCCCCGACAACCAGCAATGTCGGATGACCACTACCAAAGGATCAAAAACAAAGAATCCCCAGCAAACAACAAGCTGGATGGCTATCAGGAAAAGCCAAAAAATAAAGAATCCCTGGCACACCGGAAGACTTTACCAAAAAGGTCCAAAAATAGTTACCAAAACAGAAATCCCTCCCCATGGAGGAGGCGCATGAGCTAGAGCAGTAAGCCACCACCACAACCAAAGGGTCAGCTACCGCAAGAAGGAGCATCCGGAGGCGCAACACCAGATGGGGGTGTGTACTCATCAAGCCTTACAAAAGGGGGCTTACCAGATGGGGGTTCATACTCGTCAAACACCATATGGGGGTGTATACTCATCAGGCCTTACAAAAGGGGGCTTACCAGACGGGGGTTCATACTCGTCAAACCAGATGGGGGTTCATACTCATTAGCTGAAGGGATCAGCTACCGCCAGAAGGAGCATCCAAGAGGCGCACAACGTACTTTTTCCCAAAAGATCAACCGCCGCAAAGACGGGACGTCTGAAGGGCAACAGGGCAGGAGGGTCAACTCCTTTACCCTCCAGTCAATCTTCTTGGCACAGCAAGCCAACGATCGACTAGTTCGGTAAAGGGGGGGGCAGCTATAGACCCCTAATCTTGCCCGGCCTCATAATAAGACCAGAAGACCTCCTTTTCGAAGATGGATAAAGCCTAAAAAGCCATTAGGAGAGACTATTAGACCCCCATACTAGAATAGGAAGGGTTTTCTACATAAAAATAAGGATTTTCGCCTTCAGAGGTCGAGATCGCCGTCTCACATTCGGGACGGTCGTCTCGCCTTGCAAAAGTGGCGAGACCACCGTCTCGCCACCTGCGAATGGCGAGACCCCCTTCTCATTTGGTGAGACCCCCTTCTCGTTTGGCGAGACGACCTTCTCGCCATTTTTGCAAGGCGAGACGACCATCTCGAATAGCGAGATGGCCGTCTCAACCTTGTTAGACAGACGACCGTCTCGACCTGACAGGCGCGAATCCCTATAAATAGCGAGCGCTTTCACCCTCATTTCACACAGAGTTCTTCCACTTTCTCTCTTGCAACTTCTTCAAATTCTCTTCCTAGAACCCCTCTGAAGCATTTCCGGAGTTTCTGAGAGTTTTTATAGCGTTTCCAAGAGTTTTTTTCGGCGTTGTAAAGAGTGAAGGGCTGCCAAAAAGCACCCTAATTTTTAAGAAATTCATTAAAGAGCTTGCTTCGAAGGTTTCCTCTCTCTCTCTCTCTCTATCTCTTTATTGCTTTTATTATTATGATTAAATTGTGTAATAGATATTAGGGTCATGTAGTCATTATTTTAATTCCGCAAATAAAAGGGTAAAAGCGTATTTTCATAAAGTTTATTTATTAAAAAGCTGACCTATCATAGGGAACCCGGAAGGGGCGTTGTAAGGTAACTAACACTTCCCTTACATGTAACTAACTCCCTTACCTAAACTCTGGTTTTAACGACCAAAGTTGGTTTTCGAAAACCAACGCCTTTTTACACCTTTTTCGATGTTTTTGGTAAAAACATCAGTGACGACTCCATAAGAACCCCTCAAAATTAGTTCTTAGGTGAGCCCGGTTATCGGACGATCCAAGAACACTCTTTCAAAAACCTCGCCTCTAGGTTCAGCCCGATTATCGGACAACCTAAGGGCATTGTAACCACACCCATAAAAACGTGAAAATTAGAAACTCGGAACCATCGTGTCGCTCCGACTACCTCGTTCTGACGGCGGCGACAATTATGATCAAAAAAATTGAAAGCTCACCCTCAATAGATGCATAATTTAAAAAATAACTCCCCCTCAAACAAAGAAAAGAAATACAAATTTTATATCATAAAGAAACGTCATTACAAACAAAGAGATATGTGGAAGAGATTAAAACTCTTCACTGGCATCGCTATTAAACTGAGCGTCAAACCTATCCTCTAGATTACATACCCTATCATCTACATCAGAGATATGGTGAATGATTTCCTCATGTCGTACTTCAGAAAGGGTGAAAAAAGCCTGCATTCTCTGATTCATATCAACCAACATCTCTTCCATAGATTGTCGGGTTTCAGGAGGGGCAGAAGATGTTCCAGCATTATGAAGATGTTCAGAGGGAAACTCAGCAGCAGGAGACATCTCTTCGTCAAAATCTTCAGCATTGTCATCCATGTTGGGAATGTCGTCTTTGTGAACATAAATATTATTGACTTGCACCATTTGAAGTTGAGTTAGTGTACTATCAAGCATTCGGTTTAAGTTAGTGGTTATTACCGTTTGTTCCCCTTCAACATTCACTCCTTTGTACTCTAAAATGCGAGAGATAAGAAGAGCATAGGGAATTTTAAAAGTAGGATGACGCTTTACCTTCAGCATGGTCATTGTGACAAGACTGCCCCAATTGATTGGTTCATTATTCAAGATTGCTTGAATAATGTGAAGATCTATGGATGAGCATTGGGCATGGTTGGTTTCCCGGGGACATAAAATCCAGACAAGTAGATGCAGTAGCAGACGTTCCTCCTTCTTTAATGGGTCGTCTAGAAGGAGACGCCCAATCTCCATGGAGGGGTTGCGGAGAAAAGACCGGTAAGCCACAATTCTGTCAAAATCGTCTAACTCCACAAAAAATGTTAATAGCATCATCTCTTACAGGAAAATGTGCAACATTTTCCCATATATCGTCATCAAGGATGATAGTTACACCCTTGACACAAGAAGTGGCTACTTGATCCCTAAATTTGAAACGAGAATAAAATACCCTAACTAAATCAGGGTAGTATGTACCTTGCATTTGGATAAAAGGGAGGACGCCTTGAATTTCAAGAAGATTCGGAAAATTGAATCCTCTATTGATGAATTGATCACCAATAATGAATTTAGGAGTAATGATACCTCTTTCCTTCCAGAAGGTGAGAAATTCCTGTCGACCTTCATCATTTGAGATCCATCCTTCGACACAATTAGGACGGGGATGAGAGGTAGGAGCAGATCTTCTTCTTATGGGAATTTTAGCACGAGAAGATGAGGCCATTTTAGGATTAGAAGAAAAACAAGAGAGTTTTGGAAGACAAGTGAGGTTAGGAGAATGCAAGAAGGCTTGAATGATGCTAGAATGCTTGGATTCAAGAGTTTGAGGTGTGGAGAAGTGAAATGAAGGCTTCCTATATATATACAACATGTCCAACGGTCATAAACGGTCATTTGGGAGAGAAGAGGAGCCAAAAGAGCCGTTGAAAATGGCTAGTTCACAAAAACTGCCCAGTTTAATCGATTAACACTTGAAATAATCGATTAAACCAGCAACAAACCCATTTAATCGATTAAATCACCCTGTTAATCGATTAAATCAGTAGTTAATCGATTAAAACTTGAAATAATCGATTATTCCAGAGAGTAACTTCAGATTTTGGACATTTAGATGCAGATAATCGATTATTGCTTCAAATAATCGATTATTCCAGAGAGATCATCAAATTTTTGAGGTTTAGACACATGATAATCTATTAATACACTACATAATCGATTATAACATTACAAACATGCAAAAACTGTTTAATTAAGAAGATTTTAAGCTATTTCTAATATTACTAAGTCTCTTCTAAGATCATAGAATCTATCCTTGGGAAGAGGTTTAGTAAAAATATCCGCTAATTGATGCTTTGTATCGACATATTCAATTTTACAGTTTCCTTTGCTAATATGATCTCTTAAGAAGTGATGTCTAATCTCTATATGCTTAGTTCTAGAGTGCATTACTAGATTCTTAGTAAGATTTATTGCACTTGTATTATCACACATCAATGGAATATCACTTAGAAAGATACTATAGTCTTCTAATTGTTGTTTCATCCACAAAATTGGAGCACAACAATTACCAGCAACAATATATTCAGCTTCAGTAGTGGATAAAGCAACACATGCTTATTTCTTAGAATTCCAAGACACTAATGATGATCCTAACAAATGACATGTTCCACTAGTACTCTTTCTATCTATTTTATATCCACCATAATCAGCATCAGAATAACCTATTAAACTAAAAGAAGCTTCAGATGGATACCATAAACCAAAACCTGTAGTTCCTTTTAAATATTTTAAAATTCTTTTTACTAAAGTTAAATGAGATTCTTTTGGACATGTTTGAAATCTAGCACACACACAAACATAATGCATAATATCAGGTCTACTAGCAGTTAAGTATAACAGTGAACCTATCATACCTCTATACATAGATTGATTAATTTCTGTAGACCCCTAATTTTGCCCGGCCTCTCAAATAAAGATAAAGGAGATCACCCGTAACAAGATAAAGCTTGTCTAGCATTCCAAATAAAGGCCAAAAAGACTTCCTATATGAAGATAAAGCTTCAATAGACACATATCGGCATCAACCGACGTCCAAAACGAGCAAGGAAAGCTTCCCGAGCCCCGAAACGCGCAAAACCGGACGGAACAGGCTGAGACGGCCGTCCCGGCTGGGACGGCCGTCCCAACCTCTTAAATCCAGGCTGGGACGCGCGTCCCAAAGCTGGGACGGCCGTCCCAAACCCATTTTAAGTGGGACGGCCGTCCCGGCCTTCCCGGGGGTCCAGCTCGTGTAAATTTGCCATTTGGGACGGCCGTCCCAGTCCGTACGGCCGTCCCACCCGCACGGCCGTCCCAAAGTGCGCCAACTGCGAAAAACTATAAATAGGAGGCTCATTTGCCACTTTTTCACACCCCGTACATCCCGAGAGCTCGAAACACTTTCTAAAACTCGGAGCACTTGTCTATTTCTCTCCCTCTCTTGAATGATCTTTCCGATTGCCTTAAATAGGTAACAATCGGTTAAGGAATTATATTCCAAGCATTCGATTCTTCTTTAAATTTTTAGTAGAGTCGATCCTGTATTGGTGAGGAGAGTCTCGTGTAGAGAGAGGGGTTGCCAAAACGCATCCTCACGGTTCGAGATTCTCAATATCAAGCTTGCTACTGGAGGTTCTTTTCAATTCTCTTCTCTTTTATTGCTTTATTTATTGTTTTATTTAGCTTTATTTATGCCATGTAGAATAAAATCATGTAGATAGCTATTTTGTCTCTTTTATTGCTTTATTTAGCTTTATTAATCATTTTATGCATGCAATATAGAATAAAATCATGTAGATAGCCATTTAATATTATGTAATAAAATAGGGTAATCGCATAATTTCTCGTAGTCTTTACTTAAATGAATTAATCTGTCATAGGGAACCCGAAAGGGGCGTTGTGGGGTGCTAACACCTTCCCCACACGTAACTAACTCCCTTACCCAACTCTGGTTATAATGGCCAAGTGCGGTTTTTCTTAAAATCAACATTTTTTCCTTTTCCAATGTTTATGGTCAAAACATTGGTGGCGACTCCATAAGAACCCCTTTTCGAAAACCTTTTAAAACAAAAACGCGAGTCTAAACCATCTTTTCGCGACCGCTCGCATAAACGTTTCTAAGACGTCCCCCTCCGGACGTCGGAAAGGGACGGCGGCGACAGATGGCGACTCCGCTGGGGAAGCTAGAGAGTTGATCCCATTTAGTGACAGATAAATTCAAAATAAGTAAAGATTTGAAATTACGCCTTTACCCTTCTGTATGTTTTTATTGTATGGCTTTAATAACTGCTGTATGATTACTTCTGCAAATTGTTCGAAATATAAATTGTACACAAAAACCCTTGCACACAACAGTCCCTCTATACCCGGGGGCAAGAGTGAATATCTATAGGGAGTGGGTGGCAGATACGATCGGTTAGTTGGCACACGGGGCTACTACCGTTGTCGGAAAACCACCAACTCAAGGTGATAACTCTCTTCTTTTGATCTAAGGATGTCGACACGGAGTTCCGTGCATGACCCGAGGATTGAGAGATTGAGAGGTCCCTATAATGGGGGCACCTTGGGGACCTTTGGCCTGGTGAGAACAGTTAGAACCACCTAAACCAAGCACGTTTCTGCAGGAAAACCCTACCTCGTAATAGCGTGGCTCTGCTCGTGGATGTATGAATTGTGTGTGCATACGTTTGCTGCATTTGTATTGATGCATTAGCATAGGGTAATCATACAACAAACAAAAAGTGAAAAACCCTAAAAATCATAAAAAAGTGAAAAACCCTAAAAATCATAAAATAATGAAAAAACCCTAAAGGGTCATAAAAAAAAAATATAAAAACATTTTTGGCAAAGTCGTATCATTCATACCATATCATTCAATAAGTGGTAAAACCAAGAGAGAAAACCAATGCATTAAGAAAAGTATGCATAAACATCATCATAATAAAACCTCTCATACATAAACACATTCATCCTAGGGCATATTTATTCCACGCTAATCATTTAAAATAAAAAGTCATAATAAGAATCATTAAAATCATTTAGAAGGTGGCTGGTCTTCCGCCCGTCCTCACTCGTGCTCAAAAAGCTAAGAAGATGGAACAACTAGAAGAGCAAAACCAAAAGTTCACCGCCGAGCTTACTACGCCGAAAGAACAAATGGCTCAAATGTTAGAAATGATGCATCAACGTAATCTTCATCGAGAGGGTCCTCGAATGGACAAGCCTCTCACCAGGAAGAAGAAGAGGAACCTCAAAATGAGCACGATCAACTCGATACAAGGGCAAGTGCATATTCATGCACCGAAGTATCAAAACAACAATCGATCGCCCTTGAAGAGCGATCGAGAGCCATGGAGGGGCATAATTTTGATGTTAAAGAGGCGGCTGATATGTGCCTCGTCAAAAACATCCAATTCCCTAACAAGTTCAAAACTCCGGACTTCCCAAAATACATGGGAACAACTCGCCCAAGAAGCCATCTTACAATGTACCGCCGTAAGATGGCCGCACATGCCGATAATGAAAAACTCTTGATCCACTGCTTCAGAGAGCCTGGCCGAATCAGCCTTTAAACCGGTATATGCAACTCGGAAGGAGGGCAAATCCAAACCCGGAGACATATGGCGGATGCGTTTCTTCGTCGTTATAAATACAATATCGATCCGACCCCCGAAAGAGCAGATCTACAACTACTAAGCAAGAAAAACGATGAATCTTTTAAAGCATATGCTCAAAGATGGAGGGAATTGGCAGCACAAGTGGAACCTCCTCTATCCGACAAGGAAACTACGTCCATGTTCATCAATTCTCTCGATCGGTCCCTATTATGACAAAATGATAGGGAACACATCAACACTCTTTGCGGATGTGGTCACTATAGGAGAAAGAGTAGAGCAAGGTCTAAAAAGCGGAAGAATTGCACAACATACTTCCTCTAATTCCTCTACTCCCGACGTTAAAAAGGTTTTGGCCAGAAGAAGGAAGGAAGCGTAAATGCCATCAACCTTGCTACTCCTTCTCCCTCTTCGCCACCAACCGGGCAATCACGCAGTACAAGAGAAGAAATTTACCCCCATTCCAACCTCTTATGGGAGTCTCTGTTGCCAAAACTGTTAGAGGCCAAGCTCCTAACACGTATCCCTCCAAAGAAGAAAGATCCACCTTACCCCTGAATGGTACAAGCTCTAACGAAAGATGTGATTACCACTCAGGCGCTCCCGGGTCATTCCGTGGAAGATTGCATCAACTTAAAATATAAGGTCCAAGAATTGATTGAATGCGGGATGGATTACCTTTGACGCATCTACTCCAAAGGTGGACGACCAACCCTTATCGAAGCCCGAGTAAAAGACGGGATAAGGGAGACCAGCAGACTTAGGGCTCATCATTTTTACCATTTTTTGCAATAAACATAAAGAAATAATTCAAGCTTCCGATGTATCTCTCGTGATCCTCGCCCTTGATCACGAGATTTCTGATTAAAGTGGGCTTTATATATATTTCTGTTTCATCAATACAATGAGGCATTTTCATAATATTCATATGCTTCTCATTCTTTTCTCTCTCATTCCAAAATAATTGAATAACATCTACACCCAAATATATACCATATAAATAAGTCATGTCTCGTGATTGAAAACTCTCTACGGGATCTAAAAGCCGAAGGCGAATGGATTAAGTCGACAAGTGAGGAGGGGACCATTTCCCTGACATGCAAAGACTATTGAAAAAAATAAGCTCAATGGATATAGCCCAGGACGAGGGCTTGGAAAGGATGTTCAAGGAATAAGAGAGCCACCAGATCTTAATGATAATCCTTTAAAGAACAACCCTACAAAAGAACAAGTTATACGATGAAAAGGGAAGTCTCCCCTTCGTACCTTAAAAAGACGATCTTCCGAAAAGGAGGGATATTAGCATCAAGGGTAGTATTAGTCATTAGATGTCCTTCTTCTGATTTTAAGGGACGTAAACCCAATGACTGTTAGAGATCACTCCTGGGTAGGCCCGAACCCCCGAGCATCTTTAGGGCACGCATTTCCCTTTGAATTACAAAAGAATGCTATTCTTACTATCTCGCTTCTCTTCTACCTAAACATTTCTATACCCCATTAAATAACCAATGTTTAGACAAACGTTTTGTTCCAAAATGCGTCAAAATGCCATAGACAAAATGAAGCCAAAGTTAACATGATTGATTAGCTAGAGACACAAATAAGAAAATCGTGTTTCGACAATGTTTGAGAAAAGAAATTATTATTAAAAGAAGCCCGTCAAGGTCAAAGACCAAGACAAAAAGATAAAAGGGCAAAATCCTAGGCAGACTAGGAAAGTTGATCACCACAAATAGGCAGCTTGATGACGCCACATCATTAAAACAAAACGTTTGTTTAAACTAGCCTAAACACCGACCAACCTTGGCTAGCCATTCTTACAAAAACTATTATTTCAAAAAAAAAATCCCACTAAAACACAAGCCTTTGCAATAAATCCCTTTTCTTTCTCTTCTCTTGACCATTCATTGTAAAGCATTCAAGTAATTGACTCGGGAAATGTGGAAATATAGTGATCAATAGGAGGATTGAAATCCCTAAGGAAAGGAAAAGGGGCATTGACATGACAATTGCTCTACATTCAAAAGAATTACTCTTCGGTATACAAGAAAGATCCGAGACTGAAAATCGGTACATGCCTAATCATGTTGACAAAAGCACATGATGATGGAATTCAACTTAACGTAAGCCGAATGGGTTCAAAGCCGATATGACCAGCTAAACCTTATTGAAGAAGAACAACTGAATATGATATGTCATGGACAAGCCTATCAAAGGAAAAGAAAAAAGGCTTACAAAAAAGGTCAACCCTCATATTTACCATAAGAAGGACTTAATGGTAAATAAGTTGCTTCCAAATCCGTAATAATAAAATTGGAAAATGGGCAAGTGAACTATGAAGGACCCCTTGTGGTCAAATGAGCTTTCTCGAAGGGGCTCTTATCCTCGTTAGTATGGATGGAAAAGAACCGTGACACCTAATCAACTCCGATACGATGAAGAAGTATTATGCTTGAAGACATTGCTCAAGACCCGTCAGAATGAAAATCCGCAAAGGACATTCTTGGGCAAAAGATAGGGTCCATATTCCTCGCTAGGATACGTCCTAGGCAAAAAGAAGAGGTAAAAAAATAAAAGTATATAAAAAAAAACTAACCAAGAGCAATGGTTACTTTAGTCGAAAACCGAAAGGCGGCTAAGGTAGCATTCTTCCGTAAGCAAGTGCTCGCATGATCTTCACTCGAGCTCGTGCATCTCAACCGAAGCAATTAGGAGAACCAGGGAGCAGATATCATAGACATGACCGTATAAGCCTAAACAAGACAGACCAACCCCGACCACCCATTCTTCTAAATACCTTTTGAAATCCTTCTATAAAAGAAATAAAACTTTTGCTCATTTATCAATAAAATTCCCTTTCATTTCCTTTCTCTTGACCAAATATTATGGAAATGCCTCTTTATTGATAAATCATAAATATGCACAAAGACTTTTTCTTAGGTAAAAACTAGGGTAGTCTCGCTAGATCTGAAGCCCCCTAAGATATTCTAGGCAAAAATTAAGGCAGCCCGCTAGATTGAAAACCCGTAAAGGGCGATCTAGGCAAAAGATAGGGCTAAAAACAAGAGATGGATAAAAAGAGAAGCCCATCATCATGATCATAGATAGGAGCCCATCGGCGTATTCATGAGAAGCCAACAGAGAAGGCCAGCTTACTTTCTAAATGCATCAAAAATAAATAAACATTAGATTGCATTTAGGACATCCACACACAAAATAGTTGCATAATACGACCGTGTCAAAATTAAAAAAAAAATAATAATTTTCTTCAAACAAGAATATTAAACATGCATATAAGGAGGCTAGTCTCCATACTCGTGATTGAAAACAGGAGGCGCTGTAATCTAGTCTCCATATGAAAATCAAAATCGCAAAAGACAAAACCAAAAACCATTTCAAGCAGAATAAGGAGCTTCAAAGAGACTAGCTCCAACCATCTACAACAATAAAAGAAGGTACATCAAAAACGGAAAAGAGCCAATGGAAAGACTTGATGATCCCCAAGCGCACCCTTGCCTACTCCGCGAGGCAAAGCAAAAATTACTTCATGACTCATCCTCATCATCATATGAGTCGTTGACCATAATCATTTGAAGCCTCAATCAACATCTTTCCATCCAAAAAGAAGGAAGTCATCAAAACGTAAAAGCTAACGTAAAGGCTCAATTATCCCCAAGAGGATCCTTGTCTACTCTAGAGGCAAGACAAAAAGATTACCTCACGACTCGAAGACATCACTGCGTGAGTCATCAAGCACACTCATTAGAGAGTCGCCGCCTCAAGGAGTCCATAAAAAAAAAAAAAAAAAAAAAAAAAAAAAAAAAACAGAGTCAAAATCCCCTACATCACCGGGGGCAACAAAAAGAAGGAAGAGAAAAGCCTTTCATCCTCTAACAAAGGCCACCGCAAGAAAAAGCCGAAAGAAAAATCCCCAAGAAGAGCACATCAAGAAAAATCTATAAAAGAAGAAAATGAGAAAAATTCCATCCACAGGAAGGCAAATCAACCCCCGGTGGATCACCAAAAGAAAATTTTCTCCCCAGTAAGCCTAACCGCAGAGAAAAAATTACAAATCCACAAGGAGTTAAGCACCCAATATGAATATCCCCAACGAAGTACAAAACCTTCACTCCCAAGAACGCCTATGCTCACTCGTAAACAAGCAAAGAGCCGATATCCCCAAGAAACGGGAAATCAACCTATAAGAGGTAATACAAGCAAAGCTTTCAAGAAACATCTACCTACTCGTAGGTATTATCAAGAACAGATATCCTCAAGTAGAACATCAGCCTATTCAGAGGCGAACAACAAGTAAAAAGCCTTCACCACTATCGAAGCACCCGCCTAATCAAGAGGCACAATCAAAAATCAACAAATCCCCAGTGGATTCCCGCCTAATCAAGAGGCACAACAAAATCCCAGTGGATTCCCGCCTAATCAAGAGGCACAACAAAATCCCCAAGTGGATATTCGCCTAATCAAGAGGCACAATCAATGAGAGAATTCAAAATCCCCAAAGGATTCCCGCCTAAAAAGAGGCAATCGACGTAATCCCGGCCAATACCGGATGGTTAACAAGAAAAGCCAAAATACAAGCAATCCCCGGTAAAACCAGATGACTAAAACAGAAAAGTCAAAAAGAAAAATCAATTACTCCCCAAAGGCACATGATCGGAGACAATAAGCCGCCAACACATATCCAAAAACCGGGTGAGGGTTTGTACTCATCAAAAGATTGACCGCCAAAAGAGAATCCTAAGAGCCTTGCAAAACGAGGCTCGTCGTAGAGTTTAGCAAACGCGAACTCAAACATAGTGGGGGAAAGTACCCACAAAAATCTAGCAAATACGTACTCAAACCGGGTGGGGGTTTGTACTCACAAGAGCCTTACAAAAGAAGGTTCGAATCGATGAGGGTTCATTCTCATCAAACCAGATAGGGGTTGGTACCTATCAAAACTATTCATCATCCGAAGGATCGGCTACCTCTCCAAAGGAGCATCCCGCAAAACGAAGGATCGGCTACTTCTCCAAAGGAGCATCCTGCAGACCAAAGGATCGGCTACCTCACCAAAGGAGCATCCCGCACACCGAAGGATCGGCTACCTCTCCAAAGGAGCATCCCGCACACCAAAGGATCGGCTACCTCACAAAAGGAGCATCCCGCGCACCGAAGGATCGGCTACCTCTCCAAAGGAGCATCCCGCACACCGAAGGATCGGCTACCTCACCAAAGGAGCATCCCGCACACCGAAGGATCGGCTACCTCTCCAAAGGAGCATCCCGCACACCGAAGGATCGGCTACCTCACCAAAGGAGCATCCCGCACATCGAAGGATCGGCTACCTCACCAAAGGAGCATCCTGCACACCGAAGGATCGGCTACCTCACCAAAGGAGCATCCTCGCACACCGAAGGATCGGCTACCTCACCAAAGGAGCATCCCGTACACCGAAGGATCGGCCACCACATCGAAGGAACATCCCAAAACTACAAAATTCATACTCATCAACCACAGGATCAGCCTACCGCATCGAAGGAGCATCCCGAGGTTCACATTCATTATCCGAGGGGTCAGCCTACCGCATCAAAGGAGCACCCTAAGGGAAAAATCTTCATTCACTAGCCAAAGGGTCGACTACCGTATCAAAGGAGCATCCCGAAGCTTCACACATATCGACTAAAGGATCAGCCTCCCTAGCAAGGAAGCATCCCGAAGACAACAACACAAAATATTTATCATCCGAAGGATCAAGCAAAGAGCAAGATCCGAAGGATGACCGGCAAAAGGGTTAACTCCTTCCCCTACCAACTAATTTTGTCGACATATCCAGCCGACCAATTAGCTAGGCAGGTGAAGGGGGGCAGCTGTAGACCCCTAATTTTGCCCTGCCTCTCAAATAAAGATAAAGGAGATCACCCGTAACAAGATAAAGCTTGTCTAGCATTCCAAATAAAGGCCAAAAAGACTTCCTATATGAAGATAAAGCTTCAATAGACACATATCGGCATCAACCGACGTCCAAAACAGGCAAGGAAAGCTTCCCGAGCCCCGAAACGCGCAAAACCGGACGAACAGGTTGAGACGGCCGTCCCAGCTGGGACGGCCGTCCCAACCTCTTAAATCCAGCTGGGACGCGCGTCCCAAAGCTGGGACGGCCGTCCCAAACCCATTTTAAGTGGGACGGCCGTCCCGGCCTTCCCGGGGGTCCAGCTCCGTGTAAATTTGCCATTTGGGACGGCCGTCTCAGTCCGCACGGCCGTCCCAACCCGCACGGCCGTCCCAAAGTGCGCCAGCTGCGAAAAACTATAAATAGGAGGCTCATTTGCCACTTTTTCACACCCCGTACATCCTGCAGAGCTCTAAACACTTTCTAAAACTCGTAGCACTTGTCTATTTCTCTCCTCTCTTGAATGATCTTTCCGATTGCCTTAAATAGGTAACAATCGGTTAAGGAATTATATTCCGGCATTCGATTCTTCTTTAAATTTTTAGTAGAGTCGATCCTGTATTGGTGAGGAGAGTCTCGTGTAGAGAGAGGGGTTGCCAAAACGCATCCTCACGGCTCGAGATTCTCAATATCAAGCTTGCTACTGAGGTTCTTTTCAATTCTCTTCTCTTTTATTGCTTTATTTATTGTTTTATTTAGCTTTATTTATGCCATGTAGAATAAAATCATGTAGATAGCTATTTTGTCTCTTTTATTGCTTTATTTAGCTTTATTAATCATTTTATGCATGCAATATAGAATAAAATCATGTAGATAGCCATTTAATATTATGTAATAAAATAGGGTAATCGCATAATTTCTCGTAGTCTTTACTTAAATGAATTAATCTGTCATAGGGAACCCGAAAGGGGCGTTGTGGGGTGCTAACACCTTCCCCACACGTAACTAACTCCCTTACCCAACTCTGGTTATAATGGCCAAGTGCGGTTTTTCTTAAAATCAACATTTTTTCCTTTTCCAATGTTTATGGTCAAAACATTGGTGGCGACTCCATAAGAACCCCTTTTCGAAAACCTTTTAAAACAAAAACGCGAGTCTAAACCATCTTTTCGCGACCGCTCGCATAAACGTTTCTAAGACGTCCCCCTCCGGACGTCGGAAAGGGACGGCGGCGACAATTTCCAAACCTGATTCATCCTTGTTTAAATAGCATGAAGTTCCCATGGGTGTGTTAGCTTCCTTTGAAGTGTCCATTCCAAACTTCTTGAGAATCTCTTTGCAGTATTTGGTTTGAGAGACAAAAATGTCATCTTTAAGTTGTTTGATTTGAAGTCCAAGGAAGAACGTTAATTCTCCCATCATAGACATTTCAAATTCTTCCTGCATTATCTTAGCAAATTCTACACACAAAGATTTATCAGTTGATCCAAAAATGATATCATCAACATATACTTGAACCAATAAAATATGTTCTTTTACTTTCTTTATAAACAAAGTAGAATCAATTTTTCCTCTAGAAAAATCATTTGAAGTTAGAAGGCTACTTAATCTTTCATACCAAGACCTAGGAGCTTGTTTCAAACCATATAATGCTTTCTTCAATTTAAAAATATGATTAGGATAACTAAAATCTTCAAATCCAGGGGGTTGCTCCACATATACTTCTTCTTTAATAAACCCATTCAAAAATGCACTTTTAACATCCATTTGATATAATTTAAATTTCATCAATGATGCATAAGCAAGAAGTAGGCGTATAGCCTCTAACCTGGTAACAAGAGCATAAGTTTCATCATAATCAATACCTTCCTCCTGACAGTAACCTTTGGCAACAAGTCTGACTTTATTCTTTGTTATATTTCCATCTTCATCAAGTTTGTTTCTAAATACCCATTTAGTTCCAATTACTTCATGTGATTCTTCTCTTGGGATTAATTCCCAGACTTGATTCCTTTCAAATTGATTAAGTTCTTCTTGCATTGCTATGCACCATTGGTCATCTTTAAACGCTTCTTCAACACTTTTGGGTTCTATCTGTGAAACAAAAGCTACAGACATGCAGAAATTAGTCATATTTCTAGTTCTTACCCCTTTTGAGATATCACCAATAATATTGTCCATTTAAAGTCCTCTAGGTGATTTCCATTCTTTTGCTAATTCAGTTGGTTGAGAAGGCTCATTCTCATTCAAATACAATTCTTCAAGAGCCTCTCTTATGTACTCATCATCACCTTGAATCCTTTGTCACAAAGTTGACTTATAATTAGGAGATTATTCTTTAGCCCATCAACAAGAAGCACATCCTTTGCACCACCAATATTTCCAATTCCAAGAATCTTTCCTTTGTTGTTGTCCCCATAGGTTACATATCCTTGTTCTTTAGCTTTGAAACTTACAAATTTCGTTTTGTCACCAGTCATATGCTTTGAGCATCCACTATCAAGATACGACATAGACTTCTTTGATTTGGAAGTTTCCTACAAAACAAGAACATAGTAAACTTAGGTCCCCATAACTTTTGGGTCCTTGGGGTTAGAGACAAACAAGTCATTTAACAATAGGAACCCAAACGTATTTTCCTTTAGGAACACAAAAATGCTTTATTTTACATCTATTTGACATATGACCATGTTTCATACAATAAAAGCAGGCTTTAGATATAGTTTTAGAATTTGATACATTTATAGCTATAGACGCTTTAGTTCCTTTTTCAAGTCATACTCTCTTATTTTTAATTTTAGGCTTTTTCAAAGAAACATGATGATTTTCTCTATTTTGAGCAAAAACAACTTTATCCTTATTATTATTACTTATTTCCTTGTCGGCTTTATCAAGCAAATGATTAAGTATATCATATTCATATTCATACTCTTTACATGATGCACATGCTATATTCTTATTATCATTCTCATCTATACATACAATTTTCGTTTCTAAGGTTTCCTTTTCCTCTAAACATGCAATTTTCGTTTTTAAGGACTCCACCTCCTTTTCGATCTATTCAAACTCTTTTTCACAACTTTGTATTCATTTTTCAAGTCCTTAAAAGCATTAAACAATTCTTTATATGCATTTTGTAATTCATCAAAATTATTTTCATCATCACTTGATGATGAGTTGGAATCACTAACCTCAAAGTCGGAAGATATATTATCATTTGCCATCAAGCAAATGTTAGCTTCTATTTTCGAATCACTTGACTCCGAACTCGAATCACTATTGTCCCAAGCGATGTAGGCTTTCTTCTTGAAGAATTTCTTGCCTTTGTTATCTTCATTTTTCTTGTTTGGACATTCGGTCTTCACATGTCCTGTTTCACCACAACCATAGCATTTGATATTTAAGGAAGTTTTTCTCTTACCTTTCCCTTACCTTTGAATGGATGCTTCCCTTTGGCTTTCATGAATTTGGTAAATTTCTTTATCATAAGACTCAATTCTTCTTCTTCATTCTCTGAGTCTTCTTCTTCCTTTTTACTCTTACCTTTGGAAATTTCAGTTTTGAAGGCTAAGTTCCTCTTTTGGTGTTGACCTTCTTCATCATTTAGCCTTCCTAGTTCAAGCTCATGTTCTCTCAATTTTCCAAAGAGAGCCGCCATAGACATTGTGGCAAGGTTTTGTGACTCGTGATGGCCGTCACCTTAGGTTGCCATTTCCTATCCAAAGATTTCAAGATTTTCACATTTAATTCATCAACATAAAAAGTTTTACCTAATCTAGTGAGATGGTTCACAATGTGTGTAAAACGCTTTTGAACGTCAAAGATCGTTTCTCCTTGTTGCATTCGGAACATCTCATATTCTTGGATTAGAGAATTTTTCCGTGCTATCTTAACGTCGTCGGTACCTTCGTGGGTCACTTTCAACATTTCCCACATCTCTTGAGCACTTTTACAAACGGAGATCCTGTAAAACTCATCAAGGGTTAACGCAGATGAAATTATATTTCTAGCCCTAACATCAAATTGAGCTTTTCTATTTTCCTCCGCCGTCCATCTAGAAAATGGTTTTGGAACATCTACTCCGTTTTCAGAAATTTTAGGAATATAGGGACCATTTAAAATTGCGTCCCAAACACTTCTATCAACAGACTCTAAAAAGATTTGCATTCTAACTTTCCAGAAAGGATAATTTTGACCCGCAAAAAGTGGGGGTCTATTGATAGAAGCACCCTCGACAAATGTTTGATTTTGTCCAGCCATTTTCGAAAAATTGAATGACTATCAAAGCAAGCTCTAATACCACTTTTTAGAATTGCGCAGCGGAATGTTTGCGTATCCGGACAAAAACCAAGAGGGGGGGTGAATTGGTTTCTTAACAATTATGCATTTTAGATGCATCAAACATCACTTAGTTTCCAAATCTGGTTGTTTTAATTGATATAAACAAGCTTTAATAGATTAAATGAACTTTACAAAACTTTTTTATACAATTTTAATCGATTAAATGTCGATTTAATCGATTAAATGAACTCAAGTTTTTAGATTTCAACTTTCATTACTGTTTTAATCGATTTAAACATTATTTGTATCAATTAAAATCAGTAACAAGAACAATTTAATAGATTATGATCTGTTTTTAATCGATTATTACTCTGGAAAGAAAATTAAAGGCTTTAGTTAATGGTTGTTCTTGTAACATGCTACTAAAGAATGGTTCCCTTATCTTTACACGTGTCTATTGTATTCATTACAAACGTGTTAATGAAGATAAGTTTGAATCAACTTTAATTGGTCTTTAAATGAGTAATACATCTAGATGGTATCATGATTTCTTATAATACTGGTTTCAAAATAAATTTTGTTACATGCCATGCATATTGCTTGTTTTACTCCTCTCTTCCCTATTTTTCATGAAGTCAAAGGGGGAGAAATGATTGATTTTGATATACTCACTATTTTAGGGGGGGGGGGGGGAAATGATTAATTTTTGAATACTCACTAATCTATATATTCAAGTGACTTCTTCTGCAGAGATATTATTCAAAGAGGTGTTTGTCTTCATCAAATAGGGGGAGACTGAAAGTGATGAAGATCTTATTGAATCATTTGATGAAACGAAGATCTTGTTGATTTGATGAAGTCAAATGAAGTCAAAGGCTTTTCTGTTGAGGTCAAAGGTCACTTGGTTAAAAGGGTAGAGTGATTAGTAAGTCTGCATCTATACATAGGTATAATCATTCATATCTCTCTGCTGCATGAGGTTTCATCATTTAAAAGATTTTGCAAATGCCTCTAAACATGTTTAATCTGTTAAAAACCAAAGTAATCGGTTAAATGATTTTTAAGTAATTGTTTTAACTGATATTATATGAGCTTTATCAGTTAAAATGTTCATAACACTTACATAACAGGTTTTTAATTGATAGGTTTTGGAAATAATCGATTAAAACCTTTTAAAACATACACTTGAATTGTTTTAATCGATATATCTTCGAATTAATCGATTGTTTTCATTAATGGAGTTTTTGAAAACCTTCTGCCAGTATTTTAACTGATGTAGATTCGAAATAATCGATTAAAATGACGTAAAATGTTTTGAAAAGTATTCTGACAGTATTTTAATCGATACAAACTCGAAATAATCGATTAAAATAACTTGAAGTGTTTTGAAATATGTTCTGTTAGTATTTTAATCGATGTAATCTTGCATTAATCGATTAAAACCACTTGAAAGGTTTTGAAAGAAGTTTTGTCAGGATTTTAATCCATATGTTATCAGTTAAAATCACTTAGAAAATTTTATGAAAATATTTGGCAGGATTTTAATCGATTAAAATGCGAATTAATCGATTAAAAAACTAAGAGATTTTTTCCAAAGTGTTTTAATCGATTAAAACAGACTGTTATCAGTTAAAATCACTTAGAAAGTTTTATGAAAACATTTGGCAGTATTTTAATCGATTAAAAGGCGAATTAATCGATTAAAACAACTTAAGGGATTTTTTACAAAGATTTTTAATCGATTGAAACGATGTCGCATCAGTTAAAACAAATATGGAAAATGATCAAGAACATTTTAACAGATTAAAAGAAGTTTTAACAGATTAATTCAAGACTTTTAACAAATTAAAAGATTGTTTTAACAGTTAATTAAACCAGCAGTTAGAACAATTCTCTATATAAATAGGATTGCTTGATTCTTTTAAAATATTCCTTTGAGCAATCAATCAAGCAATCATAAGAGCTACTTTCAAGAAAGAATCACGCAAGTTTTGTGAAGTTTTTTCAAAGTTCTTTCTTGAGGCAATTTCTGCATTTCTTTTATGAAGAAACTCATTCTGCAGAGCTGCATAATCCGGGTTTGAGTGTTCTAGTTTCTTCTCTTTGTTTCTTTTACATTTCATTACTATATTGTGAGTGTCTGGAAGTGTGGGCACTGGTTTCTGTGGCTGGAATTTGGCTGCAGGGTGGTTTAAGAACTGGAAGTTGGTTCTTGGTGAAGGTTTAGGTGCAAGGACTGGAATTTTGGTTCTTGTGGTAGAATGGATGTGTGATTGGAATCTGTAATCTGTAAAACATTCAATCTAGTGTAACTCAGCTGGAATTTGGCTGAGAACTGGACGTAGCCCTGAGATTGGGTGAACCAGTATAAATCTTGGTTGTATCTCTCTAAACCTTTCTCTCTTTAATTCTGCTGCTGTCTTTATTTTGATTGTTTGTTTTGTTTGATTCAAGATTTGGTCAGAACTCTTAATCTTTGAAATAGATAATCTAAAATTTGCGAAAATCTTTCAAAGATCAATTCAGATCTCAGCCTCCTTTTCTAACAGTCAATAAGTTAAATTTTGCAATGAATAAATAAGGGTAAAAGCGTAGTTTTAATGTTCTTATTTCTTTATAAAAACAGTCCATCATAGGGAACCCGAAAGGGGCGTTGTGGGGAAGCTAATACCTTCCCCCCACGTAACTAACTCCTTTACCTAACTCTGGTTGTAATTACCAAAGTTGGTTTTTCTTAAAAACCATCGCCTTCTTTTCCTTTTCCAATGTTTTTGGTAAAAATATTGGTGGCGACTCCTTGAACCTTTTCGAAAACCTTGCCTTTAGGTCTGGCCCGGTTATCGGATAACCTAAAGGCGTTGAACCATTTATTTCAAAAAACATGAGTCAAACAAAACTATCGCGTCGCTCCGACCGCCTCTTTTGACGATGACAACAAATGGTGACTCCACTAGGGACGCTAGAGAGTTGATCCCATTTAGTGATGGACTAGTTTTAGAAATAAAAACTTGAAATTACGCTTTTACCCTTCCTTGCTTTATAACATGTTTTATTGTGTTAGCTTTAATAACTGTTGTATGTTTACTTTATGCAATTGTTTGAAATAACAATTGTATACAAACCCTTGCAGACAACAATTCCCCCTATACCCGGGGGCAAGTGGGATAACCTTAGGGAGTGGGTGACATTGTATGATTTTCCGTAGTGAGGGCCATGAGCCCACCAATATGGTCGGAAACCAACACTCAAGGTGATAACCTTCCTCTTTTGGCCCAAAGACTAACAAGGCCCTAGTGTCATGCATGGTCTGAAGGCTGGGAGAGTGGGGACCCTATAATGGGGGCACCTTGGGGGCCTGACCTTGATGAGAATTTTTAGAACTACATTGAATACGCACTATTCTATAGGATACCCCTACCTCGTGATAAAAATGTCGTCTTAATGTTCGCGGATGAGTGAATTGTGTGTGCATTTGTTTGTTGCATAGCATAATCATACAACAGAAAAATAAAAGAAAAATCTATCAAAAATCTTTTCACAATAAATACCCTTATCTCGAACAGTCTGCCTTTTAGCTAGCCTGGTTTCAGGTTCTTTGTAAGCTAAGTAGTCACGCAGTCCGACAAAAGAGATAAGGGATGCTAAAACCATTCTTTTGCAATAAACCACTTTTATCTCGGACAATCTGCCTTTTAGCTAGCCTGGTTTCAGGTTCTTTATAAGCTAAGTAGCCACGCAGTGCGACAGAAGAGATAAAAGGTTATAAAAATCAAATAAATCAAATAAAAAATGGGACCCTTATCATAAGCATCAAACTCATGAACATCCATATAGGTAGTTTCTCTTCCCCTTTTGAAAAAAAATACAAAAAACCCAAACACTATCATGCATCACATAGAAAATAAAACATGATAATGTTTAGGAAAAATAAACACTTACATGCATGCCCGCATTAACATCATATTCATAGCATGCATTTTTGGTTTCTAGAAAAATGGAGGGGTCCGATAGACAATTGAAGAAAGTGGACATTCCCCGATATCATGTAGAGAAGATAGAACGGTTGTGTGCATTGATGCCACCTGAGGTCCGCTCCGACTTCAAAAAATCATATGGACAAATTCTCGATTTGTTGAAGATTTGTATCGACCCCATCTTCATCAGGGTTTTGGTCCATTTTTGGAACTCCAGTCTGCACTGCTTCAAATTTCCGCAATTTGATCTGGTACCAACTTTGGAGGAATATGAGATAATGTTGAGATAGCCCAAATCAGCTGGGGTTGATATTCGTCACGATGCATATATTCCTACAGGCAAGGTCGCTACGATCATCCAATTGCCGCTTCATCAGGCTGCCCTGATAGCAAAAGGGAATATCCAGGGTTGGAATGTTAGAAGACCATTTGTCCTCTTTGGCTGATAGGGCAGATTGGTTTGTTTTTAACAAAACCCTGGCTCTGATCGTGTTTGGGACTATACTTTTTCCCTTTAACCTTGACACAGTAGATCAAGCCATTATGGATGCCTTTTTCACCTGGGACGTGCACTCGAAGAGTCCCTTGCCTGCACTTCTTGTCGACACCTTGCTTTCGGTTGAGTTCTGTCACTAAAAGCAAGGAAGAACACTCAGATGATGCTCTTCGTTGCTATTCGTGTGGGGTATCACGCACTTCTATGCCTCTAGCCACACGGGGATGTTCCTTGATCTTTTGAAGAGCTTCTCGAAAATCCCTCTCCACCGACGTCTAATCATGGAGTGGAAGGTCGAACTGGAACAATGGAATGTCAACCTCTTATCCTGGGCATGCCCTTGGTTCCGACCTGACCCTATCCTCATCAGATGTGGAGATTATCCGAGCGTACCATTAGTAGGTCTCAGAGGTTGCATAACTTATTCTCCAAAAGTGGCTATGAGACAACTCATGAGAACCCAAACCGCGCTGTCACAGGGAAAGCTCGGAGGACTGTGTTTCTTCGAAGACCCATGCAATGTTGCAAACTCACTTGTTGTATGGAGAGCATGGGAGAAACCAATCTTTGTGGGAGATAGAGAGCTAGGCAAAACTCGGGTGGCTGTTTCTAGTGATTATGAGGAATGGAGGAGAAGTAGAGGGATGTCACAACCATCTGCCCCACCTACTGCACTATCAGCCAGTGGAGAGCTCCAAACCCAAGTCGATGCCTTGACCCAAAGGATATAAATCATGGGAGCCCAGATGAGGGCCCTTGAGGAGAAAGAAAAAGAATTTATCCTTACCATAGACGGTCTACAAAGGCAATGTAAGAAGAAAGATCAGGAGATAGAGTGCCTCAAGGACCAATGTGCTGACTCCAGTGAGAAGGTTATCCGAGCATCCAAAGTTTCCAGAATAAACTCAGATAATCAACTCCAAGAAATAACCACCGAATCAGTACACCTTGAGGCTAAATGTGCAAAGCAGGCACAAACTGTTAAAAAAGTAGGCTGAGATCAAGAGGGGGGGTGAATTGATCTTTGAAAGATTTTCGCAAAATTACAGATTATCTATTCCAAAGATTAAGAGTTTTGACCAATTCTTGAATCAAACAAAACAATCAATCAAAATAAAGGCAACAACAGAATTAAAGAGAGAAAGGTTTAGAAAGATACAACCAAGATTTATACTGGTTCACCCAATCCCAAGGCTACGTCTAGTTCCCAGCCAAATTCCAGCTGAGTTCCACTAGATTGAATGTTTTACAGATTACAATTCCAATCACACACCCAATCTACCACAAGAACCAAAATTCCAGTCCTTGCACCTAAACCTTCACCAAGAACCAACTTCCAGTTCTTGAACAACCCTGCAGCCAAATTCCAGCTACAGAAACTAGTGCCCACACTTCCAAACACCCACAATACAGTAAAAAAAAGTAAAGAAACAAAGAGAAGAAACTAGAACACTCAAACCTGGTTTATGCAGCTCTGCAGAATGTGTTTCTCCACAAAAAGAATGCAAAATTTGCCTCAGAAAGAGCTACGAAAAACTTCACAAAACTTGCACGATTCTTTCTTGAAAGTAGCACTTATGATTGCTTGATTGATTGCTTAAAGATATGTTTTAAAAGACTCAAGCAATCCTGTTTATATAGAAGATTTTTCAAACTGCTGGTTTAATTAATCTGTTAAAACAATATTTTAATCTGTTAAAAGTCTTGAATTAATCTGTTAAAACTTCTTTTAATCTGTTAAAATGTTCTTGATCATTTTTCAGATTTGTTTTAACTGATACGACAACGTTTATATCGATTAAAACACTTTTATTCGATTAAAACACTGCAAAATAATTTCATAAAACTTTCTAAGTGATTTTAACTGATAACAATTTGTTTTAATCAATTAAAACACTTTGGAAAAAATCTCTTAATTGTTTTAATCGATTATTTCACATTTTAATTGATTAGAAATCTGCCAAAAAGTTTCATAAAACTTTCTAAGTCATTTTAACTGATAACAGACTTGTTTTAATCGATTAAAACACTATGGAAAAAATATCTTAGTTGTTTTAATCGATTAATTCGCATTTGCATTGATTAAAATACTCACAAAACATCTTTCAAAACACTTCATGTTATTTTAATCGATTATTTCAAGTTTGTATTGATTAAAATTCTGCCAGAACACTTTTCAAAACATCTTAAGTCATTTTAATCGATTATTTCGATTCTACATCAGTTAAAATACTAGCAGAAGGTTTTCAAAAACTCTTTTAATGAAAACAATCGATTAATTCGAAGATATATCAATTAAAACAGTTCCAGTGTATGTTTTAAAAGGTTTTAATCGATTCTTTCGAAAACTTATCATTTAAAAACCTATTATGAAAGTGTTAAGAACATTTTAACTGATAAAGCTCATATAATATCAGTTAAAATAGTTTACTTAAAAGCCATTTAACAAATTACTTTGTTTTTAACAGTTTAAACACGTTTTAGAGACATTTGCAAAATCTTTTAAATGAAGAAACCTCATGCAGCAGAGAGATAAGAATGATTATACCTAAGTATAGATGCAGACTCACTAACCACTCTACCCTTTTATCCAAGTAACCTTTGACTACACCAGAATAGCCTTTGACTTCATTTTGACTTCATCAAATCAACAAGATCTTTGTTTAATCAAAGGATTCAATAAGATCTTCATCACTTTCAGTCTCCCCCTATTTGATGAAGACAAACATCTCTTTGAATAATATCTCTGCAAAAGAAGTCACTTGAATATACAGATTAGTGAATATTCAAAAATTAATCACTTCTCCCCCTAGGTTACTACTCCCCCTCAAATTGTGAGTATAAAAACAATCATTATCTAAAACCAATTATTTCTCCCCCTTTTGACTTCATCAAAAATAGGGAATAGAGAAGCAAAACAAACATTATGTAAGATATATACCAAAATTATTTTAAAAATAGTATTTAAACAAAATTATGACACTATTGAGATGTATTACTCTTTTAAGAACCAATTAAAGTTGATTCAAACTTATCTTCATTAACACGGTTGTAATGAATACAATAGACACGTGTAAAGATAAGGGAATCATACTTTAGTAGCATGTTACAAGAATAACCATTAACTAAAACCTTTAATATTCTTTTCAGAGTAATAATCGATTAAAAATAGGGCATAATTGATTAAATTGTTCTTGTTACTGATTTTAATCGATACAAATAATGTTTTAATCGATTAAAATAGTAATGAAAGTTGAAATATAAAAACTTAAGTTCATTTAATCGATTAAATCTACATTTAATTGATTAAAATTGTATGAAAATGTTTTGTATAAGTGCTTTTAATCGATTAAAGCTCATTTATATCAATTGTCGCCACCGTCAAAAAGAGGCGGTCGGAGCGACACGATGGTTCTGACTTTCCAATTTTCACATTTTTTTGGGTGTGGTTACAACACCTTTAGGTTGTCCGATAACCGGGATGAACCTAGGGGCGAGGTTTTCAAAAAGGTGTTCTTGGATTGTCCGATAACCGGGCTAACCCAAGAACTAATTTTGAAGGGTTCTTATGGAGTCGCCACCGATGTTTTTACCGGAAACATCGAAAAAGGAGTAAAAAGGTGTTGGTTATCGAAAACCAACTTTGGTCGTTAAAACCAGAGTTTAGGTAAGGGAGTTAGTTACGTGTAAGGGAAGTGTTAGTTCCCTTACGACGCCCCTTTCGGGTTCCCTATGATAGGCCAACTATTTTATAAATAAACTTATTGAAAAGACGCTTTTACCCTTTTATTTGCGGAATTAAAATAATGACTACATGACCCTAATATCTATTATGCAATTTAATCATAAAAGTAAAGGCAATAAAGAGAGGGAGAGAATGAAGAAACCTCCGAAGCAAGCTCTTTAATTAATTTCTTGAAAATTAGGGTACGTTTTGGCAGCCCTTCGCTCTTTACAACGCTAGAAAACTCTCAAAAACGCTATAAAAATCTCTAAGAAACTCTCAAAAACTCTGGAAATGCTTCAGAGGGGTTCTAGGAAGAGAATTTGAACAAGTTGTAGAAAGGAAAGTGGAAGAATTGTGTGAAATGAAGGGGGGGGAGTGTAGACCCCAAATCTTGCCCGACCTCATAATAAAGACCATAAGACCTCTTTTTGAAGATGGATGAAGCCTAAGAAGCCATTAGGAGAGACTATTAGGCTCCATATTAGAATAGGAGGGATTTTTTGCATGTAAATAAGGATTTTCGCCTTTTAGGGTCGAGACCGCCGTCTAAAATGGCGAGACAACCATCTCGACCTTGTCAGACGAGACGGCCGTCTCGACCTGATAGGCGCGAATCCCTATAAATAGTCATGCCATTCCCCTCATTTCACACAGTTCTTCCATTCTCTCTGTTGTCACTTCATAAAATTCTCTTCCTAGAATCCCTCCGAAGCACTTCCAGAGTTTTCTGAGAGTCTCTAAGAGTTTTTATAGCGTTTTTGAGAGGTTTCCGGTGCCTTAAAGAGTGAAGGGCTGCCAAAAAGCACCCTAATTTTCAAGAAGTTAATATAAAGCTTGCCTCGGAGGTTTCTACACTCTCCCTCTCCCTCTCTTTCTCTTTACTGCTTTATATATAAATTGCACAATAGATATTAGGGCCATGTAGTCGTAACTTTAAATTCCATAAATAAAGGGTAAAAGCGTATTTTCACCGGTTTACTTATTTAAAATAGTTGACCTATCATAGGGAACCCGAAAGAGGCGTCATAAGGGAACTAACACTTCCCTTACACGTAACTAACTTCCTTACCCAACTCTGGTTCTAATGACCAAAGTTGGTTTTTCGAAAACCAACGCCTTTTCACTCCTTTTCCGATGTTTCCGGTAAAAACATCGTGGGTTCTTGGGTTAGCCCGGTTATCGGACAATCCAAGAGCGCCTTTTCAAAAACCTCGCCCCTAGGTTCAACTCGGTTATCGGACAACCTAAAGGCGTTGTAACCACACCAATAAAAACGCGAAAATTGGAAAGTCGGAACCATCGCGTCGCTCCGACCGCCTCTTTTTGACGGTGCCGACATATGGCGACTCCACTGGGGAAGCCTAGAGAGTTGATCCCATTCAGTGATGAGCCAGCTTAAAGTAAATAAACTAAGAAAATTACGCTTTTACCCTACCTTGTATTATAACATGTTTTAATGCTTGGCTTTAATAACTGTTGTTTGTTTATACTTACGCAATTTTTTGAAATACAAACTGTACACAAACCCTTGCACACAACAGTTCCCTCTATACCCGGGGGCAAGTGAGAAATCCATAGGGAGTGGGTGGCAGGTACGGTTCGTTGTAGTGATGGTCTTGTGCCCACCAGTATGATCGGTGTAGACCCCTAATTTTGCCCGGCCTCTCAAATAAAGATAAAGGAGATCACCCGTAACAAGATAAAGCTCGTCTAGCATTACAAATGAGAGCCAAGGAGACTTCCCATATGAAGATAAAGCTTCAATAGACACATATCGGCATCAACTGACGTCCAAAACAGGCAAGGAAAGCTTCCCAGAGTCCCGAAACGCGCGAAACTGGCCAGAACAGGTTGAGACGGCCGTCCCAGTTGGGACGGCCATCCCAACCTCTTAAAACCAGTTGGGACGCGCGTCCCAAAGTTGGGACGGCCGTCCCAAACCCATTTTAAGTGGGACGGCCGTCCCGGCCTTCCTGGGGGTCCCGCTCTGTGTAAATTTGCCATTTGGGACGGCCATCCCAGTCCAGACGGCCGTCCCAACCCAGACGACCGTCCCAAAGTGCGCCAGCTGCGAAAAACTATAAATAGGAGGCTCATTTGCTACTTTTTCACACCACAGACACTCCAGAGAGCTCTGAAACACTTTAGAGCACTTGTCTACTTCTCTCTCTCTCTCGAATGATCTTTCTGATTGCCTTAAATAGGTAACAATCGGTTAAGGAATTAGATTCCGGCATTTGATTCTTCTTTAAATTTTTAGTAGAGTCGATCTTGTATTGGTGAGGAGAGACTGTGTAGAGAGGGGTTGCCAAAACGCATCCTCACGGTTCGAGATTCTCAATATAAAGCTTGCTACGGAGGTTCTTTTCAATTCCCTTCTCTTTTATTGTTTTATTTATTGTTTTATTGTTTTATTTAGCTTTATTATGTCATGTAGAATAGGATCATGTAGATAGCTATTTTAATATCTCTTTTATTGCTTTATTTAACTTTATTCATCATTTTATGCATGCAACATAGAATAAAATCATGTAGATAGCCATTTAATATTATGTAATAAAATAGGGTAATCGCGTAATTTCTCGTAGTTTTTATTTAAATGAATTAATCTGTCATAGGGAACCCGAAAGGGGCGTTGTGGGGTGCTAACACCTTCCCCACACGTAACTAACTCCCTTACCCAACTCTGGTTATAATGGCCAAGTGCGGTTTTTCTTAAAATCAACATTTTTTTCCTTTTCCGATGTTTATGGTCAAAACATTGGTGGCGACTCCATAAGAACCCCTTTTCGAAAACCTTTTAAAACAAAAACGCGAGTCTAATCCATCTTTTCGCGACCGCTCGCATAAACGTTTCTAAGACGTCCTCCTCCGGACGTCGGAAAGGGACGGCGGCGACAGATGGCGACTCCACTGGGGAAGCTAGAGAGTTGATCCCATTTAGTGACAGATAAATTCAAACTAAGTAAAAATTTGAAATTACGCCTTTACCCTTCTGTATGTTTTTACTGTATGGCTTTAATAACTGCTGTACGATTATTTCTGCAATTGTTTGAAATATAAATTGCACACGAAAACCCTTGCACACAACAGTCCCTCTATACCCGGGGGCAAGAGTGAATATCTATAGGGAGTGGGTGGCGGATACGATCGGTTAGTTGGCACACGGGCTACTGCCGTTGTTCGGAAAACCACCAACTCAAGGTGATAACTCTCTTCTTTTGGTCTAAGGGTGTCGCCACGGAGTTCCGTGCATGACCCGAGGATCGAGAGATTGAGAGGTCCCTATAATGGGGGCACCTTGGGGACCTTTGGCCTGGTGAGAACAGTTAGAACCACCTAAACCAAGCACGTTTCTGCAGGAAAATCCTACCTCGTGATTAAATAAGCGTGGCTCTGCTCGTGGATGTATGAATTGTGTGTGCATAAGTTTGCTGCATTTGTATTGATGCATTAGCATAGGGTAATCATACAACAAACAAAAAAAAAAAGTGAAAAACCCTAAAAATCATAAAAAATGAAAAAACAAGTTAAAATCATAAAAATACCTTTGTTATAAAATAAAAAAAAATATTATTAATAAAAGTCTCATAATTCATATCACCTTTTCTTCATCAAAAAATAAAAAGAGAAGAAAATAGGACTCTCTTCATCAAAATCCATAAACATTCATATAGGTAAGCTTTCTTTTCCAGAAAAACCCAGTATTATCATACATCATATTAAGAATAAAACATGATAATACTTAGAAAAACAAACACTTGCATACATACATTTACAAAAACCCATCCTCATATCATGCATTTTCATTTCTGCTAGACAATGGAGGGATCCAGTAATAGACAGTTAAAGAAAGTGGAGGTCCTTCTATGCCGTGTAGAGAAGTTAAGACATTTGTGTACATATATGCCGCCGGAGGTTTATGCTAACTTTGAAAAGTCTTATGGAAGAATTCTTGACCTCCTGAAAATCAGCATTGATCCAATATTTATTAGAGCATTAATCCACTTCTGGAGTCCTGATTTACACTGCTTCAAATTCTCGCAATTTGACTTGGTACCAACCTTAGAAGAATACGAACTCATGGTTAGATGGCCTCAATCAGTTGGGGTTTATGTCTGCTCAGGAGAATATACGGCCGTGAGTAAGGTTGCTACTATCATACGACTGCCTCCTCATCAATCCACCCTAGAGGGAAAAGGGAATATCAGAGGTTGGAAAATGGCTATAATAGAAGACCACTTAGTCTCTCTAGCTGAAAAGAAGGATTGGTCTACATTCAACAAGACTCTAGCATTAGCAATGTTCGGAATCATATTATTCCCATTCCATGTGAACATCGTGGATCATGCTGCAATGGACGCATTCTTTGCCTGGGATGTATATTCACAGAGTCCTATACCTGCAATCCTTGCTGATACCCTACTTTCTGTAGAATTTTGCCGACAGAGACAGGGAAAAACACTCAGATGTTGTACTTCACTACTATATGTATGGGGTGTTACTCACTTTTACGCCTCAAGCCACATGGGTGTATTTCCTGACCCTTTAAGAAGCTTCTCAAAAATCCCTCTTCAACATCGTCAAGCCTTAGAGTGGAAAACTGAGTTAGAAAACTGGAACATAGAGCATGTATCATGGGTTTGTCCTTGGTTCCGACCCGGTTATATTCTCATACGATGCGGAGACTACCTAAGTATACCACTTCTAGGTCTTAGAGGTTGTATAACATATTCTCCTAAAATAGCTATGAGGCAACTTATGAGAACTCAGACTGCGCCAACTCAAGAGGAGCTCAGAAGTCTAAGTCTATGCCACTATTCCCATAACTTTGAAGAAGTATCTGCTGTCCGGAAAGCATGGGAAAGACCAGTATACCTGGGGGATAAAGAACTCGGAAAGGTTCAGGTGTCTACGTCCCACGAATACGAAGAATGGAGGAAAAATAGAGGGATACCCCTACCATCTGATGCATTCACTAAAGCGTTGGTCAACGAAGAGCTACAATTGCAAGTCAATGCCTTAAACAAAAAAGTGGAAGTCATGGAAACTCAGCTAAGGGCCTTTGAAGAAAAAGAGCAAGAATCAGCCATTATAATAGATGGTCTAAAAAGGCAATGTAAAAAGAAGGACCATGAAATAGAGCTTCTCAAGAATGATTATGCTGACTACCAAAAAGAAGCTAAACAAACAATGAAAATTCCAAGGCTTGAGCAAGATAGTCTTTTCCAGGACATGAATGACGAAATAGCACGTTTTGAGAAGGTACTTGCAGAACAGGGAAAAATGATCAAGTTGATACAGGATGACCTAATGGGAACTCGGTCAGAAGCACAAAAGTGGCGGGAAACCGCTGAAAAATACAAAAAAAGCCTGGATGAGCTACATGATAAAGAAAAAGAAGGATTAGCTCAGTATGGTCATTTACTTCGTGAAAGAGACCAAATGATAGAAAGGTCTGACCAACAGCACGCTTTGATCATTCATCTAGAAGAAAAAATGAGAGAGGTTCATCGATATAGTGAAAATATGAGTCAAGCGATACATGAGCAAATCAAGATACTCGGAAGCCACGTGAGAACAGCTGAAGATGAATTACGAAGAAAGCCTAATTTACCTATAGGATTCTTCAAGCTTTTTCGCTTTTGTCAGCATTTGCTTCAAAGCATTGTATAGAAGGATTTACACTTTCTAATAAAAGGACTTATTTTTCTCTCCTTAAATTGTCTATTGCATTCATAAGCTGCATACATTCATATATCCCTCCTCATTTTAATAATAAAGATAATAAAAAGAAAGGATTAACTGATGTGCTTTCCACAAATCAGAAAAATGGAAAAGAAGCCTTTCGTCATCAAAATCTCTACGACAATCGATAAACCCGAAGATGATAATAAACAAGCACCGTTGGTTATTCCAATTGACAAAAGTGAGAAGGCAATAACACCTATACGTTTATTCGTGCCTCGTCCTTTCCCTTATAAATCAAATAAAGCTGTACCCTGGAGATACTCAGAAGAATCGCCAGTCAACCAAGATATCTCCAACATAGCCGGTATTGGGGGCATGACAAGAAGCGGAAAAATATACGCCCCCAAGGAATTACAAGATAATATTCCTAAAGATAAAATGAAAAATAAAGCCGAAGAGGAAAAAGAATCCAAGGAAGAGACAGATGAGTTACTCCAATACATAAGACAAAGTGAGTACTCCATCATCGATCAACTCAATCGTACTCCTGCAAAGATAACCTTGTTATCACTTATAATGAGTTCGGAACCACATCGAAATGCACTGTTAAAGGTTTTGAATGAATCATTTGTTCCACATACAATATCCCAAGACAAGTTTGAAGGAATTATTGGTAATATCACAGCCAATAATCACCTTACCTTCACAAATGAAGAACTCCCTTTAGAAGGGTCTGATCACAACAAGCCCTTGCATATTGCTGTTAAATGCAAGGAATATCTCATCTCCAAAGTTCTAGTGGATAATGGATCATCCTTAAATGTTATGCCTAAAAGTACACTCGACAAGATAACAGTGCAAGGAACCCACATGCGCCCGAGTAATACAATTGTTCGAGCCTTTGATGGATCAAGACGAGAAGTAGTAGGAGAAATCAGTCTACCAATCCAAATCGGCCCTACTATCTTCAACATAGACTTCCACGTGATGGATATCACACCAGCATACAGTTGTCTCCTTGGTAGACCTTGGATTCATAGCGCTAAGGCAATACCTTCAACGCTCCACCAGAAAGTCAAGTTTATGACAAATGATAAACTCGTCACAGTTCAAGCCGAAGAAGACTTTCTGATCAGCAAACCGTCTGTCCAACCATATGTGGATGCGGCTGAAGAGGCTCTCGAAACATCTTTTCAAGCGCTCGAGATTGCTAATATCGAAAGACTCCCTAGTAACATGAAGGTGGCCCATATGATGAAAAGATATGGATATCGCCCAGGACAGGGGCTTGGAAAGAACTCTCAAGGAATAAGAGAGCCACCAGATTTCAAAGATAATCCGCTAAAGTATGGATTAGGGTATGACCCTACAAAAGATCAAACCATACGAACAATAGGGAGGTCTTACCCCTCGAAGATGATATTCCGAAAAAGAGGGATATTAGCACAAAGGGTAGCGTTAGTCATTAGGTGTCCTTCTTCCGATTCTAAGGGATGTAAATCTAGTGACTATTAAAGATCACTCCTCGGGGTTTGCCCGTCCCCCGAGCATCTCTAGGGCACACATTTCCCTGAAATTACAAAAGAGTGCTATTCTTACTATCTGCTTCTTTTCTTACTAAATGTATCTATATCCCATTTTAATAAACACGGTTTAGATAAAACGTTTTATTCCAAATGCGTCAGAATAATTAAAGCGCCGTAAAGAAAAGCAAAAAAATGATTGATTAACTAGAAATACAAATGAAATCTATCTTGACAAAATCAAAGTTTCGACAATGTTGTGCAAAAAAAAAATATATATATGCATAATAAAAAAGAAAAAGCCCGTCAAGGTCAAAGGCCGAGACAAAAAAAATAAAAGGGCAAAATACCCGGCAGGAAACCCACAAAGGGGGCTGCACAAAAGTTAGGGTAAACCCGGCAGGAGACCCGAACAATAATAAAGGGTAGCCTGGGCAAAAGTTAGGGTTATCAAAAGTCCGCTAAGTATTCCTTAAAAATAAATACCAAAAAGGGAAAACCTAGACAAAAGTTAGGACATAAGCACAACATCCTAGACTGAAAACCTGAAAGGGCGGCCTAGGGAAGTTAATCAATCGCAAAAAGGCGCCATAAACCAGTAAACAATGACGCCACATCATAAGAATGAAACGTTTATCTAAACCAGCCTAAACACCGACCAACCTTGGCCAGCCATTCTTACAAAAACCTCTATTATAAAAATATATCCCTCTAAAACACAAGCCCTTGTTGTGAATCCTTTTCTTTCTTTTCTCTTGACCATTTCATTATAAAGCATTCAAGTAATAAAGGGGAATGTGGTAACATAATGATCAATAGGAAGGTTGAAATCCCTAAGGAAAGGAAGAAAGGCATTGATATGGCAGTTGCTCTACAAACAGAAGATGGTTCTTCGGCCATAGCAAAGGAAATTCCAAGACGGTAAATTATGTACAGCCAAGCTTGTTAATCAGAAGAAACATGGTGACGGAAAGGAACAACACCAAGAATACGCCCGAAAACAAAGCACATTAGTTAAAACTTTCGAAATATTAACTGAAATAGATCATAGGATGCATATCATGAAGCATTACATGCATTAAAACATAAATGAATGGAGTCCCATCTTCTTTTCCATCAAAAAACTCAAAAAACCAACTTAAGAAGCTTGGGACGGCCGTCCCAAAGTCCAGACGGCCGTCCCAAGTGCCAATTTTCAGTTGGGACGCACGTCCCAGGTGGGGGTTGGCCCATGCCCATTTTTGCCATTTGGGACGGCCGTCCCAAACCCAGACGACCGTCCCAAACTCTCCCTCGTGGCCTATATAGATGGGGCGCGGGTTTGGCTTTGGTACCTCATTCCAAGCTTCCTATCTTGCTTTTTCTCCTCCTCCATACATTTGTAGCATTTCTAAGAGAGCAAAGCTCACAATGGATCACGGAGAAGCCTCATCCAGAAGAAAACGCACCAGGACTGCTGCTAGAAGAGCTCCTGTCACTAGCATGATGATGGCAGAAGCACACCAACAACGACTGGCAAATATCCAACAATTTGCCTGGTACCCGATGCTGCGACTAGACTTCGGGATCCTAGCTACATTTGGCTGGGAACAAGACGTTAGGAGGTTCATCCACAACATAGGATGGGACTTCCTACTTCGCGAGCCGCCCACTCGGATCCACCGCACAGCAACAATGGAGTTTCTCGCCTCTGTCAACATGATGGAAATGCCATCTGCAACTCCCGGAGTGCCACCAACACAAGCCGTCTCCTACTGGATGGATGGAGCCTATCGGACCACCGCCTTGGATGACTTCAACGTCATCATGGGATTCTGCCAACGAGCCGATACGAGAACACCAGAATATCGGTCCGCATATCTGGAGAAACCTACTGTTCTCACCACCACCAGTATGTGGAAGGACATTACTGGGGCTATCAATCTCCCATCTCATCTGAAGGGTGCATCCTTCAATCCCCCTCTTCGCATCTGCCACAAATTGCTTGCTGGGACCATTCACAGCAGGAAGGAAAGCCAGGGAAAGGTCACGCTAGCTGATCTTTTTATAGTCTACTGCATGCATCAAGGACACCGATGCAACCCAGGATACGCATTCCTGAAGGCTGTAAAGGAATGCGGTACTCGGGGACCATCGGGAGCGATCATGGTGGCTCCCTTCCTTACCCCTCTAGCTGAATATTGGGGATGCACCGACGGAGAAGATCTCCCAGCCGAGCTTCAACCAGAGCCTATCAACGGAGGAGTGCTGACGAACATGAGTATCCTCAGCAGAGAAGGATCAGGTTTCATCCTAAACCCTATCATCTCGATTTCGTGGGATATGCGTGATTTCAATACGCCGCAAGATATCCCTACCACTTCAGAGTCCCAGCAGCAATCCCGCGATTCGGACTTCTCCGGCCTGTACCGACGCCTGGACGAGGAACATGCATACATGGAAGGAGAGTTCCAGTTCATACGCCAGCAGTTTGGCCAGCTCACTGTCAGGCAAGACAGGACGGACCGCCAGATAGAGAGCCTGGTCCAAACTCAGGCGAGATTCCAGCGCGCCTACTCAGCGGCTTCCCTTCGCCAGTACCATCTGCCCATTCCGGCCCGAGGCGAGATGACTAGGATTTATTTATATAGCTTTTTAGTGTCCTAAATATGCTTGAAATGTATCCAACAAAAAGCAGTAATGAATAAAAATCGTCATTTCTATTTTACACTTCGCATTCAAAAAGCCCATGTGTACAAAATAAAAGGCACACATGATCTATTAAAAAGCCAGATTTCAAAACAGCTCGCGATAGCAAACTAAACCGCGATGGAAAAAGGCGGAATCTGAACCATTTCAGCAGAATGAGGAGCTCCAAGAAAGCTAATTCCAACCATCAACCTCCTACACCAATAAAAGAAGGTACATCAAAAACGAAAAAGCCAACAGAAAGGCTCAATTATCCCCAAGCGGATCCTTGTCTACTCCAGAGGCAAAACAAAAAGAATACCTCGCGACTCATCCTCGTCACCACAGGAGTCATCAAGCACACTCATATAAGGATCTCCACTTCATTCCCCAACGGAGAATAAGGGTTACACAAGAGCCCATCATACGAAGTCAAGTCCTTTACATCACTGGGGGGCAACAAAAAGAAGGAAGAGAAAAGCCTTTCATCCTCTGACAAAGGCCACTGCAAGAAAAAGCCGAAAGAAAATCCCCAAGAAGAGCACATCAAGAAAAATCTATAAAAGAAGAAAATGAGATAATTCCATCCACAGGAAGGCAAATCACCCCCCGGTGGATCATCAAAAAGAAAATTTTCTCCCCAGTAAGCCTAACCGCAAAGGCAAATTACAAATTACAAATCCACAGGGAGTTAAGCACCCAATATGAATATCCCCAGCGAAGTACAAAACCTTCACTCCCAAGAATGCCTATGCTTACTCAGAAACAAGCAAAGAGCCGATATCCCCAAGAAATGGGAAATCAACCTATAAGAGGTAATACAAACAAAACTTTCAAGAAACATCTACCTACTCAGAGGTACTATCAAGAACAAATATCCTCAAATAGAACATCAGCCTATTCAGAGGCGAACAACAAGTAAAAAGCCTTCATCATTATTGAAGCACTTGCCTAATCAAGAGGCACAATCAAAAATCAACAAATCCCCAGTGGATTCCCGCCTAATCAAGAGGCACAACCAAACAAAAACATCCCCAAGTGGGCTCTCGCCTAATCAAGAGGCACAATCAATAAGAGAATTCAAAATCCCCAAAAGGATTCCCGCCTAAAAAGAGGCAATCAACATAATCCCCGGCAAAGCCGGATGGCTAAAACAAGAAAAGCCAAAAATCAAGAATCCCCGGTAAAACCGGATGACTAAAACAAAAAAAAAAAAAAAAGAAAAATTACTCCCCATAGGCGCATGATCAGAGACAATAAGTCGCCAGAAACCGGATGAGGGTTCGTACTCATCAATCAAAAAGATATTCCAAAAAGAGCATTCCAAGAATTTGTCAAAATGCAGATTCGTACCAGATGGGGGTAGATACTCATCAGAGTCTGTCGAAATGCAGACTCACACCCAGTGGGGGTGTAAAAACCATTAGAGTCCGGCAAGATGCAGACTCGCACAATAGAGCCTTGTCAAGATGCAGGTTCACACCCGGTGGGGGTGTAAAAACCATTAGAGTCCAGGCAAGATGCGGACTCGCACGGTAGAGCCTTGTCAAGATGCAGGTTCGCACCCGAGTGGGGGTGTAAAAACCATTAGAGTCCGGCAAGATGCGGACTCGCACAATAGAGCCTTGTCAAGATGCAGGTTCACACCCGGTGGGGGTGTAAAAACCATCAGAGTCCGAGCAAGATGCGGACTCGCACAAGTAGAGCCTTGTCAAGATGCGGGTTCGCACCCGAGTGGGGGTGTAAAAACCATTAGAGTCCGGCAAGATGCAGACTCGCACAATAGAGCCTAGTCAATATGCAGGTTCGCACCCGAGTGGGGTGTAAAATCCACTAGAACCTAGTCAATATGCGGGTTCGCACCCGGTGGGGTGTAAAATCCACTAGAACCTAGTCAATATGCAGGTTCGCACCCAGTGGGGGTGTAAAATCCACTAGAACCTAGTCAATATGCAGGTTCGCACCCAGTGGGGGTGTAAAATCCACTAGAACCTAGTCAATATGCAGGTTCGCACCCAGCGGGGGTGTAAAATCCACTAGAACCTAGTCAATTTGCAGGTTCGCACCCAGTGGGGGTGTAAAAACCACTAGAATCTGGCAAAATGCAGATTCGTACCAGGTGGGGGTAAGTACCCACCAAAACCTTAAAAATGCAGATTCATACCAGGTGGGGGTAGGTACCCACCAAAACCTTAAAAAGAAAAGCTCAAACCAGATAGGGGTTGATACCTATCAAAATATTTATCATCCGGAGGATCAACAAGGAGCAGCATCCGAAGGATAACCGGGCAAAAGGGTTAACTCCTTCCCCTACCAACTAATTTTGTCGGTATACTAAAACCAACGAATTAGTCAGGCAGGTGAAGGGGGGGCAGCTGTAGACCCCTAATTTTGCCCGGCCTCTCAAATAAAGATAAAGGAGATCACCCGTAACAAGATAAAGCTCGTCTAGCATTACAAATGAGAGCCAAGGAGACTTCCCATATGAAGATAAAGCTTCAATAGACACATATCGGCATCAACTGACGTCCAAAACAGGCAAGGAAAGCTTCCCGGAGTCCCGAAACGCGCGAAACTGGCCAGAACAGGTTGAGACGGCCGTCCCAGTTGGGACGGCCGTCCCAACCTCTTAAAACCAGTTGGGACGCGCGTCCCAAAGTTGGGACGGCCGTCCCAAACCCATTTTAAGTGGGACGGCCGTCCCGGCCTTCCTGGGGGTCCCGCTCTGTGTAAATTTGCCATTTGGGACGGCCATCCCAGTCCAGACGGCCGTCCCAACCCAGACGACCGTCCCAAAGTGCGCCAGCTGCGAAAAACTATAAATAGGAGGCTCATTTGCTACTTTTTCACACCACAGACACTCCAGAGAGCTCTGAAACACTTTAGAGCACTTGTCTACTTCTCTCTCTCTCTCGAATGATCTTTCCGATTGCCTTAAATAGGTAACAATCGGTTAAGGAATTAGATTCCGGCATTTGATTCTTCTTTAAATTTTTAGTAGAGTCGATCTTGTATTGGTGAGGAGAGACTGTGTAGAGAGAGGGGTTGCCAAAACGCATCCTCACAGTTCGAGATTCTCAATATAAAGCTTGCTACGGAGGTTCTTTTCAATTCCCTTCTCTTTTATTGTTTTATTTATTGTTTTATTGTTTTATTTAGCTTTATTATGTCATGTAGAATAGGATCATGTAGATAGCTATTTTAATATCTCTTTTATTGCTTTATTTAACTTTATTCATCATTTTATGCATGCAACATAGAATAAAATCATGTAGATAGCCATTTAATATTATGTAATAAAATAGGGTAATCGCGTAATTTCTCGTAGTTTTTATTTAAATGAATTAATCTGTCATAGGGAACCCGAAAGGGGCGTTGTGGGGTGCTAACACCTTCCCCACACGTAACTAACTCCCTTACCCAACTCTGGTTATAATGGCCAAGTGCGGTTTTTCTTAAAATCAACATTTTTTCCTTTTCCGATGTTTATGGTCAAAACATTGGTGGCGACTCCATAAGAACCCCTTTTCGAAAACCTTTTAAAACAAAAACGCGAGTCTAAACCATCTTTTCGCGACCGCTCGCATAAACGTTTCTAAGACGTCCTCCTCCGGACGTCGGAAAGGGACGGCGGCGACAATCGGAAACCACCACTCAAGGTGATAACCTTCCTCTTTTGGCACAAAGACTGACTATGGCCTTAGTGCTAAGCATGGTCGGAAGGCTGGAGAGTGGGGACCCTATAATGGAGGCACCTTGGGGGCCTTAGCCTTGGTGAGAACAGTTAGAACCTACCTTCGCCAAAGCACTTTTCTGCAGGAAAACCCTACCTCGTGATTAAAACGACTTCTCGCCTGTTCGTGGATGATCGAATTGTGTGTGCATCTGTTTGTTGCATTTGTCTGTTGCATAGCATAACCAAACAACAGAAAAATCACAAAAAACATTTTTTGCAATAAACGCCCTTATCTCGGACAGTCTGCCTTTTAGCTAGCTTGGTTTCAGGTTCTTTGTAAGCTAAGTAACCACGCAGTCCGACAGAAGAGATAAGGGACGCTAACTATTCTGTCGCATAAAGCCATTTTTATCTCGGACAGTCTGCCTTTTAGCTAGCATGGTTTCATGTTCTTTGTAAGCTATTTAGCCATGCAGTCCGACAAAAGAGATAAAAGGCTATAAAATAATAAATAAAAATCAAATAAAAATTCATTTTAAAGCAATAAATGGGACCTTGTTCAAGAATATTACACTCATAAATCATTCATATAGGTAGTTTATTTTTCAAAATAAAATACGCAAATACCATACAAAACATGATAAATAGAAAAATAAACACTCACATAAGCATCATATTCATAAAACATGCATTTTGGTTTTAGAAAATGGAGGGGACTAGTAGATAATTGAAGAAGGTGGACATTCCTCGATACCATACTGAGAAGTTGGAACGACTTTGCGCGATAATGCCACCAGAGGTCCGCTCCGACTTTGAAAAATCCTATGGACGGATTCTCGACCTGCTGAAGATCTGTGTCGATCAAGTCTTTATCAGGGTATTAGTTCACTTCTGGAACTCCAGTCTGCGCTGCTTCAAATTTCCGCAGTTCGACATGGTGCCCACCTTGGAGGAGTACGGAATTATGCTGAAATGGCCCAAATCAGTCGGGGTCCATATCCGCCACGAGGCATATACTCCTGCAACACAAGTTGCTGCCATCATTCAACTACCTTTCCGGCAGACTACCCTGATAGAAAAAGGGAACATCCGGGGTTGGAAAGTCTCAATGTTAGAAGACCATCTGTCTGACTTGGCTGAAAGGACAAAATGGGTCGCTTTTAACAAAACCCTAGCCTTAATCATATTCGGAACGATCTTGTTTCCCTTCCACCTCGACACAGTGGATCAAACCGTCATGGATGCCTTCTTCGCCTGGGACGTGAACTCGAAGAGTCCCTTGCCTGCAGTTCTTGCTGACACCTTGCTCTCGGTGGAATTCTGCCGCCAGAAGCAAGGAAAAACACTTCGTTGCTACTCTTCACTACTCTTTGTGTGGGGCATTACACATTTTTACGCCTCTAGTCACATGGGGATGTTCCCCGACCCTTTAAGGAGCTTCTCCAAAATCCCTCTCCAACGACGCTTAACCTCGGAGTGGAAGGACGAGTTGGAACAATGGGACACCAACAATTTATCTTGGGTCTGCCCTTGGTTCCGACCCGGTCCAGTCCTCATCAGATGTGGAGACTATCCGAACGTACCCTTGATAGGACTCAGGGGTTGCATAGCCTACTCACCTAGAGTAGCTATGAGACAGCTCATGAGGACTCAAACTACAATTTCTCGAGGGGAACTCGGAGGACTGTGTTTTTTCGGAGACCCATGCACAATGGCCAACTCACTAGCTGTGAGAAAAGCATGGGAGAAACCAGTCTTTATGGGAGACAGAGAGCTAGGAAAAGCTCGAGTGGCTGTCTCCAGTGACTATGAGGTGTGGAGAAAAAGAAGAGGGATGTCTCAACCATCCACCTCACTCGTTACAAGCGCCAATAGTAAAGAGCTACAAGCTCAAGTCAATGCCTTGACCCAGAGGATAGAAATCATGGGAGCCCAGATGAGGGCCCTTAAAGAGAGAGAGCAAGAATCTATCCTCACCATTGATGGTCTACAAAGGCAATGCAAGAAAAAGGATCATGAAATAGGGCGCCTCAAGGATCAGTGTGCTGACTCTAATGAGCAAGCTATCCGAGCATCCAAAGCTGCCAGAACCAGCTCGGATAGCCAACTTTAAGAAATAACCGCCAAATCAGCACGCCTTGAGGCCGAATCAGCAAAATAGGCTCAGACGATCAAGGAGTTGTTGCAAGAACTCACCAAGACTCGGTCAGAAATACGCCAAGAGCGAGAGGCCAATCAGAGACTCAACAAAAGTCTCGCTGAGCTACGCTGCAAAGAGAGAGACGGGCTAGCTCAGTACGCCCAAGTACTACAAGAAATGGACCGAGCCCTTGCAAAACTCGATGAACTGCAAGCCTTGGTCATCCATCAAGAGGCGAAGATCAAAGAGGCTCAAAAGTACAACGAAGATATGGGCCAGGCGGTCCAGAAGCAAAGCGAAGCACTTGCTCGTCACGTCCGGGAAGCCGAAAGGGAAGTACATAGAGATCAAGACCCGCCTGTGGGTTTCTTTAGGCTTTTCTGTTTCTGCCAAAAGTTACTTCGCAGTATGGAATAGGGGAATGTACACCTTTCAACATATAAATGAAATTTTTCTTTATTCAACAATTGTCTACTTACATGCATATCATTCATCTGCATATTTAATTTCCCCTCCTTCATTCTTAATAAATAAGATAACAAAAAGGAAGGATTAACTGAAGAATGGAGAGAAAGCCACTCCTAATCAAGTTTGCCCAACGGTCGACTCGCTGCAAGAGGAAAATAAGACTCGACCGTTGGTCCTCAAAAATAAGGAGGAGGGGGCAAGGACACCAGTGCGACTATTTATGCCACGTCCTTTTCCCTATGAATCAAATAAAGTTGTACCGTGGAGATATGAAGAATCTTCACCAATAAAAGAGGAAATCACAAATATAGCCGGCATTGGGGGCATGACTAGAAGCGGAAGAATCTATTCCCCCAAGGACTCACAAGAAGATGTCCCCAAAAATAAAGGAAAAAATAAAAATACCGAAGAAAAATAAAATAAAGAATCTAAGGAGGAGACAAAGGAATTACTCCAGTTTATAAGGCAAAGCGAGTATTCCATTATAGACCATCTCAATCATACTCCTGCAAAGATAACCCTATTATCTCTAATGATGAGCTCGAAACCGCACAGAAACACCCTAATGAAGGTCTTGAGCGAAGCGCATGTACCTCACACCATATCCCAAGAAAAGGTTGAGAGGATCATCGGTCACATCATGGCAAGCGATCACCTCACCTTCACAGAGGAAGAACTCCCCCTCGAGGGATCAAACCACAACAAGCCCTTGCACATTTCAATCAAGTGCAAGGAGTACCTCATCGCCAAAGTTCTTGTGGATAACGGGTCATCGTTAAACGTGATGCCCAAGTGCACACTAGACAAGTTGACTATCCAAGGAACCTATATGCGCCCAAGCGGCACTATCGTTCAAGCCTTCGACGGATCCAAACGAGAAGTAGTGGGAGAAGTTAATTTGCTAATCCAAGTTGGACCCACTATCTTCAACGTCAATTTCCATGTAATGGATATTACTCCAACATACAGTTGTCTTCTCGGCAGACCTTGGATTCATGACGCTAAGGCAGTACCTTCGACGCTCCACCAAAAAGTCAAGTTCATAGTGGATGACAAACTGGTCATGGTCAAGCAGAAGATGATATCCTGATCAGTGGATCGTCTACCCAACCTTATGTGGACGCGGCTGAAGAGGCCCTTGAAACATCTTTTCAAGCGCTCGAAATTGCCAGTATAGAAAGACTTCCCAAAAACACAAAGGTAGCCCGCATGATGTTGAAGCATGGTTACCATCCTGGCCAAGGACTGGGGGCAGATTCCCAAGGCATGAGGGAACCCCCAGAATTCAAAGACAATCCTTACAAGTATGGCCTAGGATATAACCCTACTAAGGGCCGAACAGAAAGAGGAAAAGGGAAGTCTCCTCTCCGCACACTCAAACAAATTTTCCGAAGCGAAGGAGTGCAAGCGTTAAGAGCTACCCTAGTCATTAGGAGATCTTTTTCTTCATTTAAGGGATGTAAACCCCATGATTATTAGAGATTATCCCCCGGGGCTAGCCTGACCCCCGGGCATTTTAGGGCACATATTCCCTTATTAATTAATAAAGAATACTTCTTACTATCTGCTTCTCTTCTTGCTATTTCATGACTAGACCTCACAATAACCTTGTCTAAGTAAACGAAAAAGAAAAAGAAGAATAAAAAGCGCATCCAAATAACCAAAATTCACCATTGCCATTACAGTCAAGCTAGTTGATTAGAAGCACCAAATAAGGCTTTACCTCACCATAAAGAAAGTCATGCTTCGCCAATATTGTGAATAAAAAAAATAAATACACAAAAAAGAAAAAGCCCATAGAAGCCAAAGGCCAAAGAAAAGGGCAAAATACCCGGTAGGAAACCCACTAAGGGGGCTATGCAAAAGATAGGGTCAACCCGGTAGGATACCCGAACAAAAATAAAGGGTAGCCTAGGCAAAAGTTAGGGTTACAAAATAAGGTCCGCTAGGATTCCCTAAAAATACAAAAAGAAGGAACCTAGACAAAAGTTAGGGCCAAAACACAATATCCTAGTTCGAAAACCCAAAGGGCGATCTAGGGAGATCAACTAGCCATAAAAAACCATGAAAATAAAACTAAAGCGCAAGTACAAAAAAGGGGAAACGCTTGCTTAGACAAAAGCTTAAACACCCAGGTCTAACCCTAGCCAACCATTCTTACAAAACCATTTTCTAAATAAAAATTAACCTAAACACAAGTCATTGAATTTACCTCTTTACTTCTTTTCTCTTGACCCTCACAACAATATTCTAATAATTAATTTGGGAATATGGAGGCGTGTAGTCAACAAGAGGATTGAAACCCCTAGAGTGGAGAAAAAGGGACACTACATGGCAAAGAGTGCTCTACAAAAAAAAAGAAAAAGAAAAAAAAGAAGAAAAAGAAAAAGCAAATTATTCTTCGGTCACAAGAAGTCCGGCATGGTACAGCCAAATACGAGAACGCAGATCAGAGGGCACTCGACGCTATAAGACACGTCAGTTAAATCCTTCTGAAAAACTAATTGAAATAGGCATTATAGGACATCAAACATAAAAATATTGCATGCATAAAATGTTTTTGAACTAAGTCCTATTTCCTTACAAAAAAAAAATCCCTTAAAATCGAGACGACCGTATCGCATTCCCAGACCGCCATCTCGATCTCCAGAAAATTGGGACCGCCGTCTCGACTTGGCTAAAAACGAGATCGCCGTCCCGCTTGGCGAGACGACCGTCTCGCTTAAGGCCAAAGTCGAGACCGCCATCTCGACGCGTGCAAAATCGAGACCGCCGTCTCGACTTCCCAGACGGCGGTCCCGAGTTCGAATTTTCCCCTATAAATAGAGGAGGGGTCTTGGGGATCTCCACACCTCCTCTGCACCCAACACTCTATTCTCTCACTCTCGAGCACTTTATCGTGAAAATGCATCGTGGAAGCCAATCCAGGAAGAGAAGAGGTTCTGCTGGCCCTAGCAGTTCCTCAGCACCTGTCCCCCAGGACCCCACTCAGCTCTCTCCACTGCACCAGGCCCGTCTTGAGCATATCAGGGGGTACACATGGCACCCTATGCTCAAATTAGATTTCGGCATTCTCGCCGAATTCGGGTGGGAGGACGACGTCCGGGCCTACATTGACAGCATTGGGTGGGGCTTCCTCCTACAGTCTCCACCCACCCATGTGTATCCCCAGGCGGTACTGGAGTTTCTTGCCTCCATCTCCTACGCCGAGACTCCCGCCATGGTCTCAGGCCTGTCACCAACACGGTGACATACTTTATGGGTGGGATGTATCGGACCACCACCCTCGACGAATTCAATGTGAACATTGGGTTCGTCCAGCCCGGGGATGTGCTGACCCGGGACTACTAGGAGACCATCTGCGCGCGCCCCACCAACCTCACTGCCGGCGAGATGTGGGAAGAGCTCACCAGGGCGCCCACTTTGCCCACGCTAATGAAGGGCTCAGCACTCCCCCTAGCCCTCCGTATCTGCCACAAGCTGCTGGCGGGGACCATCCACGGGCGGAAAGAGAGCCAGGGAAAGGTAACCCTTCCGGACCTCTTCGTCCTTTATTGCATGAGCCAGAGGCGCCGATGCAACCCTGACTATTTCTTCCTGAAGGCCCTCAAGGACTTCGGGAGCCGGCCAGTGGGAGTCGTCCTCATGGCTCCCCTCTTTACCCCCTTGGCAGAGAAATGGGGGTGCAGTGGCAGGGAGGAACTGGCCTCCAGCCTCTGACCCGAGTCCATCAACGGGTCGGTACTCGTCAGCATGGGGATGCTGCTACGCCACGGGACCCAGCTGATCCTCCACCCCTCCCTGGATATCACTTTGGATCTCCGGGATCTCGTGGCAATGCACGATCTCCCAACACCTTCGAGTTCTAGCAACAACAACAACAGTAACAACAATAACAACAACAGTACACAGATGACTTCGCTGGCATGAACCGTAACATGAACGATCTACGCCAGCAATTCAATCATATGTCTGTGAGGCAAGAACAGATGTCCCTAAGGCAGGAGGCTTTCGACACAAGACTGGAGACAATATACCAGTACCAAGAGGGGATGAGGCAAGACTGGGCGGTCTTCCAGCAGGAGTGTAGACCCCTAATTTTGCCCGGCCTCTCAAATAAAGATAAAGGAGATCACCCGTAACAAGATAAAGCTCGTCTAGCATTACAAATAAGAGCCAAGGAGACTTCCCATATGGAGATAAAGCTTCAATAGACACATATCGGCATCAATTGACGTCCAAAACAGGCAAGGAAAGCTTCCCGGAGTCCCGAAACGCGCAAAACTGGCCAGAACAGGTTGAGACGGCCATCCCAGTTGGGACGGCCGTCCCAACCTCTTAAATCCAGGTTGGGACGCGCGTCCCAAAGTTGGGACGGCCGTCCCAAACCCATTTTAAGTGGGACGGCCGTCCCGGCCTTCCTGGGGTCCCGCTCGTGTAAATTTGCCATTTGGGACGGCCATCCCAGTCCGGACGGCCGTCCCAACCCGGACGGCCGTCCCAAAGTGCGCCAGCTGCGAAAAACTATAAATAGGAGGCTCATTTGCCACTTTTTCACACCACGGACACTCCGAGAGCTCGAAACACTTTAGAGCACTCGTCTACTTCTCTCTCTCTCTCGAATGATCTTTCCGATTGCCTTAAATAGGTAACAATCGGTTAAGGAATTATATTCCGGCATTTGATTCTTCTTTAAATTTTTAGTAGAGTCGATCTTGTATTGGTGAGGAGAGACTGTGTAGAGAGAGGGGTTGCCAAAACGCATCCTCACAGTTCGAGGTTCTCAATATAAAGCTTGCTACGGAGGTTCTTTTCAATTCCCTTCTCTTTTATTGTTTTATTTATTGTTTTATTGTTTTATTTAGCTTTATTATGTCATGTAGAATAGGATCATGTAGATAGCTATTTTAATATCTCTTTTATTGCTTTATTTAGCTTTATTCATCATTTTATGCATATAACATAGAATAAAATCATATAGATAGCCATTTAATATTATGTAATAAAATAGGGTAATCGCGTAATTTCTTGTAGTCTTTATTTAAATGAATTAATCTGTCATAGGGAACCCGAAAGGGGCGTTGTGGGGTGCTAACACCTTCCCCACACGTAACTAACTCCCTTACCCAACTCTGGTTATAATGGCCAAGTGCGGTTTTTCTTAAAATCAACATTTTTTCCTTTTCCAATGTTTAAGGTTAAAACATTGGTGGCGACTCCATAAGAACCTCTTTTCGAAAACCTTTTAAAACAAATACGCGAGTTTAAACCATCTTTTCGCGACCGCTCGCATAAACGTTTCGAGACGTCCTCCGGACGTCGGAAAGGGACGGCGGCGACAGATGGCGACTCCACTGGGGAAGCTAGAGAGTTGATCCCATTTAGTGACAGATAAATTCAAACTAAGTAAAGATTTGAAATTACGCTTTTACCCTCCGTATGTTTTTACTGTATAGCTTTAATAACTGCTGTATGACTATTTTCTGCAAATTATTTGAAATATAAATTGCACACAAAACCCTTGCACACAACAGTCCCTCTGTACCCGGGGGCAAGAGTGAATATCTATAGGGAGTGGGTGGCAGATACGATCGGTTAGTTGGCACACGGGGCTACTGCCGTTGTCGAAAAACGACCAACTCAAGGTGATAACTCTCTTCTTTTGGTCTACGGGTGTCGCCACGGAGTTCCGTGCATGACCCGAGGATTGAGAGATTGAGAGGTCCCTATAATGGGGGCACCTTGGGGACCTTTGGCCTGGTGAGAACAGTTAGAACCACCTAAACCAAGCACATTTCTGCAGGAAAATCCCACCTCGTGATTAAATAAGCATGGCTCTGCTCGTGGATGTATGAATTGTGTGTGCATACGTTTGCTGCATTTGTATTGATGCATTAGCATAGGGTAATCATACAACAAACAAAAAGTGAAAAACCCTAAAAATCATAAAAAAAATGAAAAACCCTAAAAATCATAAAAAAATGAAAAACCCTAAAAATCATAAAATAATGAAAAAACCCTAAAAATATAAAAACATTAAGGTCATGAAAATACCTTTTTAAAAAAAAGATTCTTGGCAAAGTGGTATCATTCATACCATATCATCCAATAAATGGTAAAATTAAGAAAAAAAAATAATTACGAGCATGCTCATCATTTTAATAAACCCCTAAAAAATGGGTCTTAGAGACGTTTTTTGGGAAAATTACTGGGCCAAATCGCCTTTGGCAATTTGCAACTTGGTTCTTCACCTTTTTCTCTTCGTTTTGACATGCTTGTGCGTCCAAATCGGACAACCCAGTCAAAAGTTATGCCACTTTCAATATCTGCTGTCATAAAAAATATTTTTGTAGTGCATGCATAAAGCACATTCATTCTAGGATGCATTAGATATCCTTAGACAATAGTGAAAGAGGCCCAAATGCGTTTATCACCTTCCTAGAAGAGATAAATGCGTTAAGGTGTGTTGGCAACCTTTGAAAAAGGATGTTATCACACTAAGGTGGGTATGGTACCCTTAAAACATAGGCTTTTGAGAAGATACCAAAGCTATTGTCTAAGGCATATCTATCCCACATCGATCATTCATAATAAAAAAAAGAATAATAATAAAAATCTTTAAATCATTTAGAAAGTGGTTGGTCTTCTACCTGTTCTCACTCGCGCTCAAAAAGCCAAGAAGATGGAGAAATTAGAGGAGCGAACCGTATGCTCGACCGTTGAGCTTAATGTCATAAAGGAACAAATAGCGCAATTAACGGAGCTAATGTATCAGCAATGCTTCCACAATACGGTCTACGAGCAACGAATTTCTGCCCTAGAAGAGAAATTAGAGGGATATAACTTTGATGTAAAGGAGGTAACCGATGTCAAAAATACTCGATTCCCTCCCAAGTTTAAGAAATCCCACGCATCATTCAAGAAGCCCTTTGGCAAGAAAAAGAGGGAAGTGTAAATGCCATGAACTTTGCTACTATTTCTTCCTCTTCGCCATTAGTTGGACGAGTCACGCGAGACAAGAGAAGAAATTCACTCCCATCCCAATCTCTTATGGGAGTCTGCTGCCAAGGCTTTTAGAGGCCAAGCTCTTAACATGTATCTCCCCAAAAAAGAAAGATCCACCTTACCCTGGTTGGTACAAACTCAATGAAAAATATGATTACCACTCGGGTGCTCCTGGGCATTCCGTGGAGAATTGCATCAACTCTGAAATATAGGGTTCAAGAATTATTGAATGCCGGGTGGATTACTTTCGATGCTCCCGACCCAAACGTAAACATCAAGCCTCTATCACAACCCGAATGAAGGATGGGTTAAGGAAGATCAGCACTTAGGGCTCATCATTTTTGTCATCTAATAAAAAAAATATATATATACAAAAAAATAGATAACAAAAAAATATATCAAAAAAAAAAAAAAAAAAAAAAAAACTTCCGATGTACCCTCGTGATCCTCGCCCATGATCACGAGATTTTTGGTTAATAAGGGTTTTGTAAATATTTGCATTTATCGATACAATAAGGCATTTTCCATTTCTCTTTCATTCTTTTCTCTCTCATACGTCTAATAAAGGAATCTAAAACAAAGCATAACCCATACGAGTCATGTTCGTGATTGAAAACTCCCTGCGGGATCCGAAAGCCGAAGGCGAATCGATTGAGTCGAGACGGTGAGAAGGGGACCATTTCCCGGACATGCGAAGACTGTTGGAGAAAAGAAGCTTAATTGATACAGCCCCATAAGAAAAAGCGAAGGCCTTCAATTTGGGACAAGGAGACAATAAGAAAGAAGTAAATGACGATACCCAAATTGATAATGTCGGGGAAGGGGCAATAACACATTTGCGCTTATACATCGGAAAAGGTTGTACCTGTGGATATGCATACAAGAATCGTCCATTAATGAATATATCTCCAATATAGCCGTCATTGGGGGCGGGACGATAAGAAAAATTAGTCACCCAAGGAGTTACAAGATAATGCTCCTAAAAACAAAGGAAATTAGATGTCCTTCTTCCGATTTTAAGGGACGTAAACCCAATGACTATTAGAGATCACTCCTCGGGGTGTGCCCGACCCCCGAGCATCTTTAGGGCACGCATTTCCCTTTGAATTACAAAAGAATGCTATTCTTACTATCTGCTTCTCTTCTAGCTAAACATTTCTATACCCCATTAAATAACCAATGTTTAGACAAACGTTTTGTTCCAAAATGCGTCAAAATGCCATAGACAAAATGAAGCCAAAGTTAACATGATTGATTAGCTAGAGACACAAATAAGAAAATCGTGTTTCGACAATGTTTGAGAAAAGAAATTATTATTAAAAGAAGCCCGTCAAGGTCAAAGACCAAGACAAAAAGATAAAAGGGCAAAATCCTAGGCAGACTAGGAAAGTTAATCAGTCACAAATAGGCAGTTGATGACGCCACATCATTAAAACAAAACGTTTGTTTGAACTAGCTTAAACACTGACCAACCTTGGCTAGCCATTCTTACAAAAACCTTTATTACAAAAATATCCCTCTAAAAACACAAGCCTTTGTTATAAATCCTTTTCTTTCTCTTCTCTTGACCATTTCATTACAAAGCATTCAAGTAATTGACTGAGAAATGTGGAAATATAGTGATCAATAGGAGGATTGAAATCCTTAAGGAAAGGAAGAGGGGCATTGACATGACAATTGCTCTACATTCGAAATGATTACTCTTCGGTTATAGCAAAAACCCGAGACGGCAAATCGGTACAGCTAATCGTGTTGACAAAAGCACATGATGATGGAATTAAACTCGACAGAAGCTGAATGGGTTCAGAGCCGATATGACTAGCTAAACCTTATTGAAGAAAAACAGCTGAATATGATATGTCATGGACAAGCCTATCAAAGGAAAACAAAAAGGCTTATGAAAAAAGATCAACCTTCCCATTTACCATAAGAAGGGTTTAATGGTAAATAAGTTGCTTCCAACCCAAAAGGATAAAATTGGAAAATGGGCAGTAAACTATGAAGGACCCCTTGTGGTCAAATGAGCTTTCTCGGAAGGGGCTCTTATCCTCATCAATATGGATGGAAAAGAACTTCGACATCTAATCAACTCCGGTACGGTGAAGAAGTATTATGCTTGAAGACATTGCTCAAGACCCGGCAGGAATGAAAATCCGCAAAGGACATTCCTGGGCAAAAGATAGGGTCCATATTCCTCGCTAGGATACGTCCTAGGCAAAAAGAAGAGGTAAAAAAAAAGTAAATAAAAAAAAGGAAAAAAAAAAGAAAAGAAACTAAGAGCAATGGTCACTTTAGTCGAAAACCGAAAAGGCGGCTAAAGTAACATTCTTCCAGAAGCAAGCAGTCTGCATAGTCTTCACTCTGAGTTCAGGCATATCAATTGAAGCAATTAGGAGAACCAGGGGGCAGATATCATAGACATGACTGTATAAGCCTAAACAGTATAGCCAACCCTGACCACCCATTCTTCTAAATACCTTTTGAAATCCTTCTATAAAAGAAATAAAACTTTTGCTCATTTATCAATAAAAATTCCCTTTCATTTCCTTTCTCTTGACCAAATATTATGGAAATGCCTCTCTATTGATAAATCATAAATATGCGCAAAGACTTTTTAATCAAAGATCAAGCATGCATCTAAAAAGAGGAAGCATAAAAATAATGAAAGAATAAACGCCTGCTAGGATATTCTTAGGTAAAAACCAGGGTAGCCTGCTAGATCAGAAACCCCAAAAAAGAACGATCTAGGCAAAAGATAAGGCAAAAGCCCCTAAGATATTCTAGGCAAAAATTAAGGCAGCCCGCTAGATCGAAAACCCGTAAAGGGCGGTCTAGGCAAAAGATAGGGCTAAAACCAAAAGATGAGTAAAAGATGAGCCCAGCATCACGGTCATAGAAGAGGAGCCCACCGGCGTATTCATAAGAAAGCCAACAGGAGAAGGCCAGTTACTTTCTAAATGCATCAAAAATAAATAAACATTAGATTGCATTTAGGACATCCACACACAAAGTATTTGCATAATACGACTTTGTCAAAATCAAAAAATAATAATTTTCTTCAAACAAGAATATTAAACATGCATATAAGGAGGCTAGTCTCCATACTTGTGATTGAAAACAGGAGGCGCCAGAATCTAGTCTCCATATGAAAAACTAAACCGCGATCGCAAAAGACAAAACCAAAAACCATTTCAGCGAGAATAAGGAGCTTCAAAGAGACTAGCTCCAACCATCTACAACAATAAAAGAAGGTACATCAAAAATGGAAAAGAGCCAACGGAAAGGCTTGATCATCCCCAAGCGGACCCTTGCCTACTCCAGAGGCAAGACAAAAAGATTACCTCGCGACTCATCTTCGTCACCACATGAGTCATCAAGCAAACTCATCCAGAATCTCCGCCATTTCCCCAAGGGAGAATAAGGGCTACACAAGAGCCCATCATACGGAATCAAATCCCCCACATCACTGGGGGGCAACAAAAAGAAAGAAGAGAAAAGCCTTTCATCCTCTAACAAAGGCCACTGCATGAAAAAGCCGGAAAGAGAATCCCCAAGAAGAGCACATCAAGAAAAATCTATAAAAGAAGAAAATGAGAAAATTCCATCCACAGGAAGGCAAATCAACCCCCCGGGGGATCATCAAAAAGAAAATTTTCTCCCCGGTAAGCCTAACCGCAAAGGCAAATTACAAATTACAAATCCACGGGGAGTTAAGCACCCAATATGAATATCCCCAGCGAAGTACAAAACCTTCACTCCCAAGAATGCCTATGCTTACTCAGAAACAAGCAAAGAGCCGATATCCCCAAGAAATGGGAAATCAACCTATAAGAGGTAAAACAAACAAAACTTTCAAGAAACATCTACCTACTCGGAGGTACTATCAAGAACAAATATCCTCAAATAGAACATCGGCCTATTCGGAGGCGAACAACAAGTAAAAAGCCTTCATCATTATTGAAGCACTTGCCTAATCAAGAGGCACAATAAAAAATCAACAAATCCCCGGTGGATTCCGCCTAATCAAGAGGCACAACCAAACAAAAACATCCCCAAGTGGGCTCTCGCCTAATCAAGAGGCACAATCAAGAATCAATAAATCCCCGAGTGGATTCCCGCCTAATCAAGAGGCACAACAAAATCCTCAAGTGAATCTTCGCCTAATCAAGAGGCACAATCAATAAGAGAATTCAAAATCCCCAAAAGGATTCCCGCCTAAAAAGAGGCAATCAACATAATCCCGGCAAAGCCGGATGGCTAAAACAAGAAAAGCCAAAAATCAAGAATCCCGGTAAAGCCGGATGACTAAAACAAAAAAAAAATCAAAAAGAAAAATTACTCCCCATAGGCGCATGATCGGAGACAATAAGTCGCCGAAAGCCGGATGAGGGTTCGTACTCATCAATCAAAAAGATATTCCAAAAAGAGCATTCCAAGAATTTGTCAAAATGCGGATTCGTACCGGATGGGGGTAGATACTCATCGAGTCCGTCGAAATGCGGACTCACACCCGAGTGGGGGTGTAAAAACCATTAGAGTCCGGCAAGATGCGGACTCGCACATCGAAGTCTGTCGAAATGCGGACTCACACCCGATGGGGGTGTAAAAACCATTAGAGTCCGGCAAGATGCGGACTCGCACAATAGAGCCTTGTCAAGATGCGGGTTCGCACCCGGTGGGGGTGTAAAAACCATTAGAGTCCGGCAAGATGCGAGACTCGCACGATAGAGCCTTGTCAAGATGCGGGTTCGCACCCGGTGGGGGTGTAAAAACCATTAGAGTCCGGCAAGATGCGGACTCGCACAATAGAGCCTTGTCGAGATGCGGGTTCACACCCGGTGGGGGTGTAAAAACCATTAGAGTCCGGCAAGATGCGGACTCGCACGGTAGAGCCTTGTCAAGATGCATGTTCGCACCCGGTGGGGGTGTAAAAACCATTAGAGTCCGGCAAGATGCGGACTCGCACAATAGAGCCTTGTCAAGATGCGGGTTCACACCCGGTGGGGGTGTAAAAACCATTAGAGTCCGGCAAGATGCGGACTCGCACAATAGAGCCTTGTCAAGATGCGGGTTCACACCCGGTGGGGGTGTAAAAACCATTAGAGTCCGGCAAGATGCGGACTCGCACAATAGAGCCTAGTCAATATGCGGGTTCGCACCCGGTGGGGGTGTAAAATCCACTAGAACCTAGTCAATATGCGGGTTCGCACCCGGTGGGGTGTAAAATCCACTAGAACCTAGTCAATATGCGGGTTCGCACCCGGTGGGGGTGTAAAATCCACTAGAACCTAGTCAATATGCGGGTTCGCACCCGGTGGGGGTGTAAAATCCACTAGAACCTAGTCAATATGCGGGTTCGCACCCGGTGGGGGTGTAAAAACCACTAGAATACGGCAAAATGCGGATTCGTACCGGGTGGGGGTAAGTACCCACCAAAACCTTAAAAATGCAGATTCATACCAGGTGGGGGTAGGTACCCACCAAAACCTTAAAAGAAAAGCTCAAGCCGAGATAGGGGTTGGTACCTATCAAAATATTTATCATCCGGAGGATCAACAAGGAGCGACATCAGAAGGATAACAAGGCAAAGGGTTAACTCCTTCCCCTACCAACTAATTTTGTCGACATATCCAGTACGACCAATTAGCTAGGCGAGGTGAAGGGGGCAGCTAGTAGACCCCTAATTTTGCCGGCCTCTCAAATAAAGATAAAGGAGATCACTCGTAACAAGATAAAGCTCGTCTAGCATTACAAATAAGAGCCAAGGAGACTTCCCATATGGAGATAAAGCTTCAATAGACACATATCGGCATCAATTGACGTCCAAAACGGGCAAGGAAAGCTTCCGGAGTCCCGAAACGCGCAAAGCTGGCGGAACAGGTTGAGACGGCCGTCCCGGTTGGGACGGTCGTCCCAACCTCTTAAATCCGGTTGGGACGCGCGTCCCAAAGTTGGGACGGCCGTCCCAAACCCATTTTAAGTGGGACGGCCGTCCCGGCCTTCTGGGGGTCCCGCTCGTGTAAATTTGCCATTTGGGACGGCCATCCCAGTCCGGACGGCCGTCCCAACCCGGACGGCCGTCCCAAAGTGCGCCGAGCTGCGAAAAACTATAAATAGGAGGCTCATTTGCCACTTTTTCACACCACGAGACACTCCGGAGAGCTCCGAAACACTTTAGAGCACTCGTCTACTTCTCTCTCTCTCTCGAATGATCTTTCAGATTGCCTTAAATAGGTAACAATCGGTTAAGGAATTATATTCGGCATTTGATTCTTCTTTAAATTTTTAGTAGAGTCGATCTTGTATTGGTGAGGAGAGACTGTGTAGAGAGAGGGGTTGCCAAAACGCATCCTCACGGTTCGAGGTTCTCAATATAAAGCTTGCTACGGAGGTTCTTTTCAATTCCCTTCTCTTTTATTGTTTTATTTATTGTTTTATTGTTTTATTTAGCTTTATTATGTCATGTAGAATAGGATCATGTAGATAGCTATTTTAATATCTCTTTTATTGCTTTATTTAGCTTTATTCATCATTTTATGCATATAACATAGAATAAAATCATATAGATAGCCATTTAATATTATGTAATAAAATAGGGTAATCGCGTAATTTCTTGTAGTCTTTATTTAAATGAATTAATCTGTCATAGGGAACCAGAAAGGGCGTTGTGGGGTGCTAACACCTTCCCCACACGTAACTAACTCCCTTACCCAACTCCGGTTATAATGGCCAAGTGCGGTTTTTCTTAAAATCAACATTTTTTCCTTTTCCAATGTTTAAGGTTAAAACATTGGTGGCGACTCCATAAGAACCTCTTTTCGAAAACCTTTTAAAACAAATACGCGAGTTTAAACCATCTTTTCGCGACCGCTCGCATAAACGTTTCGAGACGTCCTCCGGACGTCGGAAAGGGACGGCGGCGACAAGGAGTATTGCGATGAAGTCCGGGACCAGGCAGAGTTCCGGAGACATATGTACTGGCAATTCCCCTCTTATGGATCGTCTCCAAACGAGAGCCCACCTTCTTAGGGATAATGCTTATAGAATAAGTTGTTGTAATAAATTTTTTCCTTATAAATAAAATTTTTTATGCATTTTTCGCTATCCCTTTCAAAAAGTCGGCGTAACAAAAGAAGCTTAAAGTAAAAATAAAGAAGCCAAAATCCAAAATCGCGAGATAAAAGAGATAAAACCGCGAAAAAAAAGGCAGCATTAAAAATCACCTTGACCAACGATTTTCGACAACCAAACAGAAGTCGAGCAAAGAAAACAAGACTTCCCGACAACCAGCAAAGTCTGGCGACCACCACCAAAAGCCAAAAAACCAAAAAATCCCCAGCAAACCAACAGAGCTGGATGAACACCAGCAAAATCCCCAGCACAACCCGGATGACCAAATCAAAGACAAGAGAACACATCTCAACATCGGCGCATGAGCTAGAGCAGTAAGCTGCCACATAGACAAGGGATCAGCTACCGCAAAAAGGAGCATCCGGAGGCATAACACCAGATGGGGGTGTATACTCATCAGGCATTACAAAAGGGGGCTTATTGGACGGGGGTTCATACTCGTCAAACACCAGATGGGGGTGTATACTCATCAGGCCTTACAAAAGGGGGCTTACCGGGCGAGGGTTCATACTCGTCAAACCAGATGGGGGTTCATACTCATCAGCCGAAAGGATCAACTACCGCCAGAAGGAGCATCCTGGAAGCACACTCTTTCCAGAAGATCAACCGCCACAAAAATGGAACATCTGAAGGACAACCGGACAGGAGGGTCAACTCCTTTACCCTCCAGTCGATCTCCTTGGCACAACAGGCCAGCAGTCGACTAGTCGGGTAAAGGGGGGGCAGCTGTAGACCCCAAATCTTGCTCGGCCTCATAATAAAGACCAGAAGACCTCCTTTTTGAAGATGGATGAAGCCTCAGAAGCCATTAGGAGAGACTATTAGGCCCCATATTAGAATAGGAGGGATTTTTTTCATGTAAATAAGGATTTTCGCCTTTTAGGGTCGAGACTGCCGTCTCGCCTTGCGAAAGTGGCAAGACTGCCGTCTCGTTTGGCGAGACGGCTTTCTCGCCACTTGCGAATGGCGAGACCACCATCTCGTTTGGCGAGACGGCCGTCTCGACCTTGTCAGATGAAACGGCCGTCTCGACCTGATAGGCGCGAATCCCTATAAATAGTCACGTCATTCCCCTCATTTCACACAGTTCTTCCATTCTCTCTCTTGTCACTTCATAAAATTCTCTTCCTAGAATCCCTTCGAAGCACTTCCGGAGTTTTCTGAGAGTCTCTAAGAGTTTTTATAGCGTTTTTGAGAGGTTTCCGGCGCTGTAAAGAGTGAAGGGCTGCCAAAATGCACCCTAATTTTCAAGAAGTTAATATAAAGCTTGCCTCGGAGGTTTCTACACTCTCCCTCTCCCTCTCTCTCTCTCTTTACTGCTTTATATATAAATTGCGCAATAGATATTAGGGTCATGTAGTCGTAACTTTAAATTCCGTAAATAAAGGGTAAAAGCGTATTTTCACTGGTTTACTTATTTAAAATAGTTGGCCTATCATAGGGAACCTGAAAGGGGCGTCATAAGGGAACTAACACTTCCCTTACACATAACTAACTCCCTTACCCAACTCTGGTTCTAATGACCAAAGTTGGTTTTTCGAAAACCAACGCCTTTTCACTCCTTTTCCGATGTTTCTGGTAAGAACATCGGTGGCGACTCTAGAAGAACCCTTCAAAATTAGTTCTTGGGTTATCTCGGTTATCGGACAATCCAAGAGCGCCTTTTCGAAAACCTCGCCCCTAGGTTCAGCCTGGTTATCAGACAACCTAAAGGGGTTGTAACCACACCAATAAAAATGCGAAAATTGGAAAGTCAGAACCATCGCGTCGCTCCGACCGCCTCGTTTTGACGGCGGTGACAGGGAGCACTCACTATTTATAGGGATTCGCACCTGTCAGGTCGATACGACCGTCTCGTGTGACAAGGTCGAGACGACCGTCTCGCCATTCAGGACGACCGTCTCACCTTGCAAAAGTGGCGAGACCGTCATCTCGTTTGGCGAGACGGCGGTATCGACTTTTCCATAAACGAGAAGGTCTTCTCGCCAATCGGGACGGTCGTCTCACCATTCGCAAGTGGAGAGATGGCCATCTCGCCAAACGAGACGATGGTCTCAACTTACAGGAATGGTGAGACGGTGGTCCCGAAAAGCGAGACGACGGTCTCGATCCCTGAAGGCAAAAATCTTTATTTTAATGCAGAAAATCCTTCCTATCCTAGTATGTGGCCTAATAGTCTCTCTTAATGGCTTCTTAGGCTACATCCATCTTCGAAAAGGATGTCTTTTGGTCTTATTTTGAGGCCGGGTGTAGACCCCAAATCTTTCCCGACCTCATAACAAAGACCAGAAGACCTCCTTTTCGAAGATGGATGAAGCCTAAGAAGCCACTAGGAGAGACTATTAGGCCCCATACTAGAATAGGAGGGATTTTTGGCATAAAAATAAGGATTTTTGCCTTTTAGGGTCGAGACCGCCGTCCCGGATTCAAGACGGCCATCTCGCCTTGCGAAGGTGGCGAGACGGCCATCTTGTTTGGTGAGACGGCCGTCTCGCCATTCCTGCAAGGCAAGACGGCCGTCTCGATTGGCGAGACGACCGTCTCGACCATGTCAGACGAGACGGCTCGTCTCGACATGACAGGCGCGAATCCCTATAAATAGGAGCCCCATTCTCCTCATTTCCCACAATTCTTCCTCCTTCTCTGTAGACTTTTCTTCAAATTCTCTCTCTAGACCCCCTCCGAAGCATTTCCGGAGTTTCTGAGAGTTTTCTAGAGCGTTTTTGAGCGTTTTCGGCATAGTTTCATTCTCTCCATCTCTTTATCACTTTTATCTTTATGATTAAATTGCGTAATAGATATTAGGGCCATGTAGTCATTATTTTAATTCCACAAATAAAAGGGTAAAAACGTCTTTTCACAAAGTTTATTTATTAAATAGTTGGCCTATCATAGGGAACCTGAAAGGGGCGTCGTAAGGGAACTAACACTTCCCTTACACGTAACTAACTCCCTTACCTAAACTTTGGTTTTAACGACCAAAGTTGGTTTTCAAAAACCAACGCCTTTTTACTCCTTTTTCGATGTTTTCGGTAAAAACATCGGTGGCGACTCTATAAGAACCCTTCAAAATTAGTTCTTGGGTTAGCCTGGTTATCGGACAATCCAAGAACACTTTTTCGAAAACCTCACCCCTAGGTTCAGCCCGGTTATCCGACAACCTAAAGGCGTTGTAACCACACCCAAAAAACGCGAAAATTGGAAAGTCAGAACCATCGCGTTGCTCCGACCGCCTCGTTTTGACAGCAGCGACACCTAAGAATGTGAGTGCCATCACATTGAGGTCAGGAAAATAGATTGACATAACCACTGCAGTACCTCCACCCTCATCTGTACCTGCCTCAGTTCCTGCACCTAAGCAACCAGTTGGTAGCCGAAAATTGCATATAGATGGACCTTCTTCCAGCACCAGTTCTGACCTGCAACAACAACCTCCTATCCCTCTTCCATTCCCTCTCAAAGCAATTCCAAGCACAAAGATGGAAGAGGTCGATAAAGAGATTCTGGAGACCTTCAGGAAAGTTGAGGTGAACATACCTCTACTTGATGCCATCAAGCAAATTCCGAGATATGCTAAATTCCTAAAGGAGTTGTGCACCCACAAGAGGAAGATGAAGGGCAATGAGATAATTAGCATGGGCAGAAATGTGTCTGCTTTGATAGGTAAATATGTTCCTTACATTCCTGAGAAATGTAAGGACCCAGGTACATTCTGCATACCTTGTATTATTGGCAATAATAAATTTGAGAATGCCATGCTTGATTTGGGTGCTTCAATTAATGTTATGCCTTTGTCCATTTTTAATTCTTTATCTCTTGGACCTCTACAACCTACGAGTGTGGTGATACAATTGGCAACTAGGAGTGTGGCCCACCCTACAGGTTTCATTGAGGATGTCTTAGTTCGGGTTGGTGAACTTATTTTTCCTGCTGATTTCTATGTGCTTGATATGGAGGAGGGATTCTCCCATGGATCTGTCCCAATCATTTTAGGCAGACCATTTTTGAAAACAGCCTGAACCAAGATTGATGTGTATGATGGTACATTGTCTATGGAATTTGGTGATATTATTGTCCATTTCAATATTCTGGATGTCATGAAACATCCATCTGAGTGTCATTCTGTTTTTCGTGTTGAGATCATTGATGATGTTATTGATGACTATGTTTCTTATTTTCATTCCTTACATGCTAGGAAACATTGTTTTCTTTCTAATCTGTATACTTCTTTTGCATGCACCGAATCCGAATCTGATTTTGATATTGACATTGATCTTCATTCTAATCCTGAGTTATATTCTGAATTTAAATTTGATCATATGTCTGATGTTTTGGGTGTTGTACCTCCTATGGATATGAGTTCTTTAGAGTCAGAATGCACTAACCATGTTGCAGGAAGTATACATGAATCTGACTTGCAGGTTGAGGTACAGGTTGTGGAACCCATTCTTCTTCCCTCTCTGGTTCCTTCTGTTCAGCCAACACCCACTCTAGAACTAAAGACTTTACCAGAAAATCTCAAGTACACTCATTTGGAGGATGATGAGAAGTTTCCAGTGATCATTTCCACCTCCCTTGATGCTGTTCAAGAGGAGAAACTGTTGCATGTTCTAAAAAGGCATAAGAAAGCCATCGGCTGGACCCTGGCGTTTTCGGCATAGTAACGAGCAGAGGGCTACCAAAAAGCACCCTAGTACTCAAAGAATTAATAGAAAAGCTTGCTTCAGAGGTTTATACTTTCTCTCTCTATCTTTTACTGCCTTATTTTAAATTACGCAATAGACATTAGGGCCATGTAGTCATAATTTAAAATTCTGCAAATAAAAGGGTAAAAGCATATTTTCACCGGTTTAATTATTTTTAAATAGTTGGCCTATCATAGGGAACCCAAAATGGGCGTCGTAAAGGAACTAACACTTCCTTTATGCGTAACTAACTCCCTTACCCAACTCTGGTTCTAATGACCAAAGTTGGTTTTTCGAAAACCAACGCCTTTTTACTCCTTTTCCGATGTTTCCGGTAAAAACATCGGTGGCGACTCTAGATGAACCCTTCAAAAATTAGCTCTTGGGTTAGCCCGGTTATCGGACAACCCAAGAGCGCCCTTTCGAAAACCTCGCCTCTAGGTTCAGCCCAGTTATCAGACAACCTAAAGGCGTTGTAACCACACCAATAAAAACGCAAAAACTGGAAAGTCGAAACCATCGCGTCGCTCCGACCGCCTCGTTTTGACGGCGGCGACACCGGGCAAGATTTGGGGTCTACATCAATTAAAATATTCAGAGTTTGAAAACTAAGTGAAGTTTGATGTATCTAGGATTCCTAATTCATTTTGAATTTTGTACAAACAATTATTAAGAAGATGTTTTAAGATAATGTCAACTAGATTGATTAAGATTTAACCAAAAGATAGAGTAAAATCAGAATAACATCTTATCTAGTTGATTTAACTGATGTAAACTAATTTTAGTTGATACAGATTCATGATTTATAGCTTTTAATCGATTAATACGTGAATTAATTGATTATAATGGTACGAGTTTCCTATGTAAATGTTTCTTTTAATTGATTTAATCGATTAAATCAATTTTGTATCAACTAAAAATATCAGAAATGCGATTTTGATTCTATCTACGCTCTCTTAATTCAAATAAAAACCTACATGATATTAAGAAAAGTTAAAGGATTGTTTTTGGTTTAAGATCAGTTAATATTACAGTCCAAAATAAAAGTAGCAGTAAAAGAAACATGACATAAAAAAAGAAAAAAAGATTATGATAGAAAGGGACCCTTGTTGTCAAAACTCAACCATCCCAATTTCCTTGATTGAGCTGCATATCTTCCAGTTTAGTATAGATATCATCAATCTGATTTCCCAGATTTGTGAACTGTGTGTTGGTCTACTGGAAGTGTTGAAAAGTCATCTGCATGTGCTTCCTCTGATTTTCTTGCAATAAGGACATTTGAGAAAGCATAGTCCTTTCAAATTGTGAAAGTGGAGTCTCACGGTCAGGCTGCTCCATATAGGGTATGATCTCCATATTCTCATATGAGGCTTGACCACCAGTGGATTCAGGAACCTTTGCAGCAGCTGGAGAGGAAAGAATTTGACCTTGCCCATCTTCTTCTTCATCTTCTTCCTCACTTTCAAACATTCCAGCATCAAATTTTGATATCCATTCATCATCAATTTTGATATACCCCATTTTCCTTAGAGTGGAGTCATCAATTTCGTTTGAAGCTTTAGGAGTCTCCACACTTTCTCCTGTAAGATCAACTTCAAAATATCTAAAGAAATTGTTAATCAACATGGTATACGACAGTTTGTAATCGGATAACATTTTTTCTTTCAACATGTGATACTTGATTACATAAACCCAGTTGACCCGAATATTATTTGAAATGCAGTACATGAGAGCAAGGTCACCCTCATTGAGTATAGCATGATTACTCCCTATAGATCCCAAATCTTGCCCGACCTCATAATAAAGACCAGAAGACCTTCTATTCAAAGATGGATGAAGCCTAAGAAGCCACTAGGAGAGACTATTAGGCTCCATACTAGGATAGGAGAGATTTTTGGCATAAAAATAAGGATTTTTGCCTTTTAGGGTCGAGACCGCTGTCTCAGATTCGAGACCGCCGTCTCGCCTTGTGAAGGTGGCGAGACCGCCGTCTCGTTTGGCGAGACGACCGTCTCGCCACTCACGAATGGCGAGACGGCCGTCTCGTTTGGCGAGACGGCCGTCTCGATTGGCGAGACGGCCGTCTCGACCTTGTCAGACGAGACAACCCGTCTCGACCTTGTCAGACGAGACAACCCGTCTCGACCTTGTCAGACGAGACGACCCGTCTCGACTTGACAGCCGCGAATCCCTATAAATAGGAGCCCCATTCCCCTCATTTCCCACAGTTCTTCCTTTCTATCTCTAGACTTTTCTTTAATTTCTCTCTCTAGACCTCCTCTGAAGTATTTCCGGAGTTTCTGAGAGTTTTCTAGAGCGTTTTTGAGCGTTTTCGGCATTGTAACGAGCGGAGGACTGCCAAAAAGCACCCTTGTCGCCGCCGTCAAAAAGAGGCGGTCGGAGCGACGCGATGGTTTCGACCCTTTTTATTTTTCGCGTTTTTTATGGGTGGATACAACGCCTTTAGGTTGTCCGATAACCGGGCTAACCTAGGGGCGAGGTTTTCGAAAGGTCGTCCTTGGGTTGCCCGATAACTGGGCTAACCTAAGGACTAATTTTGAGGGGTTCTGTGGAGTCGCCACCGATGTTTTTACCGGAAACATCGAAAAAGGGGTTTTAAAAGGCGTTGGTTTTCGAAAACCAACTTTGGTCATTAGAACCAGAGTTGGGTAAGGGAGTTAGTTACGTGTAAAGGGAGTATTAGTCCCTTTACGACGCCCCTTTCGGGTTCCCTATGACAGGCCAACTATTTAAAAATATTTAAACCGATGAAAATTACGCTTTTGCCCTTTTTATTTTGCGGAATTTAAAATTATGACTACATGGCCCTAATCTATTGCGTAATTTAAAATTAAAGCAGTAAAAGTAGAGAAGGAGAATTTAAACCTCCGAAGCAAGCTTTCTTTTATTTCTTTTAAAGAAAATGGGTGCTTTTTGGCAGCCCTTCACTCTACACGACGCTGGAAACTTTTCTAGACGCCAAAAAACGCTCACAAAGACACTCAGAAGCTCCGGAAATGCGTCGGAGGGATTCTAGAGAGAGGTTTTAGAGAGAAGGGAGAGAAAAAGTTGTGTGGTGTGTGGAAATGAGGGGGAGAGAGCCCCTATTTATAGGTTTTTGCGCCTGATAGTGGCGAGACCGCCGTTCTCGTCTGATAGGGTCGAGACCGCCGTCTTGCCAAACGAGACTGCCGTCTCGTCATTTGCAGGTGACGAGACCGCCGTCTCGTTTGGTGAGACGGCGGTCTCGATTTTGAGACGGCGGTCTCGTCTCAAAAAGGTGAGAAAACTTATTTTTTGTGCAGAAAATCCTTCCTATCCTAGTATGGGGCCTAATAGTCTCTCCTAGTGGCTTGTTAGGCTTCGTCCATCTTCGAATAGGAGGTCTTCTACTCTTTATTTGGAGGCCGGGCAAGATTTGGGGTCTACAACCATAATACTCAAAGAATTAATAGAAAAACTTGCCTCGAAGGTTTCTACTTTCTCTCTCTATCTTTTACTGCCTTATTTTAAAATTACGCAATAGACATTAGTGCCATGTAGTCATAGTTTAAAATTCCGCAAAATAAAAGGGTAAAAGCGTATTTTCACAGGTTATTTATTTAAAGTAGCTGGCCTATCATAGGAAACCCGAATGGGGCGTCATAAAGGAACTGACACTTCCTTTACATGTAACTAACTCCCTTACCCAACTCTGGTTCTAATGACCAAAGTTGGTTTTTCGAAAACCAACGCCTTTTCACTCCTTTTCCGATGTTCTGGTAAAAACATCGGTGGCGACTCCAGATGAACCCTTCAAAAATTAGCTCTTGGGTTAGCCCGGTTATTGGACAGCCCAAGAGCGCCCTTTCGAAAACCTCACCTCTAGGTTCAGCCAGGTTTTTGGACAACCTAAAGGCGTTGTAACCACACCAATGAAAATGCAAAAATTGAAAAGTCGAAACCATCGCGTCGCTCCGACCGCCTCATTTTGGCGGCGGCGACAGATGGCGACTCCGCTGGGGAAGCCTAGAGAGTTGATCCCATTTAGTGATGGACCAACTTAAAGTAAATAAACCAAGAAAATTACGCTTTTACCCTGCCTTATATTATAACATGCTTTAATGCTTGGCTTTAATAACTGTTGCTTGTTTATACTTACGCAATTGTTTGAAATACAAACTATAGACAAACCCTTGCACACTACAGTTCCCTCTATACCCAGGGGCAAGTGAGAAATCCATAGGGAGTGGGTGGCAGGTACGGTTCGCTGTAGTGATAACCTTGTGCCCACCAGTGTGATCAGAAACCACCACTCAAGGTGATAACCTTCCTCTTTTGGCACAAAGACTGACTATGGCCTTAGTGCTAAGCATGGTCGGAAGGCTGGAGAGTGGGGACCCTATAATGGGGGCACCTTGGAGGCCTTAGCCTTGGTGAGAACAGTTAGAACCTACCTTCGCCAATGCACTTTTCTGTAGGAAAACCCTACCTCGTGATTAAAACGACTTCTCGCCTGTTCGCGGATGATCGAATTGTGTGTGCATTTGTTTGTTGCATTTGATTGCATAGCATAACCAAACAACGAATAAAAACAGAAAAAACAGAAAAATACTTTTCATAATAAACACCCTTATCTCGGACAGTCTGCCTTTTAGCTAGCCTGGTTTCAGGTTCTTTGTAAGCTAAGTAGCCACACAGTCCGACAGAAGAGATAAAAGGTTATGAATAAACCAAATAAAATAATAATAATAAAAATAAATAAAATAATTTTGACAAAGTCGTATCATTCATATCACATCATGTCATAAGTGGAAAAAACCAAGAGAGAAAATAAATGCATAAGGAAAGTATGCATACGCATCATTTTAATAAATCCCTAAAAAATGGGTCTTAGAAGCATTTTTTGAGAAAATTATTGGGCCAAATCCCCTTTTGGGATTTGTAGACTGATTCTTCACCTTTTTCTCTTCGTTTTGATATGTTGTGCGTCCAAATCCAACATCCCAGCCAAAAGTTATCGCACTTTGAACATCTACTGCCCTTTTGTACTGGTGCATGCATAAATACATTCATTCTAGGGAGCACTAGATATCCCTAAGACAATGGCGAAAGAGACCCCGAGCACATTTGTGACCTTCACGACAAGGAAGGGGACAAGTGTACTAAGGTGTGATGGTGATTGCCATTATACTTGTCAAATCTGTGATGGGGAAGGAACCATTACACCGAGGTGGGTAGGATACCCCACAAAGTGTAAGCTTTAAGGAGGATACCTAAGCCATTGTCTTAAGGAATATCCATCTCATAAATCATTCATTTTAAAATAAAAATCTTCTTGCATTCTAGAAAGCGGTTGGTATTCTTCATGTCCTCATCCGCATACAAAAAAAAAAACAAAATCTCAAACACTATCATACATCATGTTAGAAAATAAAACATGATAATGTTTAGGAAAAAACAAACACTTGCCTACATGCATCCACCAAACTTCATCCTCATAACATGCATCTAATAATAGACAATCGAAGAAGTGGACATTCCTCAATACCATGAAAAGAGGATTAGGGCATTCGCATGCCATGCACGGGAAGTCAAAATGAAAATAAATAGAAATTCTAACCTGCCTATGGGTTCATTTAGGCTTCTCCACTTTTAAAAAAAAAAAATACTTCAAAACATTACATTGAGGAATGTACACTATCTAGATGAAATAAATAAAATTGTTTGTTTTCATCATCTCAACCGTCTATTGCATTCATAAATTGCATTCATTCTCACTTTAATAATAATAAGATAATAAAAAGAAAGGATTAGTCGATGTGCTTTCCACGAATCGAAGTAGGATGAAGAGAAAACCTTTTGTCGTCAAGTTATCTCCAACGGTTGATCCGCCTAAGAAGGATAATAAGCCTCAATCGTTGGTCATCTGAGTAAATAAGGAAAATGGGGCAAAGATGCCGTTACATTTTGTTCACGCCTCAAATTGAATAAGGCTGCACCATGGAGATACGCAAAAACACCGCCCATTAACAAGGATATTTCCAGCATAGCTGGCATTGGGGGAAAAATTAGAAATGGAAGAATCTATTCTCCCAAGGAGCTGTAAGATGACGCTCCTACAAATAAAGAAAAAATAAAAAGATCGAAGAGAAACATAATCCAAAGAGAAAATTGAATAGACTTCGGATTCACGATGCTAAGGCAGTTCTCTCAACGCTCCGCCAAAGAGACAAACTCAGGGTAGGCGACAAGCTAGTCATAGTTTGAGCTAGAGACGACATTCAGATCAGCAAATCGTCTACCCTACCTTGAATAGATGCGGTTGAAAAGGACCTTTGAAATATCTTTTGCCAATATGAAAAGACTTCCCCAACAATATGAAGGTGACCCACATGATGAGGAAATATAAATGCCGCCCAAACCAAGGGCTCATTAGAAACTCTCAAGGAATAAGGAAGCCACCAGATTTTAAAGACAATCCTTTGAAGCATGACCCTACAAAGGATCAAGCTGCATGGAGAAAAGGGAAGTCTCCCCTCCGCACCTTGAATAAGATTTTCCCATATAGAGGGGTTCAAGCGTCAAAAGCGACTTTAGTCATTAGGTGTTCTCCTTCTGATTCTTAGGGTTTGTAAATCCAATGACTATTAGAGATTACTCCTCGGGGCTAGGCCGACCCCTGAGCATTGTAGGGCACACATTTCCCTATTAATTACAAAAAATGTCATTCTTACTATCTGCTTCTCTTGCTATTAATGTCTAAACCTCATTAATAACCATGTTTAAACAAACATTTTCAAAAGTGCGTCAAAGTAATCAAAATGTGCCATTGACCAAAATAAAAGTCAAATCCATCATCGCTGATTGACTAGAAACACAAAATAAAGTTTTACCTCATCATAATAAAGTTGTGTTTCGCCAATGTTGTGTAAAGAGAAAAGAAAATCAAAAGAAGCCCATAGAAGCCAAGGGCCAAGAAAAAGGGGCAAGGTACCCGGTAGGAAACCCATTAAGGGGGCTGCGCAAAAGTTAGGGTAAACCCGCTAGGAAACCCGAACAACCATAAAGGGTAGCCTAGGCAAAAGTTAGGGTTACAAAATAAAGTCCGCTAGGTTTCCCAAAACAAGAAAAATGAAACCTAGACAAAAGTTAGGACATAGCACAACATCCTAGGCTGAAAACCCAAAGGGTAGACTAGGGAAGTCAATCAGTCATAGCAAGCGCCATACAATAAGACACCATTCCATAAACGAAATGTTTGCCTAAAACTAGCCTAAACACTCTAACCAACCTTGGCTAGCCGTGCTTACAAAAACCATTTTTGTCAAAATAAAACAATTCTAAAACACAAGCCTTTGAATTAAATATCATTTTCCTTCTTTTCTCTTGACCTTTACCACTACGGCATTCCAGTAAGTAGTAGGGAAATGTGGAGATAGTAATCAATAGAAGGATTGACATCCCCAAGGAAAGGGAGGGGCACACTGACATGACAAGTCGCTCTACAATTAACACAATCATTCTTCGGTCATGAAAAAGTCGAGACGGCAAAATCGGTACAACCTATCCTGTCGACGAAAGCACATAACGTCAGAAGTTCATCAGAAATAAAAGCACATTTGATTAATCCTTTTGAAATATTAATTGAAATAGCATTGTAGGATGCATATCGCGAACATTGCATGCATATGATAGAGTCCTATCTCTCAAAGAAGAAGAAGAAAAAAAAAGGAATAATGCAAAAAAATAATGCTTGCTAGGAGATTCTTAGGCAAAAGTTAGGGTAGCCCGCTAGATCGAAAACCCACAAAGGGCGGTCTAGGAAAAAGTTAGGGCATTCATAAAAAAGGAAAAAGCCCGCTAAGATATCCTAGGCAAAAATTAAGGCAGCCCGCTAGACCGAAAACCCCAAAAGGGCGGTCTAGGCAAAAGATAGGGCTAAACCAAAAAATGAATAAAAGAGAGGGGTCCTTCATCATAATCATAAAAAGTCTAGTAGGAGAATGCCAGTCACTTTTCCAGATGCATAGATTGCATTTAGGGCATCCACACACAAGTAGTCGCACAAAACGACTTTGTCAATGTCAAAAATGAAAGAAATAAAAATTACTTCAGACAAATAACAAAAAACGAAAAGCATTCATGCATATAAGGAGACAGCTCCATGTTTGTGATTGAAAACAGGATCACTGAGACTGAGTCTCCAAATAATATCCTCAAGAAAACGGAGCAAGTCGTCAATCAAGCGACTCAACGGAATAAGAGCTTCTGAAAATTAAGAGCTCCAGCTACCATCCTTCTACCCAAAAAAGAAGGCACAAGAAAGTAATAAGTCTCCAAACATTACTCTCCCTCAAGAAAGAAGAGTGAGTTGTCATAAGAAGCTTCCAAAAGCCAAAGCTCCAATCATCACCCAATAAAAGAGGGCACAATCATCAGACATCATAAAAGAAAAGCCGACGGAAAGGCTTAGTCATCCCCAAGAGGATCCCTTCCTACTCCGAAGGCAAAACAAAAATACTCCTCACGACTCAACATTACCACCACATGAGCACACTCATCCAAAGTATCCTCCACACTCCCCAATGGAGAATAAAGGCTTCAAGAGCCCATCATCGTCAACAGTCAAAAGAGTCCAAACCAACAAGGGATCAACAAAAAGGAAAAAAGAGGAAAACCCTTGCATCCCCAGCGGATGTCCAAAAAGGCCATGACAGAGAGGGCCGAATAAAAATCCTCAAGTGGATCTCCTAAAAAGTCTACAAAAAAGAATTAGAAATTCCCATTCTCTAGTGGAATAAGAGCTTCACATGTTTAGCTCGCATCAACATCAATCAAGGAGCCAAGACTCCATCCCTAGAAAAGAAAAATCAGATCCCCGGGGAGTCAACTAATTCCCTAGTGGATCACAAAAGAAAGAAAACTTCATCCCTAATGGACCTCCCAAAAAGAAGAAGGGAAAAAGCTAGCGTAATAATAAGAGACTAAAAAATAAAAAAGTCTTACGCATTATCCCCATAAAAAAGCCAAATTTCAAAATTGCGATAAAAAAGAGATAAATCACGAAAAAAAGAGAAATCAATCCTAACTTTTAGACAATCAATAAAATCCCTAAGTAGGTTCACCTCAGAAAAGGGAAAATTAATGAAAAAGAAGGAATCAGAAAACCCAACAAGAGTATCGGCAAAGCCATCTCATACCAACAACATCCAACAAGGAGTCAAAACTCCATTTCCTCAGGGGGAAAATCAAAATTAGATCCCCGGGAAGGCAATCAATTCCCTGGTGGATCACCAAAAAGAGAAAGATCATCCCTAGTGAGCCTACTGCAAAGGCAAAACTTCATATTCCTCCTCAAAATTTCATTTGTCTATGCATAGGCAAGACCTGGCAAGCAAGAGCCAACATCCCCATAAGGGAATATCAGCCTAGTCAGAGGCAAAACAAATGCAGCCAAAAGTCTTCACTTCCGATGAAGCATCTGCCTACTCAGAGGCATTACCTGAAACTCAATGGATATCCGCCTACCCAAGAGGCGTCACCAAGATCAACAAATCCCCAGAGGATTCCTACCTACATAAGAGGCACTCATAAAAAAATCCCCGACAAAGTCGGATGACCACCACCAAAAAATCAAAATCAAAGAATCCCCAGCAACCAACAAGTTGTATGAACACCAACAAAGTCCCCGGCACAGACCAGACGACCACTCTCAGAAAAAAAAAAACAAAAGACAAGAGAACGCATCTCAGCGCTAGGCGCATGAGCCACCCGAGCAGTAAGCCGCCGCCACCACCAGTCCTACGCAGTGGACTATACCAGCCTGATGGGGGGGTTCATACCCATCTAGTCCAACACACAGCGGACTGCAACTACCAGCCTGATGGGGGGTTCATACCCATCTAGTCCAACACACAGCGGACTGCAACTACCAGCCTGATGGGGGGTTTATACCCATTAACCGAAGGATCGACAACCGTCAGAAGGAGTATCCTGGAGGTGCACAACACACTTTTTCCTAGAAGATCAATCGTCGCAAAGACGGAACATCTGAAGGACAACCGGACAAGAGGGTCAACTCCTTTACCCTCCAGTCGATCTCCTTGGCACAACAGGCTAATAGTCGACTAGTCGGGTAAAGGGGGGGCAGCTATAGACCCGAAATCTTGCCCGACCTCATAATAAAGACCAGAAGACCTTCTATTCAAAGATGGATGAAGCCTAAGAAGCCACTAGGAGAGACTATTAGGCCCCATACTAGGATAGGAGGAATTTTTGGTATAAAAATAAGGATTTTCGCCTTTTAGGGTCGAGACCGCCGTCTCGGATTCGAGATCACCGTCTCGCCTTGCGAAGGTGGTGAGACCGTCGTCTCATTTGGCAAGACGGTCGTCTCGCCACTCGCGAATGGCGAGACTGCCATCTCGTTTGGCGAGACGACCGTCTCGCCATTCCTGCAAGGCGAGACAGCCGTCTCAATTGGCGAGACGGTCGTCTCGACCTTGTCAAACGAGACGACCCGTCTCGACCTGACAGGCGCGAATCCCTATAAATAGGAGCTCCATTCCCCTCATTTCCCACAGTTCTTCCTTTCTCTCTCTAGACTTTTCTTCAATTTCTCTCTCTAGACCCCCTCCGAAGCATTTCCAGAGTTTTTGAGAGTTTTCTAGAGTGTTTTTGAGCATTTTCGGCATTGTAACGAGCGGAGGGCTGCCAAAAAGCACCCTAATACTCAAAGAATTAATAGAAAAGCTTGCCTCGGAGGTTTCTACTTTCTCTCTCTATCTTTTACTGCCTTATTTTAAAATTACACAATAGACATTAGGGTCATGTAGTCATAGTTTAAAATTCCGCAAAATAAAAGGGTAAAAGCGTATTTTCACGGGTTATTTATTTAAAGTAGCTGGCCTATCATAGGAACCCGAAAGGGGCGTCGTAAAGGAACTAACACTTCCTTTATGCGTAACTAACTCCCTTACCCAACTCTGGTTCTAATGACCAAAGTTGGTTTTTCGAAAACCAACGCCTTTTCACTCCTTTTCCGATGTTTCTGGTAAAAACATCGGTGGCGACTCCAGATGAACCCTTCAAAAATTAGCTCTTGGGTTAGCCCGGTTATCGGACAGCCCAAGAGCGCCCTTTCGAAAACCTCGCCTCTAGGTTCAGCCCGGTTTTCGGACAACCTAAAGGCGTTGTAACCACACCAATGAAAACGTGAAAATTGGAAAGTCGAAATCATCGCGTCGCTCCAACCGCCTCGTTTTGACGCATGATTACTCCCCCTTGGAGTAAGCATCCATTCAACAATGAAAGCCAAAAGCCTATGTTCAAGCAACAGTTTTCCAGCATTTAAAATTCTTACCGAATCATTTGGGTTTTTGAGACAGGACCTGAAAAATTGAATCTTGTTGAAGTCTGGTATTTCAGAGATGTTTCCTCTGGATACTTTGACTCCACTATCCTTGAGGCCAGCAATTTGTTCCCAAACAGAAGGAGTGATTTCCATATTAACTCCTTTTACCTGAGATTTGATTGTAGACCCATTCACAGTTAGATTGGAATAGAAAACACGAACCAAATCAGGTTGAATATTACCAGTAAACTCCATGAAGGTCCTTAGTTTCTGACTTTTCAGTTTTCTTCTTAGGGTTGTAAAACTTCTTCATCAAGCCATTTGAACTTGATAAACTTGGGAAAAACAATTTACTTCTGACTGAATTCAGCAATGAAAGTGTTCATTCTTCCAATATCTCCATCGAACCAGGCTTCCAAATGACCACCAGGATTGGCAGTAGAGGAATATTCTCCTTTATGTTTCTTCCTAGATTTTTCTCTTTTAAACATTTTGTCTTTGGAATTCAAGAAGAGAACCAAAGCCAGGAGAAGAAATAAAAAATTTCAGAGAATGAAAGTGAGAAAAGAGTGAAGAGTGAAGCTAGGTGTACAGAACCATGGGTTTCGGATTTCAAAATTGTAATTTGAAGTCCAATTGGCAGAACCTGCAAAGTTACATCTTTAATTGCATATGTCCCCTTGACCGACGGTAGAGGCGCAATTTTTGAACAGTGGGTATATCAGCTAATTTGTTCTTTGGATAAGTTTTAACTTAGTCAAAATGGAACAGTAAATGCTTTTGCAGAATTTGATAAACAATTAATCTTGGAAATTAGATCTTGGTTAGCTGAAAATTCTCTAATTAACTGTAATTAAAATGGTTTCTAGAAACGAATTAATCGATTAATCCACAAATTAATCAATTAATTTGATCTTGAAAATAAGGTTTGAAAAAGCAACAGTGAAACAATCGATTAAAAACATAAAAGAATCGATTATTTTTGTATTGAAAGATTTAATGATATGACAAGACAGATTTTAATCGATTAAAACGAAGAAGAATCGATTAAAATTGACTTTTTAATGATTTTAACTGATATAAATTCTTTTTAATCGATTAAAACAACTATATTAAAAATCCTGAGAGCATTTTAATCGATTAATTTGTATTTTAATCGATTAAAATTGTACGAACAACTTTTCTAATCTTCTCTGTAAGTGAAATTAATCGATTAAAACAATTTTATATCAATTAAAATACTTAGTTCATGAATCCGTAAACGAAATTTGCTGATTGGGTACCAAAGATCTTCCAGATTTTGTTCCTGCAAAACAAATTTAACATATATCTGGTACCCTTTTTATAATCATTGGGTCCAATCAGGTTATTTGAAATGAATTCTTGGGAATCCACTCCATTCTACCTCTTGGTATAGCATACTTCTTGATTATACAAAACTTAACAGAATGACCTCTTTTCATACAATAGAAGCATGTAATAAATGGTGACGAAACAGATTTACTATATGCAAAATAGTTTTTAAATGCTCTAGTTTTCTTTCCAACAAGAGGTGTAAAACCAATACCACCACGATCAATAACCAACTTTTGAGAATCAAGTATAATATCAAGACTGGTTTTTCCTTATACAAGTTTAGATGCAGTTTTTATTAAATATGCTAATTTCTTTTGTAACTCAGGACAATTTTTACAATCTTTTTTATCATTACACATGCAATCAGAATTATTACCTATTTCTTGATTTTCATTCTTAGTTTCTTTATCAAGAATTTCCTTTTAAAGAAGAATGATTTTGTTTTCTAATAGACTATTCATGCTTTTTAATCTTTTGTTTTCAATTTCTAATTTCTTAGCTACTGCATGCATTTCATAAAAAGCATCTTGTAATGAATTGTAATTCATAGTAGTTTTTGAAGAATCAGAACTTACACTGGACATGGGAGAATTCGAATTGACCATCAAACACATCTCTGTTGTTTCTTCATAAGCCATTTCAAGAGTTTTCCACATATGTGCATCAGTCTGGCAATTAGATACCCTGAAAAATTCATTTCTGTTAAGTGCGAATGTGATGATATTCTTAGCAGTACAGTCATCTTGAATTTGTTTCTTTTCATAATCATTCAAACTAGACCACTCTCTGTTAAAAACATAAGAGCCTTGTTCAATAATATTCCAAACATTTATATCAACAGATTCAATAAAGATCTTCACTCTTATCTTCCAAAATGAATAATATGTTCCACAAAACAGTGGAGGTCTATCAATACAAGCACCCTGAGAAAAATTATTTCCAGCCACTTGGATTGAAAAACTTGAATAAATCTCAAGAACCTTGCTCTTGATACCAATTGTTAGAAAAGTAGGCTGAGATCAAGAGGGGGGTGAATTGATCTTTGAAAGATTTTCACAAATTACAGATTATCTATTCCAAAGATTAAGAGTTCTGACCAATTCTTGAATCAAACAAAATAATCAATCAAAATAAAGGCAGCAACAGAATTAAAGAGAGAAAGGTTTAGAAAGATACAACCAAGATTTGTATTGGTTCACCCAATCCCAAGGCTACGTCCAGTTCCCAGCCAAATTCTAGCTGAGTTCCACTGATTGAATGTTTTACAAATTACAATTCCAATCACACACCCAATCTTCCACAAGAACCAAAATTCCAATCCTTGCACCTAAACCTTCACCAAGAACCAACTTCTAGTTCTTGAACAACCCTGCAGCCAAATTCCAGCTACAGAAACTAGTGCCCACACTTCCAGACACCCACAATACAGTAAAGAAAAGTAAAGAAACAAAGAGAAGAAACTAGAACACTCAAACCCGGTTTATGCAGCTCTGCAGAATGAGTTTCTTCACAAAAAGAATGCAAAATTTGCCTCAAGAAAGAACTACGAAAAACTTCACAAAACTTGCGCGATTCTTTCTTGAAAGTAGCACTTATGATTGCTTGATTAATTGTTCAAAGATATGTTTTAAAAGACTCAAGCAATCCTCGTTTATATAGAAGATTTTTCAAACTGTCGGTTTAATTAATCTGTTAAAACAATCTTTTAATCTGTTAAAAGTCTTGAATTAATCTATTAAAACTTCTTTTATCTCGTTAAAATATTCTTGATCATTTTTCGGATTTGTTTTAACTGATACAACAACATTTATATCGATTAAAATACTTTTTAAAAAATCCTTTAAATTGTTTTAATCGATTATTTCGCCTTTTAATCGATTAAAACACTGCAAAATAATTTCATAAAACTTTCTAAGTGATTTTAACTGATAACAATCTATTTTAATCGATTAAAACACTTTGGAAAAAATCTCTTAATTGTTTAAATTGATTATTTCCGATTTTAATCGATTAGAATTCTGCCAAAAAGTTTCATAAAACTTTCTAAGTCATTTTAACTGATAATTGTCGTCGTCGTCCGTTCCGACGTCTAGGGACATCTCGAACGTTTATGCGAGCGGTCGCGAAAAGATGGTTTAGACTCGCATTTTTATTTTTAAATGTGTTCATTGCTTCCGAGGTGCTCAACAACTGAACTATCATCTAATAAAAGCAAGGTTTTCGAAAAGGAGTTCTTATGGAGTCGCCACCAATGTTTTGACCGTAAACATTGGAAAAGGATAAAAAGGCGTTGATTTTAATAAAAACCAAACTTGACCATTATAACCACAGTTAGGTAAGGGAGTTAGTTACGTGTGGGGAAGGTGTTAGCACCCCACAATTCCCCTTTCGGGTTCCCTATGATGGATTCATTCATTAAGTGAAGATTACGAGAAATTACGCTATTACCCTATTTTATTGCATAATATTGAAAAAATGACTATCTACATGACTTTATTTCATATTGCATACATAAAGCAATAAATAAAGCAATAAAAGAGAAGATAAGTGAAAAGAACCTCCGTAGCAAGCTTTGTATTACAAATCTTTAACTGTGAGGATGCGTTTTGGCAATCCCCCGCTCTACAAAGACTCTCCTCCCCGAATACAATATCGACTCGACTAAATTTTAAAGACGAATCGAATGCTGGAATACAATTCCTTAACCGATTGTTACCTTTTTAAGGCAATCGGAGAGTTCATTCAAAGTAGGGAGAGAAGACAAGTGTCTGGGGTGTGAAAAAGTGGCAAATGAGCCTCCTATTTATAGTTTTCGCAGCCTGGCGCTTTGGGACGGCCGTCTGGAGCTTGGAAAACAGGGATGGCCGTCTGGGGAGGCCGGGACGACCGTCTGGGATTTGGGATGGCCGTCCCAAGCATCAAAACAAGGTGGGACAGTCATCTGGCACTTGGGACGGCCGTCTGGGCTGGCTGGGACGACCATCCCAACTTCTGGGACGACCATCTCGACTGTTTTTACCAGATTTTGTGTTTTGGGACCCCCGGGAAGCTTTCCTTTCTTTATTCGGACGTCGATTGATGCCGATAGACGTCCATTGAAGCTTTATCTTCATATAGGAAGTCTTCTTGGCCTTTATTGAGATGTTGGGCAAGCTTTATCTTCGTATAGGAAGTCTCCTTAGCCTTTATTGAGAGGCCGGGAAAAATTAGGGGTCTACAGCTGCCCCCCTTCACCTACCTGACTAATTGTTGGCCTAATGTGCCCACAAAGTTAGTTGGTAGGTGAAGGAGTTAACCCTTTTTGCCCGGTCATCCTTCGGATGCTCCTTTGATGAAGTTTGCTGATCCTCCGGATGATAAATATTTTTGATAGGTACCAACCCCTATCTGGTTTGAACCCCCTTTTTTTTTATGAGGCTCTGGTGAGTATTTACCCTCACCAGGTATGAGTCTGCATTTTGCTAGACTCTTGTGGGTATCTACCCCCACTAGGTATGAATCTGCTTTTCGCTAGATTATGATGAGTACCTACCCTCATCTGGTACAAACCCCATTTTTGCAAGGCTCTGGTGAGTACCTACCCTCACCTGGTACGAGTTCGCATTTTGCTAAACTCTTGTGGATACTTACTTCTGAGGTGCTCAACACTGAACTATCCTCTAATAGAAGCAAGGTCTTTGCAACCCGTTTTGTAAGGCTCTGGTGAGTATCTACCCCCACCTGGTACGAATCTGTATTTTGCTAGATTCTGATGAGTACCTACCCTCATCCGGTACAAACCTTATTTTATAAGGCTCTGGTGGGTACCTACCCCCACCTGGTATGAATATGCATTTTTGCTAGATTCTGATGACTACCTACCCTCATCCGGTACAAACCTTATTTTATAAGGCTCTTGTGGGTACCTACCCCCACCTGGTACGAATCTGCATTTTTGCTAGATTCTGACGAGTACCTACCCTCATCCGATACAAACCTTATTTTATAAGGCTCTGGTGGGTACCTACCCCCACCTGGTACGAATATGCATTTTTGCTAGATTCTGATGAGTACCTACCCTCATCCGGTACAAACCTTATTTTATAAGGCTCTGGTGGGTACCTACCCCCACCTGGTACGAATCTGCATTTTTGCTAGATTCTGATGAGTACCTACCCTCATCCGGTACAAATCTTATTTTATAAGGCTCTGGTGGGTACCTACCCCCACCTGGTATGAATCTGCATTTTGCTAGATTCTGATGAGTATCTACCCTCATCTGGTATAAACCTTATTTTATAAGGCTCTGGTGGGTACCTACCCCCACCTGGTACGAACCCCGTTCTGCAAGGCTCTGATGGGTACTGTAGACCCCTAATTTTGCTCGGCCTCTCAAAATAAAGGCTAGGGAAACTTCACACAAAAATAAAGTTCACCCGGCTGCATATCAAAAACCGAGAAAGACCTCCCGCAACAAAACGGAGTTCACCCATCCATACAATAAAGACTAAGGAGACTTCCTACACAAAGATAAAGCTCGCCCGACATCTCAACAAGGATCAAGAAGACTTCCTACACGAAGATAAAGCTTCAACGAATATATATCGGCGTCAATCTACGTCCGAAAATAGCAAAGAAAGCTTCCCGGAGGTCCCAGAACACAAGAGCTGCTGAAAACAGGTCGAGACAGCCGTACCAAAAAACCTAGGACAGTCGAGACGGCCGTCCCAAATGACACTGGCCGTCCCACACTTCCAGGGGTGGAGTCAAGAACAAAAAATTCAACTGGGACGGCCGTCCCAAACACAACTGGTCGTCCCAACCTGACTCAGTGCAAATTTTGCAGTTGGGACGGCCGTCCCAACCCAGACGGCCATCCCAAAGTTCCAGGCGAAAAAAGGCTATAAATAGGAGGCCCTTAGGTCATTCTCCACACTCCAGACAACTCCAAGACTTGTCTTCTTCTCTTCCTCCTTCGAATGATCTCTCTGATTGCCTTTAATAGGTAACAATCAGTTAAGGAATTTGTATTCCAGCATTCGATTCTTATAGAAAATTTTACTTGAGTCAAGTTTATTCGAGAGGAGAGTCATTGTAGAGCGAAGGATTGCTGCAAAGCATCCTCTGTGTAAAAGACTTATAATATAAAGCTTGCTTCGGAGGTTCTTCTCAATTCTCTTCTCTTTTATTGTTTTATTTACTGCTTTTTGTATGCAATGTAGATAAATCATGTAGATAACTATATTTAAATACTGTATGAATAAAAGAGGGTAATAGCGTAATTTCTCGTAATCTTTACTTAAATGAATTAATCCTTCATAGGGAACTCGAAAGGGGCGTTGTGGGGTGCTAATACCTTCCCCACACGTAACTAACTCCCTTACCCGACTCTGGTTATAATGGCCAAGTTTGGTTTTTATTAAAATCAATTCCTTTTTCTCCTTTTCCAATGTTTATGGTCAAAACATTGGTGGCGACTCCAAAAGAACCCTTTCCGAAAACCTTGCTTCTATTAGAGGATAGTTCAGTGTTGAGCGCCTCGGAAGCAATGAACATATTTTTAACAAAAAACGCGAGTCTCAACCATCTTTTCGCGACCGCTCGCATTAATGTTCGAGATGTCCCAGGACGTCGGAACGGACGGCGGCGACAGATGGCGACTCCGCTGGGGAAGCTAGAGAGTTGATCCCATTTAGTGACGGATAAATTCTAACTAAGTAAAGATTTGAAATTACGCCTTTACCCTTTTTCTGTATTTTTATTGTATGGCTTTAATAACTGCTGTATGATTACTTCTGCAAATTGTTTGAAATACAAATTGCACACAAAAACCGTTGCACACAACAGTCCCTCTATACCCGGGGGCAAGAGTGAATACCTATAGGGAGTGGGTGGCAGATACGACCGGCTTGTTGGCACACGAGGCTACAACCGTTGTTGGAAACCACCAACTCAAGGTGATAACTCTCTTCTTTTGGTCTAAGGATGTCGACACGGAGTTCCGTGCATGACTCGAGGATTGAGAGATTGAGAGGTCCCTATAATGGGGGCACCTTGGGGACCTTTGGCCTTGGTGAGAACAGTTAGAACCGCCTAAACCAAGCACGTTTCTGCAAGAAAACCCTACCTCATGATTAAATAAGCGTGGCTCTGCTCGTGGATGTATGAATTGTGTGTGCATTCGTTTGCTGCATTTGTATTGATTCATTAGCATAGGGTAATCATACAACAAACAAAATAGTGAAAAACCCTAAAAATCATAAAAGTGATAAGATAAGCCAACTTTATCTCGGACAGTCTTCAGTTAAGCTAGTCTGGTTTCAGGTTCTTTGTAAGCCAAGTAGCCACGTTGACCGACAGAAGAGATAAAGGGTCATAAAAAATATAAAAACAAATCAAAACCATGAAAATATCTCTGTTACAAAAATAAAAGTTTTTTAACAAAAGTCCTATAATTCATACCGTTGCTCATAAAAATAAAAAGAGAAGAAAATAGGACTCTCTTCATTAAAATCCATAAACATTCATATAGATAAGCTTTCTTTTCAAGAAAAACCCAGTACTATCATACATCATATTAGGAATAAAACATGATAATACTTAGAAAAATAAACACTTGCATACATGCATTTACAAAAATTCATCCTCATATCATGCATTTTCACTTTTGCTAGATAATGGAGGGATCCGATAATAGACAATTAAAGAAAGTGGAGATCCTTCTATGCCGTGTAGAGAAGTTAAGGCAGTTGTGTACATATATGCCGCCAGAGGTCTGCGCTAGTTTTGAGAAATCTTATGGAAGAATTCTTGACCTCTTGAAGATCAGTATTGATCCAATATTTGTTAGAGCATTGGTCCACTTCTGGAGTCCCAATCTACACTGCTTTGAGTTCTCGCAGTTTGACTTGGTACCAACCTTAGAAGAATATGAACTCATGGTCAGATGGCCTCAGTCAGTTGGGGTCTATGTTTGCTCGGGAGTATACATAGCCGTGAGTAAGGTTGCTACTATCATACGACTGCCTCCTCATCAATCCACCCTAGAGGGAAAAGGGAATATCAGAGGTTGGAAAATGGCTGTAACAGAAGACCACTTAGTTTCTCTGGCTGAAAAGAAAGATTGGCAAGACATCCCTACTACCTCCGAATCCCAGCAGCAGTCACGCGATTCAGATTTCCCCGGCCTGTACCGACGCCTGGACGAGGAGCACGCATACATGGAAGGAGAGTTCCAGTTCATACGCCAGCAGTTTAGTCAACTGACTGTTAGGCAAGACAGGACGGATCGCCAGATAGAGAGCTTGGTCCAAACCCAGGCAAGATTCCAGCGCCGCCCATTCCAGTCCAGAGGCGGATGATTAGGAGGAGTCTTTCTATAATTTTTTTTAGTATTTTGAAAAAAGCTTGAATGTACCAAACAAAAAGCAGTAATAAATAAAAATAGTTATTTCTGTTTCATATTTCAAAAGCCCATGTGTACAAAAACTATAAAATAAAAGGCACACATGATATACTAAAAAGCCAGATTTCAAAAATTCACGATAAAATTAAATCGTGATAGAAAAAGGCAAAATCAAAATTATCTTCAGCAAAATAAGGAGCTTCAAAGAAACTAGTTCCAACCATCAACCTTCTACACCAATGAAAGAAGGAGAAGAAAAGCCAATGGAAAAGGCTTGATCATCCTCAAGAGGATCCTTGCCTATTCAAAGGCAGAAAAATACTCCCTGACTCAACACCACCACATGAGTCGTCAAACATAAATCACTTGGAGTTGCAATCAGCATCCTTCCACCCAGAAAAGACATCAACAAAAAAGAAAGGCCGACGGAAAGGCTCGACCGTCCCCAAGAGGATCCTTGCCTATTCCAAAGGCAAAACAAAAAATTATTACTCCATGACTCAGCTTCATTACCACATGAGTCATCAAGCAAACTCATCCAGAATCTCCGCTTCATTCCCCAAAGAAGAATAAGGACTACATGAGAGTCCATCAAAGAAAATACGGAGTAAAATCCTCCACATCACCAGGGGGCAATAGAAGGAAAAGAAAGAATAAACTTTTCATCCCCTAACAGAGGCCACTACAGAAAGAAGGCCAAATAAATGTCTCTAAACAAAGCATATCAAGAAAAATCTCCACAAAAAAGGAAAAAACAAAAATTTCCATCTCCCCGATCAATAAAAAGCTTCACAAAGCCAGGAGCCAGAACTCCATCATACCCTCAGGAAGCCAACAAATTCCCCAGGGCCAATAAAAAGGAAAGAGAAGGAAAGAAAACCTCTTCATCCCCAGCAAAAGATAAAAAGCCTGTGTGCACAAAAGAAAAAAGACACGCGCATCCAAAAACAAAAATCCAAAATCGCAAAAAAAGAGAAATCGCGAGAAAAGGGTAAAAACCCATTTCCCCAATAGACTAAAGAGCTTAGGCAAAACCAGCTCAAACAACAGCAGCCAATAAGGAGTCGAAAAACTCCATTTCTCCCTAGAGGGACAATTCAAGACAGATCTCCGGAATGAAATTAATTCCCCAGTGGATCGTCAACAAGAAAACTACCCAGTGAGCCTACGACAAAGGCAAGCTACAAAATTATATCCACAGGGAGTTAATCGCTCATAACGCCCAAAGACGGATATCCATGGTAAAGCATAAAGCCTTTACTTGCAACAAGCAAGCAAAAAACTAATATCCCCAAGAAATGGGAAATCAACCTATGCAAGAGGCAATCCAAACCCTCAAAGTCTTCACCATTATTGAAGCATTCGCCTAATCAAGAGGCACAACAAAATCCCCAAATGAATCTTCGCCTAATCAAGAGGCACAATCAAGAAGAGAATTCAAAATCCCCAGAGGATTCCCGCTTGAAAGAGGCAATCAACAAGAATCCCCGGTCAAGACCGGATGGCTAAAAGAAAAAGCCAAAACAATGAAATCCCCGGCAAAAGTCGGATGGCTAAAAGAAAAAGCCAAAATCAAAGAATTCCCGGTCAAGACCGGATGGCTAACAGAAAAAGCCAAAACAAAGAATCCCCGGCAAAAGCCGGATGGCTAACAGAAAAGCCAAAAATCAGAAATCCCCGGCAAAGCCGGATGGCTAAACGAAAAAGCCAAAAACAAAGAATCCCCGATAAAACCGGATGACTAAAAGAAAAGTCAAAAAGTTAAATCAAATATTCCCCACGGAATGGGCGCATGAACAGAAACAATAAGTCGCCAACATATAATCACAAGATTAACTACCAAAAAGTACATCCTAAGAACCTTGTAGAACGGGGTTCGGACCGGGTGGGGGTAGGTACCCATCAAAATCTTGCAGAACGAGATTCGGACCGGGTGGGGGTAGGTACCCATCAGAATCTTGCAGAACGAGATTCGGACCAGGTGGGGGTAGGTACCCATCAGAGCCTTGCGGAACGGGGTTCGGACCGGGTGGGGGTAGGTACCCATCGAATCTTGCGGAACGAGATTCGGACCGGGTGGGGGTAGGTACCCATCGAGCCTTGCGGAACGGGGTTCGGACCGGGTGGGGGTAGGTACCCATCGAGCCTTGCGGAACGGGGTTCGGACCAGGTGGGGGTAGGTACCCATCGAGCCTTGCGGAACGGGGTTCGGACCAGGTGGGGGTAAGTACCCATCGAGCCTTGCGGAACGGGGTTCGGACCGGGTGGGGGTAGGTACCCATCGAATCTTGCAGAATGGGATTCGGACCGGGTGGGGGTAGGTACCCATCGAGCCTTGCGGAACGGGGTTCGGACCGGGTGGGGGTAGGTACCCATCGGAGCCTTGCAGAACGGGGTTCGGACCGGGTGGGGGTAGGTACCCATCGAGCCTTGCGGAACGGGGTTCGGACCGGGTGGGGGTAGGTACCCATCGAGCCTTGCGAACGGGGTTCGGACCGGGTGGGGGTAAGTACCCATCGAGCCTTGCGGAACGGGGTTCGGACCGGGTGGGGGTAGGTACCCATCGGAATCTTGCGGAACGGGATTCGGACCGGGTGGGGGTAGGTACCCATCATAGCCTTACGAACGGGGTTCGGACCGGGTGGGGGTAGGTACCCATCGAGCCTTGCGAACGGGGTTTGGACCGGGTGGGGGTAGGTACCCATCATAATCTTGTAGAACGGGATTCGGACCGGTGGGGGTAGGTACCCATCGAGCCTTGCAAAACGGGGTTCGGACCGGGTGGGGGTAGGTACCCATCGAGCCTTGCGGAACGGGGTTCGGACCGGGTGGGGGTAGGTACCCATCGAATCTTGCGAACGGGATTCGAATAGGTGGGGGTAGGTACCCATCGAATCTTGCGTAACGGGATTCGGACCGGGTGGGGGTAGGTACCCATCGGAATCTTGCGTAACGGGATTCGGACCGGGTGGAGGTAGGTACCCACCAGAATCTTGCAGAACGAGATTCGGACCGGGTGGGGGTAGGTACCCACCAGAACCTTGCAGAACGGGGTTCAGACCGGATGAGGGTAAGTACTCATCAGAATCTAGCAAAAATGCAGATTTGCACCGGGTGGGGGTAGGTACCCACCAAAACCTTAATAAGGTTTGTACCGGATGAAAGTAAGTACTCATCAAAACTTAGCAGAATGCATTAGGTGGAGTAAAAATACTCACCTAAGCATTTCAAAAATGGGTTGCAAAGACCTTACTTCTATTAGAGGATAGTTCAGTGTTGAGCACCTCGGAAGTAAGTACCCACAAGAGTTTAGCAAAATGCGAACTCATACCGGGTGAGGGTAGGTACTCACCAAAACCTTGCAGAACAAGGTTCATACCTAGTGGGGGTAGGTACTCACTAAAGTCTAGTAAAATACAGACTTATACCTGGTGAGGGTAAATACTCACCAAAGCCTTATAAAAAGAGGCTCAAACCAGATAGGGGTTGGTACCTATCAAAATATTTATCATCCGGAGGATCAGCAAGGAGCAGCATCTGAAGGATGACCGGGCAAAAGGGTTAACTCCTTCCCCTACCAACTAATTTTGTCGACATATCAAACCGACAAATTAGTTAGGCAGGTGAAGGGGGGGCAGCTGTAGACCCCTAATTTTGCCCGGTCTCTCAAAATAAAGGCTAGGGAAACTTCACACAAAAATAAAGTTCACCCGGCTGCATATCAAAAACCGAGAAAGACCTCCCGCAACAAAACGGAGTTCACCCATCCATACAATAAAGACTAAGGAGACTTCCTACACAAAGATAAAGCTCACCCGGCATCTCAACAAGGATCAAGAAGACTTCCTACACGAAGATAAAGCTTCAACGGATATATATCGGCGTCAATCTACGTCCGAAAATAGCAAAGAAAGCTTCCCGGAGGTCCCAGAACACAAGAGCTGCTGAAAACAGGTCGAGACAGCCGTCCCAAAGGTGGGACGACTGTCCCAAAAAACCTAGGACAGTCGAGACGGCCGTCCCAAATGACACTGGCCGTCCCACACTTCCAGGGGTGGAGTCAAGAACAAAAAATTCAACTGGGACGGCCGTCCCAAACACAACTGGCCGTCCCAACCTGACTCAGTGCAAATTTTGCAGTTGGGACGGCCGTCCCAACCCAGATGGCCATCCCAAAGTTCCAGGCGAAAAAAGGCTATAAATAGGAGGCCCTTAGGTCATTCTCCACACTCCAGACAACTCCAAGACTTGTCTTCTTCTCTTCCTCCTTCGAATGATCTCTCTGATTGCCTTTAATAGGTAACAATCAGTTAAGGAATTTGTATTCCGGCATTCGATTCTTATAGAAAATTTTAGTCGAGTCGAGTTTATTCGAGAGGAGAGTCATTGTAGAGCGAAGGATTGCCGCAAAGCATCCTCTGTGTAAAAGACTTATAATATAAAGCTTACTTCGGAGGTTCTTCTCAATTCTCTTCCCTTTTATTGTTTTATTTACTGCTTTCTGTATGCAATGTAGATAAATCATGTAGATAACTATATTTAAATACTGTATGAATAAAAGAGGGTAATAGCATAATTTCTCGTAATCTTTACTTAAATGAATTTATCCTTCATAGGGAACCCGAAAGGGGCGTTGTGGGGTGCTAATACCTTCCCCACACGTAACTAACTCCCTTACCTGACTCTGGTTATAATGGCCAAATTTGGTTTTTATTAAAATAAATGCCTTTTTCTCCTTTTCCAATGTTTATGGTCAAAACATTGGTGGCGACTCCAAAAGAACCCTTTTCGAAAACCTTGCTTCTATTAGAGGATAGTTCAGTGTTGAGCGCCTCGGAAGCAATGAACATATTTTTAACAAAAAACGCGAGTCTCAACCATCTTTTCGCGACCGATCGCATTAACGTTCGAGATGTCCCAGGACGTCGGAACGGACGGCGGCGACAGGTACCTACCCCCACCTGGTATGAACCCCGTTCTGCAAGGCTCTGATGGGTACCTACCCTCACCTAGTATGAATCTGCATTTTGCTAGATTCTGATGAGTATCTACCCTCATCTGGTAGAAACCTTATTTTATAAGGCTCTGGTGGGTACCTACCCCCACCTGGTACGAACCCCATTCTGCAAGGCTCTGATGGGTACCTACCCCCAGCTGGTACGAACCCCGTTCTGCAAGACTCTGATGGGTACCTACCCCCACCTGGTACGAACCCCGTTCTGCAAGGCTTTGATGGGTACCTACCCCCACCTGGTACGAACCCCGTTCTGCAAGGCTCTGATGGGTACCTACCCCCACCTAGTACGAACCCTGTTCTGCAAGGCTCTGATGAGTACCTACCCCCATCTGGTACGAACCCCGTTCTGCAAGGCTCTAATGGGTACCTACCCCCACCTGGTACGAACCCCGTTCTACAAGGCTCTGATGGGTACCTACCCCCACCTAGTACGAACCCCATTCTGCAAGGTTCTGAACGAGCCCCGTTCTGCAAGGCTCTCAGGATGCACTTTTTGGTAGTCAATCCTATGGTCATCTGGTTTTGGAGATGTGTTGGCGGCTTACTGTTTTTGATCATGCGCTTATTCCATTGGGAGTGATTGATTTTCTTTCTTTTTGACTTTTCTATTTTAGTCATCTGGTTTTACCAGGGATTTTGTTTTTGGCTTTTCTTTTTAGCCATCCGATCTTGTTGGGGATTCTTTGTTTTTGGCTTTTCCTTTTAGCCATCCGGTCTTGCCGGAGATTCTTTGTTTTTGGCTTTTCTTTTCTTTTTAGCCATCCGATTTTACCGGTGATTCTTGTTTTGGCTTTTTTTGTTTAGCCATTTGGTTTTACTGGTGATTTTTTGTTGGTTGCCTCTTGTTTTAGGCAGGAATCTCCTGGGGATTTGTGGTTTTGGGCTTTTCTATTTAGCCGTCCGGTCTTTGCTGGGGTTTATTGATGATTGCCTCTTAATTTAGGCAGGAATCCATTGAGGATTTGTTGATTGTGCCTCTTGATTAGGTGGATGCTTCAATAGTGGTGAAGACTTTATGCTTTGGGTTTGCATTGCCTCTTGCATAGGTTGATTTCCCGTCTCTTGGGGATATTGGCTCTTTGCTTGCCTCTAAGTAGGCAGAGGCTTTCTTGGGAGTGAAGGCTTTGCATTTCACTAGGGATATTCATATTGGGTGTTATAGGCGATTAACTCCCTGAGGATATGAATTTGTAGTTTGCCTCCGTCGTAGGCTTGCTGGGGATAGTTTTTCTTTTTGGTGATCCACTGGGGATTTGATCATTTTCCCAGAGATCTATTTTGACTTGCCCCCTAGGGAGAAATGTAGTTTTTGACTCCTTGTTTTGATGTTTTTGTTTTGAGTTGGCTTTGCCTATGCTCTTATTCCGCTGGGGAATGGGTTTTTACCTTTTTCTCGTGATTTTGGAAATTTGGCTTTTAAAATGTGTGCGCCTTTTATGCACACTGGCTTTTTTTTTTGTTATCTGCTGGATGAAGAGATTTATTTTTTCCTCTTTTCTTTGTGGCGATCCCGGGGAGTTTATTGGCTTCCTGGGGATCCAATCTTTGATTTGATTTTTTAATGATGGAGTCTTGGCTCCTGACTTTTGTGAAGCTTTTTATTGAGCAGGATGAAGAGATTTTCTTCTTTTTCTTTTTTTTGGAGATTTGCCAAGGAGTTTGTTGGCTTCCTGGGGGATCCAACTTTGATTGATTTTTTTATGATGGAGTCTTGGCTCCTGGCTTTGTGAAGCTCTTATTTGAGCTGGAAGATGGAAATTTTATTGTTTTCCTCTTTTTGTAGACTTTTCTGATATGCTCTACTTGGAGATTTTTATTCGACCTTTTTCGTGCCTCTATTGGGGAATGCAAGTTTTTTCTTTTTTTCTTTTTGTTGAACCCCTAGAGATATGGAGATTTTGACTCTATATCTTCTTTGGTTGATCTTTGTGTAGTCCTTATTCTCCTTTGGGGAATGAGGCGTATATTTTGGATGAGTGTGCTTGATGACTCATGTGGTGATGCAGCTGAGTCGTGAGGTAATCTTTTTGTCTTGCCTCTGGAGTGGGCAATGATCCGCTTGGGGATGATCAAGCCTTTCCGTTGGCTTTTTCATGTTGATGACTTCCTTCTTTCTTGGATGGAAGGATAGTGGTTGGAGCTTCGAATGACTATGTTTGATGACTCATGTGGTGGTGCTGAGTCATGAAGTAATTTTTGTTTTGCCTTTGGAGTAGGCAAGGATCCATTTTGGGGATCATTGAGCCTTTCCGTTGGCCTTTTTCGGTGTACCTTCTTTTATTGGGATAGAAGGATAATGGTTGGAGCTATTTTCTTGAAGCTCTCTATTCTGCTGCAATGGTTTTGATTTCTCCTTTTCTTTCGCGATTTTGATTTTTATCGCGAGTTATTTGAAATCTGGCTTTTTAATATATCACGTGTGCCTTTTTATTTTATAATTTTTTGTACACGTGGGCTTTTTGAAAGGTAAACAGAAATAACAACTTTTATTTATTACTTCCTTTTTTTCCTTTTTTTTCTTGGTGATACATTCAAGCATTTTTAAACTACTAGAAAATATCTAAAGACCTCCTAATCATCTGCTTCTGGGCTAGAATGGGAGGATGGTGCTGGCGAAGGGATGCGGCGGAGTATGCGACGCTGGAACCTTGCCTGAGTCTGGACCAAATTTTCTATTTGACGATCCGTCCTATCTTGCCTCATGGTCAGCTGACTACTGTCACATGAACTGGAACTACCCTTCCATGTAGGCGTGCTCATCATCTATACGTCGGTATAAGTCGGCGAAGTCTGGATCGTATGATTGTTGCTGGGATTCTGAAGTCGCAGGGATGTCCTGTGGTGTGTCGAAATCACACATATCTAGTGAAATCGAGATTATGGGGTTTAAAATAAACCCTGATCCTTGTCGACTAAGGATGTTCATGTGGACCAGTGTTCCTCCGTTAATCGGCTCTGGCTGGAGGCTAGCTGGGAGGTCTTCTCCGTCAGTGCATCCCCAATATTCAGCTAAAGGGGTGAGAAAGGGAGCCACCACAATGGCTCCTGCTGAGCCGCGAGTTCCGTAATCCTTTACTGATTTCAGGAAGGCATATCCTGGGTTGCATTGATGCCCTTGATGCATACAATAGACAATAAAAAGGTCAGCCAGTGTTACCTTTCCTTGGCTCTCCTTCCGACTATGTATGGTCCCAGCTAGCAATTATGGCATATGCAGAGCGGAGGAGAGAAAGCTGCACCCTTCAGATGTGATGGTAGGGTATGTGTTCCGGTGACTTCTTTCCACATGCTGGTGGTAGTGAGAGCAGCAGGTTTCTCGAGATATGCAGACCTATATTCCGATGTTCTCGTGTCTGCTCATTGGCAGAAGCCCATTATGACATTAAAGTCATCCAGAAAAGTGGTCTGGTATGCCCCGTCCATCCAATAGGAGATGGCTTGAGTAAGCGGCACTCCGGGAGTCGTGGAAGACATCTCTACCAGATTGACAGAGGCAAGGAATTCTAGCGTAGCAGTACGGTGGATCCGAGCAGGTGGCTCACGAAACAGAAAGCCCCATCCTATGTTATGGATGAACCTTCTAACATCTTGATCCCAGCCGAATGTAGTTAGGATAAATCCAAACAGAGCATGGGATGCCAGGAGAATTGTTGGATATTTGCCAACCTTTGTTGATGTGGCTCTACTAGCAGAGTGTTAGTGACAGGAGTTCCTCTAGCGGAGGTCCTGGTGCGTTTTCTCCTGGATGAAGCCTCTCCACGTTCCATTGTATATCTTACTCACTTAAGGATGCTAGAAGTGTGTAGAAAGGGAGGAGAAGCAAGATAGAATGCTTGGAATGGGGTACCAAGGCAAAGATCCGCGCCTAACATATATAGGAGGAGCCAGGAAGGTTGGGACGGCCGTCTGGGGTTGGGACGACCGTCTCACTTGAATTTTTACCCTTGGGACGGCTGTCCTGAGCTTTTCAAGTTGGTTTTCATGTTTTTTTTTTATGAGAATGAAGATAGGACTCCATCCATTGATGTTTTAATGCATGTAATGTTTCATGATATGCATCCTATGATCTATTTCAATTAGTATTTCAAAAGTTTTAACTGATGTGCTTTGACTTCGAGTGCATTCTTGGTGTTGTACCTTTCTGTCATCATGTTTCTTGATCAATAAGCTTAGCTGTACCGGTTTGCCGTCTTGGACTTTTCTTGCTATAGCCGAAGATCAATCTTTTGTTCGTAGGGTAACTGCCATATCAATGCCTCCCTTCCTTTCCTTAGGGATTTCAACCTTCCTATTGATCACTATATTTCCACATTCCCCTTATTACTTGAGTGCTTTATAGTGAAATGGTCAAGAGAAGAGAAAGAAAAGGATTTATAACAAAGGCTTGTGTTTTAGAGGGATATATTGTTTTTATAATAGAGGTTTCTATAAGAATGGCTAGCCAAGGTTGGTCGGTGTTTAGGCTAGTTTAGACGAACATTTTGTTCTTATAATGTAGCGTCTTTGTTTTACTGATTTGTGGCGCCTTTTTGTGATTGATTAACTTTCCTAGCCCGCTGTAGACCCCTAATTTTGCCCGGTCTCTCAAATAAAGATAAAAGAGATCACCCGTAACAAGATAAAGCTCGTCTAGCATTACAAATAAGAGCCAAGGAGACTTCCTACATGAAGATAAAGCTTCAACAGACGCATATCGGCATCAACTGACGTCCAAAACAGGCAAGGAAAGCTTCCCGGAGTCCCGAAACGCGCGAAATTGGCCAGAACAGTCGAGACGGCCGTCCCAAAGGTGGGACGGCCGTCCCAACTTGCTCCAGCCAGTTGGGACGCGCGTCCCGAAGTTGGGACGGCCGTCCCAAGCCCCAGAAAAGTGGGACGGCCGTCCCGGGTCCCCAGGGGGTCCCAGCCTGTGTAATTTTGCCATTTGGGACGGCCGTCCCAGTCCAGACGGCCGTCCCAGTCCAGACGGTGGTCCCGAAGTGCGCCAGCTTCGAAAACTATAAATAGGAGGCTCATTTGTCACTTTTTCACACCACAGACATCCCAGAGAGCTCTGAAACACTTTCTAAAACTCAGAGCACTTGTCTATTTCTCTCCCTCTCTTGAATGATCTTTCCGATTGCCTTAAATAGGTAACAATCGGTTAAGGAATTATATTCCGGCATTCGATTCTTCTTTAAATTTTTAGTAGAGTCGATCCTGTATTGGTGAGGAGAGTCTGTGTAGAGAGAGGGGTTGCCAAAACGCATCCTCACGGCTTCGAGATTCTCAATATCAAGCTTGCTACGGAGGTTCTTTTCAATTCTCTTCTCTTTTATTGCTTTATTTATTGTTTTATTTAGCTTTATTTATGCCATGTAGAATAAAATCATGTAGATAGCTATTTTGTCTCTTTTATTGCTTTATTTAGCTTTATTAATCATTTTATGCATGCAATATAGAATAAAATCATGTAGATAGCCATTTAATATTATGTAATAAAATAGGGTAATCGCGTAATTTCTCGTAGTCTTTACTTAAATGAATTAATCTGTCATAGGGAACCCGAAAGGGGCGTTGTGGGGTGCTAACACCTTCCCCACACGTAACTAACTCCCTTACCCAACTCTGGTTATAATGGCCAAGTGCGGTTTTTCTTAAAATCAACATTTTTTCCTTTTCCAATGTTTATGGTCAAAACATTGGTGGCGACTCCATAAGAACCCCTTTTCGAAAACCTTTTAAAACAAAAACGCGAGTCTAAACCATCTTTTCGCGACCGCTCGCATAAACGTTTCTAAGACGTCCCCCTCCGGACGTCCGAAAGGGACGGCGGCGACAGATGGCGACTCCGCTGGGGAAGCTAGAGAGTTGATCCCATTTAGTGACAGATAAATTCAAACTAAGCAAAGATTTGAAATTACGCCTTTACCCTTCGTAAGTTTTTACTATATGGCTTTAATAACTGCTGTATGATTATTTCTGCAAATTGTTTGAAATATAAATTGCACACAAAACCCTTGCACACAACAGTCCCTCTATACCCGGGGGCAAGAGTGAATATCTATAGGGAGTGGGTGGTAGATACGATCGGTTAGTTGGCACACGGGGCTACTGCCGTTGTCGGAAAACCACCAACTCAAGGTGATAACTTTCTTCTTTTGGTCTAAGGGTGTCGCCACGGAGTTCCGTGCATGACCCGAGGATCGAGAGATTGAGAGGTCCCTATAATGGGGGCACCTTGGGGACCTTTGGCCTGGTGAGAACAGTTAGAACCACCTAAACCAAGCACGTTTCTGCAGGAAAACCCTACCTCGTAATAGCGTGGCTCTGCTCGTGGATGTATGAATTGTGTGTGCATACGTTTGCTGCATTTGTATTGATGCATTAGCATAGGATAATCATACAACAAAAAAAATGAAAAAACCTAAAAATCATAAAAATATATAATCAAATTAAAGTCATAAAAATACCTTATAAAAAATTTTTCTTGACAAAGTCGTATCATTCATACCATATCATTCAATAAGTGGTAAAACCAAGAGAGAGAACCAATGCATTAAGAAAGGTATGCATAAACATCATCATAATAAAATCTCTCATACATAAACACATTCATCCTAGGACATATCTATTCCACACTAATCATTTAAAATAAAAGTTATAATAAGAATCATTAAAATCATTTAGAAGGTGGCTGGTCTTCCGCCCGTCCTCACTCGTGCTCAAAAAGCCAAGAAGATGGAACAGCTAGAAGAACAAAACCGAAAGCTCACCGCGGAGCTTAATACGCTGAAAGAGCAAATGGCTCAAATGTTAGATATGATGCATCAACAAAATATTCATCAGGAGGGTCCTCAGAATGGACAAGCCTCTCACCAGGAAGAAGAAGAGGAACCTCAGAGTGAGCCTGATCCATCTAGCACAAGAGCAGTACATATTCATGCTCCTGAAATATCAAAACAACAAATCATTGCTCTTGAAGAGAGGCTGAGAGCTATGGAAGGACATAACTTTGATATAAGAGAGGCGGCTGATATGTGCCTCGTTAAAGACATCCAATTCCCTAACAAGTTCAAAACTCCGGACTTCCCGAAATACATAGGGTTAACTTGTCCCAAAAACCATCTTACAATGTACTGCCGTAAGATGGCTGCATATGCTGATAATGAGAAACTCCTGATCCATTGCTTTCAGGAGAGTTTAGCTGAATCGGCCTTAAAATGGTATATGCAACTAGAAGGGGGCCAAATCCAAACCTGGAGACACCTGGCAGATGCCTTTCTTCGTCGATATAAATACAATATAGATCTGACCCCTGAAAGAGCAGATTTACAACTATTAAGCAAGAAAGATGATGAATCCTTCAAAGCATATGCCCAAAGATGGAGGGAATTGGCAGCACAAGTGGAACCTCCTTTATCCGACAAAGAGACTACATCCCTGTTCATCAATTCTTTGATCGGGTCCTTATTATGACAAAATGATAGGGAACACATCAACACTCTTCGCAGATGTAGTCATTATAGGAGAAAGAGTAGAGCAAGGTCTGAAGAGCGGAAGGATTGCACAGCAGAACTCCTCCAACTCCTCTACTCCATTCATTAAAAAGAGCCTCGGGAAAAAGAAAGAAGGAACCGTAAATGCAATCAACTTGGCCATTCCTTCTTCCTCCTCTCAGCAAACTAAGTCACGTAGACCAGAAAGGAAGTTCACCCCAATACCCACTTCTTATGCAAGCTTGCTGTTAAAATTACTAGACGCCAAGCTCCTCGTACGCATCCCTCCCAAGAAGATGGAGCCACCATATCCAGAATGGTATAAGCTTAATGAAAAATGCAACTATCATTCGGACGCTCCAGGACATTCTACAGATAACTGCATAACCTTAAAGCATAAGGTCCAAGATTTAATAGATGCGGGATGGATCACCTTTGACGCATCTACTCCAAAGGTGGACGACCAGCCCTTATCAAAGCCTGAGTAAAAGACGGGATAAGGGAGACCAGCAGATTAGGGCTCATCATTTTTACTTTTTTTGCAATAAAAATAAAGAAATAATAAAAGCTTCCGATGTATTTCTCGTGATCCTTGTCCATGATTATGAGATTTTTGGTTAAATTGGGCTTTGTAAATATTTTCTTCTATCAATACAATGAGGCATTTTTTTAATACACATATTCTCTTTCATTCTTTTCTCTCTCATACATTTAATAAAAGAATCTAAAACAAAGCATAACCCATACAGTCATGTCTGTGATTGAAAACTCCTTGGAAGATCTGAAAGCTGAAGACGAATGGATTGAGTCAGACAGTGAGGAGGGGACCATTTCCCCGGATATGCAAAGACTGTTAGAAAAAGAAGCTCAATCAATACAGCCCCATCAGGAGAAAACCGAGGCTATCAATTTGGGATCAGAAGACGATAAGAAAGAAGTAAACATCGGTACCCAAATTAATAATGACGTCAGGGAAAGGTTAATACAATTACTAAGAGAATATATGGATGTGTTTGCTTGGTCCTACCATGATATGCCTGGGATTGACAAGAGCATAGTAGAGCATCGGTTACCAATAAAAGAGGGAATTCGGCCCGTCAAGCAAAAACTCAGAAGAGTAAAACCAGAATGGTCCTTAAAAATTAAAGAAGAAGTAGAAAAACAATTGGATGCCAATTTTCTAATTGTATCAAAATACCCTGAATGGTTGGCCAACATTGTGCCAGTCATAAAGAAAAATGGAAAAATCAGAGTATGCGTAGATTACAGGGATTTAAACCGTGCAAGTCCGAAAGATGATTTTCCCTTACCACATATCGATATGCTGGTAGATCATACTGCTACAAATACTCTCTATTCTTTCATGGATGGATATGCAGGGTATAACCAGATTAAATTGGCTGTCGAAGATAGAGAAAAAACTTCCTTCATTACACCATGGGGTACATTCTGCTATAGAGTAATGCCTTTTGGACTCAAGAACGCAGGGGCTACTTACCAAAGGGCTATGGTCACACTATTTCATGATATGATTCACAAAGAAATCGAAGTATATGTGGATGATATGATCACCAAGTCCAAAAATGAAATAGATCACCTCCAATATTTAAAGAAGTTATTCAATCGACTTCGAAAATACCAGATTAAGCTCAACCCGCTAAATGCACATTCTGAGTACGATCTGGAAAACTCCTTGGGTTTATTGTTAGTAAAAGAGGAATTGAGGTGGACCCTGATAAAACAAAGGCAATCATAGAAATGCCCCCACCAAGGACAGAAAAAGAAATCAGAGGATTCTTGGGTCGAATAAACTACATCGCACTGTTCATCGCGCAATTAACTGGACAAGTGCATGCCTATCTTCAAGCTATTGCGTAAAAACCAACCAAAAGTTTGGAACGACGAATGTCAACAAGCTTTCGAAAAAATCAAAATGTGCCTAACCAATTCCCCGATACTTGGTACCACCTGTGGAAGGAAAGCCCCTGATTCTTTACCTTTCAGGACTTGACGAATCCATGGGATGTGTGCTCTGTCAACAAGATGATACGGTAAAAAAGAACAAGCCATATATTACCTCAGGAAAAATTTCTAAACTATGAGACTCGTTATACACCACTCGAAAAAACATGTTGTGCATTGGTGTGGGCAACTCAACGTCTTCGACAATATATGGCCAGACATACAACTTGGTTGATCTCCAAAATGGACCCAATCAAATATCTGTTTGAAAAACCCGATTTGACCGGAAGGATAGCCAGATGGCAGGTACTCTTATCAGAATTTGATATCGTTCATGTCACTCAAAAAGCTATCAAAGGAAGCCCTTTAGCAGATTATCTAGCACATGGACCAATAGACGAATATCAATCCATACAAGATGATTTTCCAGATGAGCACATAATGCACATCCAACATGAAGAACTAGAGAATAATGAGTGGATCATGTTCTTCGATGGAGCTTCAAATTTACTAGGACACTGGATCTGAGCTATTTTAATATCTCCCGAAAGAAGTATATACCAGGAATGACCTAGATTAAACTTTGATTGCACAAACAATATGGCAGAATACGAAGCTTGTGCTCTAGGTATTCAAACAGCTTTGGATCATGGGGTAACTAGACTCAAAGTATTCTGTGACTCTTCCCTTGTTATTTATCAACTCAAGGGTGAATGGGAAACTAAAAATTCCAAGTTAATCCCTTATCCTGGAACACATTCGTAACATGACTTCAAAAATGGAAAACATCAGCTTCCGAGTATGTCCCTCGGAAGACAACCAAATTGCAGATGCATTGGCAACACTATCATCCATGTTCACATTAGAACAAGAACATGAGATGCCCATCATCCAAGTCAAAAGGTACAATAAACAAGCCTTTTGTATGATGATAGACAGTGAAAAAGATGAAACCCCTTGGTATCATGACATAAGGCGATACTTAACAAAGGGTGAATACCCCGAGGGAATCAGTGACAATGATAAAAGGATCATTCGGAAAAGGGCCATAGGGTTTATGTTGATAGGAGAAACCCTTTATAAAAAGAATTTTGACTCCACTTTGCTAAGATGCGTCAATCTCAAAGAATCTCAGAAACTGATTAGGGAAATACATGAAGGAGCCTTCCGGACGCACGCCCCAGGGCATATCATGGCTAGGAAAATCCTCAGGGCAGTGATATTTTTGGTCCACAATGGAAAAGGACTGCCATCAGGATACCGAGAAAATGTCACAAATGTCAAGTACATGCGGACAACGTGCATGTTCCACCTGTACCTCTCAATGTTATGGCTATCCCATGGCCATTTGCCATGTGGGGCATGGATGTTATTGGTCCCATTGAACCTAAGGCATCCAATGGTCATCGATTTATTCCTGTGGCTATTGACTACTTCACTAAATGGATAGAAGCTGCATCCTACGCGCATGTGACTAAAAAGGTAGTGGTCACCTTCGTTCAAAAGAATATCATATGTCGATATGGTACCCCGCATCGTCTCATTACCGATAATCTGGTCCAATTTGAATAATAAGATGATGGAAGAATTATGTCAAGATTTCAAAATTCAACACCATAATTCTTCTCCTTATCGGCCCAAAATGAATGGCGCTGTCGAAGCACCAATAAAAATATCAAGAAGATTGTTCAAAAGATGGTTAAAACCTATAGAGATTGGCATGAAATGTTACCTTTTGCTCTTCATGGTTATCGAACATCTGTGCGGACTTCAACAGGGGCTACTCCATTTTCCCTGGTATATGGTGTGGAGGCCGTGTTACCAATAGAAGTCGAAATACCTTCCTTGCGAATCATAATGGAAGCAAAACTAACAGAAGCCGAATGGATTCAAAGTCGATACGATCAATTAAACCTTATCGATGAAAAGCGGCTGAATGCTATATGTCATGGACAAGCCTATCAAAAAAAGATCAAGAAGGCTTATGATAAAAAAGTCCACCCTCATACTTATCAAGAAGGGGATCTAGTTATAAAGAAATTGCTTCCAACCCAGAAGGATAAAATTGGAAAATGGGCAGCAAATTACGAAGGACCCTTTGTGGTCAAAAGAGCTTTCTCAGGAGGGGCACTTATCCTCACCAATATGGATGGAGAGGAATTTCGACACCCAATCAATTCAGGACGCCGTGAAGAAGTATTATGCTTGAAGACATTGCTCAAGACCCGTCAGGAATGAAAATCCGCAAAGGACGTTCCTGGGCAAAAGATAGGGTCCATATTCCTCGCTAGGATACGTCCTAGGCAAAAAGTAGAGGTAAAAAAAAAAAAAAAAAAAAAAAATCTAACTAAGAGCAGTTGTTACTTTAGTCGAAAACCGAAAAGGCGGCTAAAGTAACATTCTTCCAGAAGCAAGCAGTCTGCATAGTCTTCACTCTGAGCTCAGGCATCTCAACTGAAGTAATTAGGAGAACCAGGGGGCAGATATCATGGACATGACTGTATAAGCCTAAACAGTACAGCCAACCTTGACTACCCATTCTTCTAAATACCTTTTGTAATCCTTCTATAAAAGAAATAAAATTTTGCTCATTTATCAATAAAATTCCCTTCCATTTCCTTTCTCTTGACCAAATATTATGGAAATGCCTCTTTATTGATATGCGCAAAGACTTTTAATCAAAGATCAAACATGCATCTAAAAAAGGGAAGCGTATAAAAATAATAAGAGAATAAACGCCTGCTAGGATATTCTTAGGTAAAAACTAGGGTAGCCTGCTAGATCGCAAACCCCAAAAAAAAAGACGGTCTAGGCAAAAAAAAAATAAGGCAAAAGCCCCCTAAGATATCCTAGGCAAAAATTGAGGCAGCCCGCTAGATCGAAAACCCGTAAAGGGCGGTCTAGGCAAAAGATAGGGCTAAAACCAAAAGACGAGTAAAAGATGAGCCCATCATTAAGGTCATAAAAAGAGGAGCCCATAGGCATATTCATAAGAAGCCAACGGGAGAAGGCCAGTTACTTTCTAAATGCATTAAAAATAAATAAACAATAGATTGCATTTAGGACAATCACACACAAAATAGTTGCATAATATGACTTTGTCAAAATCAAGAAAAATAATTTTCTTCAAACAAAAATATTAAACATGCATATAAGGAGGTTAGTCTCCGCACTTGTGATTGAAAACAGGAAGCGCCAGAATCCAGTCTCCATATGAAAATCAAAATCGCGAAAAACGAAATCAAAATCATTTCAGCAACATAAGGAACTTCAAAGAAACTAGTTCCAACCATCAACCTTCTACAATAATAAAAGAAGGAAGCCATCAAAACGAAAAATGGCCAACGGAAAAGCTTGATCATCCCCAAGCGGATCCTTGCCTACTCCAGAGGCAAGACAAAAAGATTACTTCGCGACTCAGCTTCATCACCACATGAATCACCAAGCACACTCACGCAAGAGTCTCCATTTCATTCCCCAAAGAAGAATAAGGACTACACAAGAGTCCATCGAAAGAAAGCACAGAATCAAATCACCCAAATCACTGGGGGGCAACAAAAAGAAAGAAGAGAAAAGCCTTTCATCCTCTAACAAAGGCCACTGCATGAAAAAGCCAAAAGAAAATCCCCAGGAAGAGCACATCAAGAAAAATCTATAAAAGGAAATAAGAAATTTCCATCCCTAGGAGACCAATAAAATTCCTCAGGGATCATTCCATCTAACGTGCATAAAAGGCACACATACGAACCCATTCCCCGGCAGAAATAAAAGCATAAGACAAAAGCCAGTTCAAGCAATAAGGAGTCAAAAACTCCATTTTCCCTCTAAGGGGGCAATTCAAAAGAGATCCCAGTCAGAGCAATCAAATTCTCAAAAGAAAAATTTCACCGGTGAGCTTACAACAGAACTACTGTTTGCTCGAAATAAGCAAAGAGCTAATATCCCAGAGAAATGGGAAATCAACCTATGCGAGAGGCAATGCAAGCCCAAAAGCATAAAAGTCTTCACCATCGCTGAAGCAATTGCCTAATCAAGAGGCACAATCAAAGTCCCCAATAAATTCCTGCCCAAAAGGCAACCAACGAAGAATCCCCGGTAAAACCGGATAACTAAAATAGAAAAGTCAAAAAGAAAGAAAATCAATCATTCCTCATGGAATAGGCGCATGATCAGAGACAATAAGTCGCCAGAAACCGGGTGGGGGTACGTACTCACCTAAGCCTTGCAGAACGGGGCTTACCAAAAAACTTCATACCGGGTGGGGGTACGTACTCACCTAAGCCTTGCAAAACGGGGCTTACCAAAAAAACTTCATACCGGGTGGGGGTACGTACTCACCTAAGCCTTGCAGAACTGGGCTTACCAAAAACTTCATACCGGGTGGGGGTACGTACTCACCTAAGCCTTGCAAAACTGGGCTTACCAAAAACTTCACACCGGTGGGGTACGTACTCACCTAAGCCTTGCAGAATCTGGGCTTACCAAAAACTTCATACCGGGTGAGGGTACGTACTCACCTAAGCCTTGCAAAACGGGGCTTACAAAAAACTTCATACCGGGTGAGGGTACGTACTCACCTAAGCCTTGCAAAACGGGGCTTACCAAAAACTTCATACCGGGTGAGGGTACGTACTCACCTAAGCCTTGCAAAACGGGGCTTACCAAAAACTTCATACCGGGTGAGGGTACGTACTCACCTAAGCCTTGCAAAATGGGGCTTACCAAAAACTTCATACCGGGTGAGGGTACGTACTCACCTAAGCCTTGCAAAACGGGGCTTACCAAAAACTTCATACCGGGTGAGGGTACGTACTCACCTAAGCCTTGCAAAACGGGGCTTACCAAAAACTTCATACCGGGTGAGGGTACGTACTCACCTAAGCCTTGCAAAACGGGGCTTACCAAAAACTTCATACCGGGTGAGGGTACGTACTCACCTAAGCCTTACAAAACGGGGCTTACCAAAAACTTCATACCGGGTGAGGGTACGTACTCACCTAAGCCTTGCAGAACGGGGCTTACCAAAAACTTCATACCGGGTGAGGGTACGTACTCACCTAAGCCTTGCAAAACTGGGCTTACCAAAAACTTCATACCGGTGAGGGTACGTACTCACCTAAGCCTTGCAAAACTGGGCTTACCAAAAACTTCATACCGGGTGAGGGTACGTACTCACCTAAGCCTTGCAAAACTGGGCTTACCAAAAACTTCATACCGGGTGGGGTACGTACTCACCTAAGCCTTGCAGAATCGGGGCTTACCAAAAACTTCATACCGGGTGGGGGTACGTACTCACCTAAGCCTTGCAAAACGGGGCTTACCAAAAACTTCACACCGGGTGGGGGTACGTACTCACCTAAGCCTTGCAAAACGGGGCTTACCAAAAACTTCACACCGGGTGGGGGTACGTACTCACCTAAGCCTTGCAGAACGGGGCTTACCAAAAACTTCATACCGGGTGGGGGTACGTACTCACCTAAGCCTTACAAAACGGGGCTTACCAAAAACTTCATACCGGGTGGGGATACGTACTCACCTAAGCCTTGCAAAACGGGGCTTACCAAAAACTTCATACCGGGTGAGGGTACGTACTCACCTAAGCCTTGCAGAACGGGGCTTACCAAAAACTTCATACCGGGTGGGGGTACGTACTCACCTAAGCCTTGTAGAACGAGGCTTATCAAAAACCTTGCAGAACGGGGTTCATACCAGATGGGGGTAAGTACTCATCAGAGTTAGTCAAAATGCAGACTCCTACCAGGTGAGGGTAAGTACTCACCAGAACATTATATAGTGAAACTCAAAAACTAGATGGGGGTTCGTACTCATCAAACACCAGATGGGGGTGTATACTCATCAAGCCTTACAAAAAGGAGCTTACCCGACGAGGGTTCATTCTCATCAAACCAGATAGGGGTTGGTACCTATCAAAACTATTCATCATCCAGAGGATCAGCAACGTCAGCAAAGCAGCATCCGAAGGATAACCGGGCAAAAAGGGTTAACTCCTTCTCCTACCAGCTAATTTTATCGGCATATTAGGCCAATAAATTAGCTAGGCAGGAGAAGGGGGGGCAGCTGTAGACCCCTAATTTTGCCCGGTCTCTCAAATAAAGATAAAAGAGATCACCCGTAACAAGATAAAGCTCGTCTAGCATTACAAATAAGAGCCAAGGAGACTTCCTACATGAAGATAAAGCTTCAACAGACGCATATCGGCATCAACTGACGTCCAAAACAGGCAAGGAAAGCTTCCCGGAGTCCCGAAACGCGCGAAACTGGCCAGAACAGTCGAGACGGCCGTCCCAAAGGTGGGACGGCCGTCCCAACTTGCTCCAGCCAGTTGGGACGCGCGTCCCGAAGTTGGGACGGCCGTCCCAAGCCCCAGAAAGGTGGGACGGCCCTCCCGGGTCCCCAGGGGGTCCCAGCCTGTGTAATTTTGCCATTTGGGACGGCCGTCCCAGTCCAGACGGCCGTCCCAGTCCAGACGGTGGTCCCGAAGTGCGCCAGCTTCGAAAACTATAAATAGGAGGCTCATTTGTCACTTTTTCACACCCCAGACATCCCAGAGAGCTCTGAAACACTTTCTAAAACTCAGAGCACTTGTCTATTTCTCTCCCTCTCTTGAATGATCTTTCCGATTGCCTTAAATAGGTAACAATCGGTTAAGGAATTATATTCCGGCATTCGATTCTTCTTTAAATTTTTAGTAGAGTCGATCCTGTATTGGTGAGGAGAGTCTGTGTAGAGAGAGGGGTTGCCAAAACGCATCCTCACGGTTCGAGATTCTCAATATCAAGCTTGCTACGGAGGTTCTTTTCAATTCTCTTCTCTTTTATTGCTTTATTTATTGTTTTATTTAGCTTTATTTATGCCATGTAGAATAAAATCATGTAGATAGCTATTTTGTCTCTTTTATTGCTTTATTTAGCTTTATTAATCATTTTATGCATGCAATATAGAATAAAATCATGTAGATAGCCATTTAATATTATGTAATAAAATAGGGTAATCGCGTAATTTCTCGTAGTCTTTACTTAAATGAATTAATCTGTCATAGGGAACCCGAAAGGGGCGTTGTGGGGTGCTAACACCTTCCCCACACGTAACTAACTCCCTTACCCAACTCTGGTTATAATGGCCAAGTGCGGTTTTTCTTAAAATCAACATTTTTTCCTTTTCCAATGTTTATGGTCAAAACATTGGTGGCGACTCCATAAGAACCCCTTTTCGAAAACCTTTTAAAACAAAAACGCGAGTCTAAACCATCTTTTCGCGACCGCTCGCATAAACGTTTCTAAGACGTCCCCCTCCGGACGTCCGAAAGGGACGGCGGCGACACCCGCCCTTTCATGTTTTCAGCCTAGGATGTTATGCTTATGTCCTAACTTTTGTCTAGGTTTCCCTTTTTGTATTTATTTTTTAGGAATACCTAGCGGACTTTTCGTAACCCTAACTTTTGCCCAGGATACCCTTTATTATTGTTCGGGTCTCCTGTCGGGTTTACCCTAACTTTTGTGCAGCCCCCTTTTGTGGGTTTCCTGCCGGGTATTTTGCCCTTTTATTTTATTATCTTGGCCTTTGGCCTTGACGGGCTCTCCTTTTTTGTATATATATATATATATATATTTGCACAACATTGTCGAAACTTGATTCTATCGAGATAAATTTTATCCGTGTTTCTAGTTAATCAATCATATTTGACTTTGCTTTGTGACGCTTTGATTGTTCTGACGCATTTGGAACAAAACGTCTATCTAAACCTTGTTTATTTAAAATGGGGTATAGACATATTTAGCAAGAAGAGAAGCAGATAGTAAGAATAACATTCTTTTGTAATTTCGGGGAAATGTGTGCCCTAGAGATGCTCGGGGGCCGGGCATACCCCGAGGAGTGATCTCTAATAGTCAATAGGTTTACATCCCTTAGAATTGGAAGAAGGACACCTAATGACTAATGCTACCCTTTGCGCTAATACCCCTCCTTTTCGGAATATCGTCTTTGAGGGGTAAGACTTCCCTGTTTTCCGTATAGTTTGACCTTTTGTAGGGTCGTACCCTAAACCATACTTTAAAGGATTATCTTTGAAATCTAGTGGCTTTTTATTCCTTGAGCATTCTTTCCGAGCCCCTGGGCGATATCCATATCTTTTCATCATACGGGCCACCTTTGTATTACTGGGAAGTTTTTCTATGTTGACAATTTCGAGCGCTTGAAAAGATGTTTCAAAAGTCTCTTCAGCCGCATCCACATATGGTTGGACAGACGGTTTGCTAATTAAAAAGTCTTCTTCAGCTTGAACTGTGACAAGTTTATCATTTATCACAAACTTGACTTTTTGGTGGAGCGTTGAAGGTATTGCCTTAGCGCTATGAATCCAAGGTCTACCAAGGAGACAACTATATGCTGGCGTGATATCCATCACGTGGAAGTCTATGTTAAAAATAGTAGGGCCAATTTGGATTGGTAGACTAATCTCTCCTACTACTTCACGTCTTGATCCGTCAAAGGCTCGAACAATCGTATTACTCGGGCGCATGTGGGTTCCTTGCATTGTTATCTTGTCAAGTGTGCCTTTGGGCATGACGTTTAAGGATGACCCATTATCCACAAGAACTTTGGAAATGAGATATTCCTTACATTTAACAGAAATATGCAAGGGCTTATTGTGATTTGACCCTTCTAAAGGGAGTTCTTCATTTGTGAAGGTAAGATGATTATTGGCTGTAATATTACCAATGATTCCTTCAAACTTGTCTTGAGATATTGCATGCGGAACGAATGATTCATTAAAAACCTTTAACAGTGCATTTCGATGCGGCTCCGAACTCATTATAAGTGATAACAAGGTTATCTTTGCAGGAGTGCGATTGAGTTGATCGATGATGGAGTACTCACTTTGTCTTATGTACTGGAGTAACTCATCTGTCTCCTCCTTGGATTCTTTTTCCTCTTCGGCCTTATTTTTTGCCTTATCTTTAGGAATATTATCTTGTAATTCCTTGGGGGAGTATATTCTTCCGCTTCTAGTCATGCCCCCAATACCGGCTATGTTGGAGATATCTTGATTAACTGGTGATTCTTCTGAGTATCTCCAAGGTACAACTTTATTTGATGAATAAGGGAAAGGACGAGGCATGAATAAACGTAAAGGCATTATTGCCTCTTCCCTTTTATCGATTGGTATGATCAATGGTGCTTGTTTGTTATCATCTTTCGGTCTATCGACCATTGTAGAGATTTTGATGACGAAAGGCTTCTTTTCCATTTACTCTGATTTGTGGAAAGCACATCAATTAATCCTTTCTTTTTATTATCTTTATTATTAAAATGAGGAGGGATGTATGAATGTATGCAACTTATGAATGCAATAGACAGTTTAAGGAAAATCCTTTTTATTTTAGATAGAAAGTGTTTATCCTTCTATACAATGCTTTGAAGCAAGTGTTGACAAAAACGGAGAAGCTTGAAGAATCCTATAGGTAAATTAGGCTTTCTTCGTAATTCATCTTCAGCTACTCTCACATGATTTTTGAGCGTCTTAATTTACTCATGTACCGCCTGGCTTATATCTTCACTATATCGACGAGCCTCTTTTATCTTTTCTTTTTGATGAACGATCAAGGCATGCTGCTGGTCAGACCTCTCTATTACTTGGTCTCTTTCACGAAGTAATTGACCATATTGAGCTAATCCATCTCTTTCTTTATCATGTAGCTCATCCAGTCCTTCTCTGTATTTTTCAGCAGTTTCCCACCACTTTTGTGCTTCTGACCGAGTTTCTGCTAGGTCATCCTATATTAACTTGATCATTTTTGCCTGTTCTGCAAGCGCACTCTCAAGATGTGCTATTTCGTCATTCATGTCCCGGAATAGACTATCTTGTTCAAGCCTCAGAATTTTTAGTGCTTGTTTAGTCTCTTCTTGATAGTCAACACAATCATTCTTAAGGCACTCTATTTCATGGTCCTTCTTTTTACATTGCCTTTTTAGACCATTTATTATAAGGGTTGCTTCTTGCTCTTTTTCTTCGAAGGCCCTCAATTGAGCTTCCATTACTTCTACCCTTTTATTTAAGGCATTGACCTGCAACTGTAGTTCTTCATTAACTAATGTTGTAGTGAATGTGGCAGATGGTTGGGGTATCCTTCTACTTTTCCTCCATTCTTCATATTCATGGGACGTAGATACCTGAACCTTTCTGAGTTCTTTATCTCTTATATAGACTGGTCTTTCCCATGCTTTCTGGACAGCGGATACTTCTTCAAAGTTATGGGAGTAATGGCATAGACTCAGCCCTCTGAGCTCTTCTTGAGTTGGCACAGTCTGGGTTCTCATGAGTTGTCTCATAGCTATCTTGGGAGAGTGAGCTATACAACCCCTGAGGCCTAGTAGTGGTATGCTTAGGTAATCTCCGCATCGTACAAGAATATAACCGGGTCGGAACCAAGGGCAAACCCATGATACATGCTCTATGTTCCAATTTTCTAACTCGGTTTTCCATTCTAAAGCTTGATGATGCTGAAGAGGGATTTTTGCAAAACTTCTTAAAGGATCAGGGAATATGCTCATGTAGCTTGAAGCGTAGAAGTGAGTAATGCCCCATACATATAGTAATGAAGTGCAACATCTAAGTGTTTTCCCAGTTTCTGTCAGCAAAAATCTACTGAAAGCAGGGTATCAGCAAGAATTGCAGGTATAGGACTCTTAGAGTATACATCCCAGGCAAAGAATGCATCTATTGCAGCATGATCCACAACGTTCACATGAAATGGGAATAATATGATTCCGAACATTGCTAATGCTAGAGTTTTGTTGAAGGTAGACCAATCTTTCTTTTCGGCCAAAGAGATTAAGTGGTCTTCTATTATTGACATTTTCCAACCTCGGATGTTCCCTTTTCCCTCAAGGATGGATTGATGAGGAGGCAATCGTATGATAGTAGCAACCTTACTCACGACAACATATATTCCTGAGCAGATATAGACCCCAACTGATTGAGGCCATCTAACCATGAGTTCATATTCTTCTAAGGTTGGTACTAAATCGAACTGCGAAAACTCAAAGCAGTGTAGATTGGGATTCCAGAAGTGGACCAATGCTCTAACAAAGATAGGATCGATGCTGATTTTTAGGAGGTCAAGAATCCTTCCATAAGACTTGTCAAAATTAGCACTGACCTCCGGCAGCATATATGTACACAACTGACTTAACTTCTCTACATGGCATAGAAGGATTTCCACTTTCTTTAACTGTCTATTACTAGATCCCTCCATTATCTAGAAGAAATGAAAATGCATGATATGAGGATGAGTCCTTGTAAATGCATGCATGCAAGTGTTTGTTTTTCTAAATATTATCATGTTTTATTCCTAATATGATACATGATAGTGCTTGGTTTTTTCTTGAAAAGAAAACTATCTATATGAATGTTTATGGATTTTGATGAAGAGAGTCCTATTTTCTTCTCTTATTATTTTTATGAACATAAATTGTATGAATCATAAGACTTTTGTCAAGAATCTTTTTATTGTAAGAGGTATTTTTATTGCTTTAAATTGTCTTTTACATTTTTTATGACCCTTTATCTCTTCTGTCGGTCAATGTGGCTACTTAGCTTACAAAGAACCTGAAACTAGGCTACCTTAACTGAAGACTGTCCGAGATAAAGTTGGTTTATCTTATCACTTTTATGGTTTTTTAGGGTTTTTCACTATTTTGTTTGTTGTATGATTACCCTATGCTAATGCATCAATACAAATGCAGCAAACGAATGCACACACAATTCATTCATCCACGAGCAGAGCCATGCTATTTTCGAGGTGGGGTTTTCCTGCAGAAACGTGCTTGGTTTAGGTGGTTCTAAACTATTCTCACCAAGGCCAAAGGTCCCCAAGGTGCCCCCATTATAGGGACCTCTCAATCTCTCAGTCCTCGGGTCATGCACGGAACTCCGTGTCGACATCCTTAGACCAAAACTGACAACGGTTGTAGCCCCGTGTGCCAACAAGCCGGTCGTATCTGTCACCCACTCCCTATAGGTATTCACTCTTGCCCCCGGGTATAGAGGGACTGTTGTGTGCAAGGGTTTTTGTGTGCAGTTTATATTTTAGACAATTTGCAGAAAATAATCATACAGCAGTTATTAATGCCATACAATAAAACATACGGATGAGGGTAAAGGTGTAATTTCAAATCTTCACTTAGTTTGAATTTTATCCGTCACTAAATGGGATCAATTCTCTAGCTTCCCTAGTGGAGTCACCATCTGTCGCCGCCGTCCGTTCCGACGTCTAGGGACATCTCGAACGTTTATGCGAGCGGTCGCGAAAAGATGGTTTAGACTCGCGTTTTTATTTTTAAATGTGTCCATTGCTTCCGAGGTGCTCAACAACTGAACTATCCTCTAATAAAAGCAAGGTTTTCGAAAAGGAGTTCTTATGGAGTCGCCACCAATGTTTTGACCGTAAACATTGGAAAAGGATAAAAAGGCGTTGATTTTAATAAAAACCAAACTTGGCCATTATAACCAGAGTTAGGTAAGGGAGTTAGTTACGTGTGGGTAAGGTGTTAGCACCCCACAACACCCCTTTCGGGTTCCCTATGAAGGATTCATTCATTAAGTGAAGATTACGAGAAATTACGCTATTATCCTATTTTATTGCATAATATTGAAAAAATTACTATCTACATGACTTTATTTCATATTGCATACATAAAGCAATAAATAAAGCAATAAAAGAGAAGAGAAGTGAAAAGAACCTCCGTAGCAAGCTTTGTATTACAAATCTTTAACTGTGAGGATGCGTTTTGGCAATCCCTCGCTCTACAAAGACTCTCCTCCCTGAATACAATATGGACTCGACTAAATTTTAAAGAAGAATCGAATGCTGGAATACAATTCCTTAACCAATTGTTACCTTTTTAAGGCAATCGGAGAGTTCATTCGAAGTAGGGAGAGAAGACAAGTGTCTGGGGTGTGAAAAAGTGGCAAATGAGCCTCCTATTTATAGTTTTCGCAGCCTGGCGCTTTGGGACGACCGTCTGGAGCTTGGAAAATAGGGATGGTCGTCTGGGGAGGCCGGGACAGTCGTCTGGGATTTGGGACGGTCGTCCCAAGCATCAAAACAAGGTGGGACGGCCGTCTGGCACTTGGGACGACCGTCTGGGCTGGCTGGGACGGCCATCCCAACTTCTGGGACGGCCATCTCGACTGTTTTTGCCAGATTTTGTGTTCTGGGACCCTCAGGAAGCTTTCCTTTCTCTATTCGGACGTCGATTGATGCCGATAGAGGTCCATTGAAGCTTTATCTTCATATAGGAAGTCTTCTTGGGCTTTATTGAGATGCCGGGCAAGCTTTATCTTCGTATAGGAAGTCTCCTTAGCCTTTATTGAGAGGTCGGGCAAAATTAGGGGTCTACAATAACATACTTGTTTTAATCGATTAAAACACTATGGAAAAAATCTCTTAGTTGTTTTAATCGATTAATTCGCATTTGCATCGATTAAAATACTCACAGAACATCTTTCAAAACACTTCAAGTTATTTTAATCGATTATTTCAAGTTTGTATCGATTAAAATTATGCCAGAACACTTTTCAAAACATCTTAAGTCATTTTAATCGATTATTTTGATTCTACATAAATTAAAATACTGGCAGAAGGATTTCAAAAACTCTTTTAATGAAAACAATCGATTAATTCGAAGATATATCAATTAAAACAGTTCTAGTGTATGTTTTAAAAGGTTTTAATCGATTATTTTGAAAACCTATCAGTTAAAAACCTGTTATGAAAGTGTTAAGAACATTTTAACTGATAAAGCTCATATAATATCAGTTAAAACAGTTTACTTAAAAGCCATTTAACAAATTACTTTGTTTTTAACAGTTTAAACACATTTTAGAGGCATTTGCAAAATCTTTTAAATGAAGAAACCTCATGCAGCAGATAGATAAGAATGATTATACCTAAGTATAGGTGCAGACTCACTAACCACACTACCCTTTTATCCAAGTAACCTTTGACTACACCAGAATAGCCTTTGACTTCATTTTGACTTCATCAAATCAACAAGATCTTTGTTTAATCAAATGATTCAATAAGATCTTCATCACTTTCACAAACGATAAAGGGGATGCTACAAGATCTTGCAAGGACTCAGTCTGAGATACGTCAAGGAAGGGAAACCACCCAGAGACTTAACAGAAGCCTTACTGAGCTACGCTGCAAGGAAAGAGACAGGTTTGCTCAATATGACCAGGTTCTGCAAGAGAGAGACTGAGCCATTGAGAGACTCGACAATTTACAAGCCTTGGTCGTCCATCAAGAGGCAAAAATAAAAGAGGCGCAAAAGTATAGTGAAGATATGAGCCAAGCGGTCCACCAGTAGTCTGAATCACTCGCTCATCGCGTACAGGAAACCGAAGAGGAATTGCGTAGAAATCAAAACCCGTCTGTGGGTTTCTTTAGGCTTTTCCGTTTCTGTCAAAATGTGCTTCATAGCATGGTATAAGGGAATGTACACCTTCTCTAAATAAATAAAAATACCTTTTGTTTATTCAAACAACTGTCTACTTGCATTCATTTCATTCATAAATTGCATACTTGCATATCCCTCCTTCACTTTTAATAAATAAGATAATAAAAAGGAAGGATTAACTGATACATCTTCCACAATCAAAAAGATGGAGAGAAAACCGTTCGTAATCAAGCTCTCCCCAACAGTCGATCCACCCCAAGAGGACAATAAGCCTCAGTCGTTGGTCATTAAAGTCGATAAAGAAGAGGGGGAAAGGACGCCTTTGCGATTATTTGTGTCTCGTCCTTTCCCCTATGATTCAAATAAAGTTGTACCGTGGATATACAGAGAATCTTCACCCATCAAGGAGAGCATCTCCAATAGCCGACATTGGGAGCATGACAAGAAGCGGAAGAATCTACTCCCCTAAGGAGCCACAAGAAGATGCCCCCAAAAATAAAGGAAAGAATAAACAGACCGAAGAAAAAGAGAATAAAGAATCCAAGGAGGAGACTGATGAGCTACTCTAGTTTATAAGGTAAAGCGAGTATTCCATCATTGATCAACTCAATCACACACCTGCAAAGATAACTTTGTTATCACTAATGATGAGTTCGGAATTGCATCGAAATGCCCTGATGAAGGTCTTGAGCGAAACACATGTACCTCATACAATATTCCAAAAAAAGTTAAGCGGATCGTTAGCTACATCACAGCCAGCGATCACCTCACCTTCACAGATGAAGAACTCCCTCTTGAATGGTCAAGCCATAACAAGCCCTTGCATATTTCCATCAAATGCAAGGAGTATCTCATCGCCAAAGTTCTTGTGGATAACAGGTCATCCTTGAATGTGATGCCCAAGTGCACACTCGACAAGTTGACCATTCAAGGAATTCGCATGCGCCCAAGCAGCACTATCGTTGCGACTGAAGAGGCCCTTGAAACATCTTTCCAAGCGCTTGAAATCGCCAGTGTAGAGAGACTTCCCAGCAACATGAAGGTAGCCCGCATGATGATGAAGTATGGTTACCATCCTGGGCAAGGCTCGGTGCAAGCTCCCAAGGAATAAAGGAGCCCCCGGATTTTAAGGACAATCCCCTGAAGCATGGCCTAGGATATGACCCTACAAAGGGTCAAGCTATAAGGAGAAAAGGGAAGTCTCCCCTCCGCACACTCAAGTAGATATTCCGAGTGGAGGGATACAAGCGTCGAGAGCAACTCTAATCCTTAGGAGTTCTTTTTCCTTTCTTAAGGGATGTAAACCTAATGATTGTTGGAGATTATTCCCCGGGGCTAGCCCGACCCCCGGGCATCTTAAGGGCACATACTCCCCTCTTAATTAATAAGAATATAATTCTTATTATTTACTTCTCTTCTTGCTATTCATGTCTAAACCTCATAATAACCATGTGTCACCGCCATCAAAAGAGGCGGTCGGAGCGATGCGATGGTTTTGACTTTCGTTTTCGCGTTTTAGAGGGGTGGTGTTACAACACCTTTAGGTTGTCCGATAACCGGGATGGACCTAAGGGCGAGGTTTTCAAAAGGGAGCTTTTAGGTTGTCCGATAACCGGGCTGGACCTAAAAGCAAGGTTTTCGAAGAGGGTTCTTATGGAGTTGCCACCGATGTTTTTACCGAAAACATCGGAAAAGGAAAAAAAGAAGGCGTTGGTTTTTAAAAAAAACAACTTTGGCCATTATAACCAGAGTTGGGTAAGGGAGTTAGTTACGTATGGGGAAGGTATTAGCACCCCCACAACGCCCCTTTCGGGTTCCCTATGATAGGCCAGTTATCTCATAAATAAACTTTAAAATGACGCTTTTACCCTTTTATTTGTGGAATTAAGAAAATAATGACTACATGGCCCTAGTTGCTAATGTACGGATAAATATAAATAAAAAGGCAGTAAAAGAGAGGGATAAAGTAAAGCAACCTCCGGAGCAGGCTTTCTTGATTAATTTTCTTAAAATTGGACGCTTTTTGGCAGTCCCTCGCTCTACAACACTATAAAAAGCTCTCTAAGAACTCTCAGAAAACTCCATAAATGCTTTGGAGGGGCTCTAAAAGAAGAATTATAAGAAATGCTAGAAGGAAAAGTGGAATAACTGTGTGAAATGAAGGGGAGTGTGCCCTCCTTTTATAGAGATTCGCGCCTGTCAGGTTGAGACCGCGGTCTCGACCCTTAAGGTGGAAATCCTTATTTTTTGTACAAAAAAGTCTTCCTATTCTAATATGGGGCCTAATAGTCTGTCCTAGGGACCTTTTAGGCCTTGTCCATCTTAGAATTGGAGGTCTTCTACTCTTTATTTTGCGACCGGACAAGATTTTGGGTCTACAGCTGCCCCCCCTTTACTCGACCAATTGACTATGGGCTTTCGTACCATAAGGTCAATTGGTGGGTAAAGGAGTTAACCCTCTTGTCCGACTATCCTCTGGATGCTCCTTCGATGCGGTAGCTGACCCTCGGGATGATGAATGTAGTCTAGTATTATCTTTAGGATGCTTCCTTGCTGTGGAGGCTGACCCGTCGGATGAGATTTTGGTGACGCTTCAGGATGCTCCTTTGATGCGGTAGCTGACCCTTCGGCTGATGGAGATTTTCCTTTGGGATGCTCCTTTGATACGGTAGCTGACCCCTTAGGTGGTGGTAAGTTGTATCCTTTGGATACCCTTTTGCAACATGGCTGATACTTGGATGCGGTGGCGGCTTACTGTTCTAGCCCATGTGCCAGTTGAGAAATCTTAGGATACTCCTTTGATGCGGTAGCTAACCCCTTGGTTGATGAGTATAAACCCCTCATCTGGCTGGTAGTAGCTTTGGGATGCTTCTTCTTGCGGTAGCCGACCCTTCGGTTGATGAGTATAAACCCCTCATCTAGCTGGTAGTGTTTGCAGTCCGCCGTTTGTAGGACTGGATGAGTATAAACCCCTCATCAGGATGGTATGGTCCACAACATAGGACTGATTGCGACTTACTGCTCTGGCTCATGAGCAGGTCATGTGCAAGTTGATGGGTATGAACCCCCCATCTGGCTGGTACAGTCCACTTCGTAGGACTGGTGGTGGTGGCGGCCTACTGCTCTAGCTCATGCGCCGACTCCATGGCGAGTGATTTCTGTTTTGGTAAATGTTTTTGGACCTTTCTGGTAAAGTCTTTCGGTGTGCCGGGGATTCTTTGATTTTCGGTTTTTCCTGATAGCCATCCAATTTGTTGATTACTGGGGATTCTTTGTTTTGATCCTTTGGTAGTGGTCATCTGACTTTGCTGGTTGTCGGGGTCCTTTGATGAGTGCCTCTTAGGTAGGCAGGGATCCTCTGGGGATTTGTTGATCTTGATGATGCCTCTTGAGTAGGCAGATATCCATTGAAAATTTGCTGATTTTGATGGTGCCTCTGAGCAGGCAGATACTCCATTGAGTTTCTAGTAATGCCTCTGAGTAGGCAGATGTTTCATCGGAAGTGAAGACTTTTGGCTGCATTTATTTTGCCACTAACTAGGCTGATATTCCCTTATGGGGATGCTGGCTCTTGCTTGCCAGGTCTTGCCTATGCGTAGGCAAATGACATTCTGAGGATGAATATGAAGTTTTGCCTTTGTAGTAGGCTCACTGGGGATGATCTTTCTTTTTTATTGATCCATCGGGGAATTGGTTGACTTCTCGGGGGTCAGATTTTGGTAGCCCTTTGGGGTAATGGAGTCTCGACTCCTTAATTGATATGGGTGTGAGCTGGCTTTTGTGATGCTCTTATTCTGTTGGAGAAATGAAATTTTTGATTCCTTCTTTTTTGTTGATTTTTCCTTTTTCTAGGATTTTTATTTGATTTCGCCTTTTTTCTACGATTTATCTCTTTTTTTTTCGTGATTTGAAATTTTGCTTTTTCGGGATAATGCGTAAGCTTTTTACTTCTTAGTCTCTTTTTATTACGCTGATTTTCTTCCTTCTTTTTGGGGAGTCCACTAGGGATGAAGTTTTCTTTCTTTGGTGATCCACCAGGGAATTAGTTGACTTCCTAGGGATCTGATTTTTCTTTTCTAGGGATGAAGTCTTGGCTCCTTGATTGATGTTGATGCGAGCTATACTTGTGAAGCTCTTATTCCACTGGGGGGTGGGAATTTTTGATTCCTTTTTGTAGACTTTTTAGGAGATCCACTTGAGGATTTTTATTCGGCCTTCTTTGTCATGGCCTTTTTGGAGATCCGCTGGGGATGCAAGAGTTTTCTTCTTTTTTCCTTTTTTTGTTGAGCCCTTGATGGTATGGAGATTGGACTCTTTTGACTGTTGATGATGATGGACTCTTGGAGCCTTTATTCTCCATTGGGGAGTGTGGAGGAGACTTTGGGTGAGTGTGCTTGATGACTCATGTGGTGGCGATGCTGAGCCGCGGGGTAACTAAGCCTTTCCGTCGGCTTTTATTGGGTAGAAAAATAATGTCTGAAGCTTTGACTTCTGGAAGCTTCTTATTTCTTCTGAGCTTATTTGATGATGACAACTCGCTCTTCTTTCTTGAGGGAGAGCAATGTTTGAAGACTTATTACTTTCTTCGTGCCTTCTTTTCTAGGTAGAAGTATGGTGGTTGGAGCTCTTGATTTTCGGAAGCTCTTATTCTGCTGAGTCGATTGATTGATGACTTGCTCTGTTTTCTTGAGGGCATTATTTGGAGACTCGGTCTCGGTGATCCTATTTTCAATCACAAACATGGAGCTAGTCTCCTTATATGCATGAATACTTTTCGTTTTTTGTTATTTATCTAAAGTAATTTTCATTTTTTATCTTGACAAAGTCGTTTGTGCGACTAATTGTGCCTGGATGTCCTAAATGCAATCTATTCTTTTTTATCGATGCATTTAGAGAAGTGACTGGCATTCTCCTACTAGACTTTCATGAATATGCTGATGGACCTCTCTCTTTTATTTATATTTTTGTATTAGCCCTATCTTTTGCCTAGACCGTCCTTTTGGAGTTTTCGATCTAGCGGGCTGCTTTAATTTTTGTCTAAGATATCTTAGCGGGCTTTTTTCCTTTTTTATGAATGCCCTAACTTTTGCCTAGATCGCCCTTTGCGGGTTTTCGATCTAGCGAGTTATCCTAAATTTTGCCTAAGGATCTCCTAGCATGCATTATTCTTTTTATTGTCATTTTTTCTTTCTCTTCTTTTTTTGAGAGATAGGAGCCTATATATGCATGTAATGTTTGCGATATGCATCCTATAATACTATTTCGATTAATTTTTCAAAAAGATTAACCAATGTGCTTTTACTTCTGATGAGCTTCTAACGTTATGTGCTTTCGTCGACAGGATAGGCTATACTTGATTTTTCCGTCTCAATTTTTCCATGACTGAAGAATGATTGTGTTGATTGTAGAGTGACTTGTCATGTCAGTGCACCCCTCCCTTTCCTTGGGGATGTCAATCCTCCTATTGATTACTATCTCCATATTTCCCTACTAATTACTAGAATGTCGCAGTGGTAAGGGTCAAGAGAAAAGAAGGAAGAGGATATTTAATTCAAAGGCTTGTGTTTTAGAATTGTTTTATTTTGACAAAAAATGGTTTTTGTAAGCACGGTTAGTCAAGGCTGTTTAGAGTGTTTAGGGTAGTTTAGACAAACGTTTTGTTTATGGAATGACGTCTTATTCTATGGCGCTTGCTATGACTGATTGACTTCCCTATTCCGCCCTTTGGGTTTTCAATCTAAGATGTTGTGTTTTGTTTTGTCCTAACTTTTGTCTAGGTTTATTTTTTCTTGCTTTGAGAAACCTAGCAGACTTTATTTTGTAACCCTAATTTTTGCCTAGGCTACCCTTTATGGTTGTTCGGGTTTCCTAGCGGGTTTACCCTAACTTTTACGTAGCCCCCTTTGGTGGGTTTCCTACCTGGAATCTTGCCCTCTCTTTTTGGCCTTTGGCTTCTATGGGCTTCTTTTGATTTTCTTTTCTCTTTGCACAACATTGGCGAAACATGACTTTATTATGATGAGGTGGAACCTTATTTTGTGTTTCTAGTCAATCAATGATGATAGATTTGACTTTTATTTTGGTCAATGACGTAGTTTGATTACTTTGACGTGTTTTGAAAACGTTTGCTTAAACATGGTTATTAATGAGGTTTAGATATGAATAGCAAGAAGAGAAGCAAATAGTAAGAATGACATTCTTTGTAATTAATAGGGAAATATATGCCCTACAATGCTCGGGGATTGGGCTAGCCCCGAGGAGTAATCTCTAATAGTCATTGGATTTACAAACCCTAAGAATCAGAAGGAGAACACCTAATGACTAAAGTCGCTTTTGAAGCTTGAACCCCTCTTTTTGGGAAAATCTGATTCAAGGTGCGGAGGGGAGACTTCCCTTTTCTCCATGTAGCTTGATCCTTTGTAGGGTCATGCTCTAGGCCATGCTTCAAAGGATTGTCTTTAAAATATGGTGGCTCCCTTATTCCTTGAGAGTTTCTAATGAGCCCTTGGTTTGGGCGGTATTCATATTTCCTCATCATGTGGGTCACTTCATATTGTTGGGGAAGCCTTTTCATATTAGCAAAAGATATTTCAAAGATTCTCTTCAGCCGCATCCATTCAAGGTAGGGCAGACAACTTGCTGATCCGAAAGTCATCTTTAGCTCGAACTGTGACCAGCTTGTCGCCTACCATGAGTTTGTCTCTTTGGAGGAGCGTTGAAAGAATTACCTCAGCGTCATGAATCCAAAGTCTATTCAATTTCCTTTTTGGATTATGTTTTTCTTCGATCTTATTATTTTTCCTTTATTCTTGGGAGCATTGTCTTGTAGCTCCTTGGGGGAGTAGATTCTTCTACTTCTAATCCTGCCCCCCAATGTCGGCTATGCTGAAGATATCCTTATTAATGGGCGGTGTTTTTGTGTATCTCCATGGTGCAGCCTTATTTGATGTATGGGGTGAACAAATGTAACGACATCCTTGCCCCCTCGTCCTAATTAACTCAGATACCCAACGGTTGAGACTTATTATCCTCCTTAGGCGGATCAACCGTTGGAGAGAACTTGACGACGAAAGATTTGCTCTTCATCTTATTCCAATTCATGGGAAACACATAAATTAATCCTTTCTTTTTATTATGTTATTATTATTAAAGTGAGAATGAATGCAATGAATGCAATTGTCTCCGCCGTCAAAACGAGGCGGTCGGAACGATGCGATGGTTATGACTTTCCATTTTTTCGCATTTTTTATTGGTGTGGTTACAACGCCTTTAGGTTGTCCGATAACCGGGCTGAACCTAAGGGCGAGGTTTTCGAAAAGGCGCTCTTGGGTTGTCCGATAACCGGGCTAACCCAAGAACTAATTTTGGAGGGTTCTTCTGGAGTCGCCACCGATGTTTTTACCGGAAACATCGGAAAAGGAGTGAAAAAGGCGTTGGTTTTCGAAAAACCAACTTTGGTCATTAGAACCAGAGTTGGGTAAGGGAGTTAGTTACGTGTAAGGGAAGTGTTAGTTCCCTTACGACGCCCCTTTCGGGTTCCCTATGATAGGTAAGCTATATTAAATAATTAAACCGGTGAAAAATACGCTTTTACCCTTTATTTTGCGGAATTTAAAGATTATGACTACATAGCTATATTAAATAATTAAACCGGTGAAAAATACGCTTTTACCCTTTATTTTGCGGAATTTAAAGATTATGACTACATGGCCCTATATCTATTGCATAATTGAAATAAAGCGGTAAATGAGAAAGAGAGAGGGTGTAGAAACCTCCGAGGCACGTTTTCTATTGATTCTTTAATAATTTGGGTGCCTTTTGACAACCCTTCGCTCTCTACAACGCCGAAAAACTCTCGAACACGCTCTAAAAAACTCTAGAAAACACTCAGAAACTCCGGAAATGTTTCGGAGGGGTTCTAAAGAGAGAATTTGAAGAGATTTCTAGAGAGAGAATGGAAGAACTGTGGGAAATGAGGGGAATGGGGCTCCTATTTATAGGGATTCGCGTCTGTCAGGTCGAGATGGGTCGTCTCATCTGACAAGGTCGAGACGGCCGTCTCGCCAATCGAGACGACCGTCTCGCCTTGCAGGAATGGCGAGACGGCGGTCTCGCCACCTTCGCAAGGCGAGACAGCGGTCTCGAATCCGAGACGACAGTCTCGACCCTAAATGGCGAAAATCCTTATTTTTATGCCAAAAATCCCTCCTATCCTAGTATGGGGCCTAATAGTCTCTCCTAGTGGCTTCTTAGGCTTCATCCATCTTCAAAAAGGAGGTCTTCTGGTCTTTATTATGAGGCCGGACAAGATTTGGGGTCTACAACAATTTATGAATGCAATAGACGGTTGAGGAGATGATGAAAACAAACAATTTTATTTATTTCATCTAGACAGTGTACATTCCTCAATGCAATGTTTCGAAGTACATTTTTTTTTTAAAAGTGGAGAAGCCTAAATGAACCCACAGGCGGGTTAGAATTTCTATTTAATATTTTTTTTTTTTACTCCCCGTGTATGGCATGTGAATGCCCTACCCTCTTTTCATGGTATTGAGGAATGTTCACTTTCTTCAACTGTCTATTGTTAGATGCATGTTATGAGGATAAAGTTTGGTGGATGCATGTATGTAGGTGTTTTTTTTCCTAAACATTATCATGTTTTATTTTCTAACATGATCTATGATAGTGTTTGGGATTTTTTGTTTTTTTGTATGCGGATGAGGGCATGAAGAATACCAGTCGCCTTTTAAGAACGTTTATTTTGAAATGAAATGAATGATTAATGTAGGATAGTTATGCCTTAAGACAATGGTTTTGGTATCATCCTTAAAGCTTACGCTTCACGGAGCACCATACCCACTTTGGTATAATGGTTCCTTCCTCATAAAGGTCACCATATATCTTAACACACTTGTCTCTTCTTTATGGAAGATTACAAGCGCACTTGGGCCTCTTTTGTTAGAATCGCGCAGCGGAATGTTCGCATGGTCGGACAAAAAACAAGAGGGGGGGGGGGTGAATTGGTTTCTTAACAAAAATTAGGTTTTCAAAATTTTCCCCAAATTTTACCGATTAAAAAGTTATGTAAACGTAAATAGAATAGAGATAGAGTCTTACACAGGAGATTTATACTGGTTCGGATCAAAAGACCCTACGTCCAGTTGCTAATCACTCAAACAGAGGATTAACGTTGTCACTATAATCAAAGTTGTTACAAACAAATAACAATTGAAAATACAAAGTAAAGAAAACACCTCTCTTGAAACCCACAAGAGATGAAGAACAGCTTTCCCTAGAGACGGCATAACACACAATCCACTAAGAACTCCACTTAGTGATTCTTATCGCTTCTAGCCCACACCAGGTTCCAAAAGCCCCTTTTTCCTCCAACAAACAGTTATCTGGCACTCACAGCACCTAACTTTTGTTTGAAAAAGGTTGTTCTTGTTTTCTGAGTGCCATAGAGAAGCTTAAGTAGAGAAATTAGGGTTTGAGAATTGGGATTTTCGGAACTAGGAGTCTTGGGATTAAGGTTTTCGAAAATAGGGTTGATTTGAAGTTGAAAATCAAAATCTGACTGAAATAATTGATTAAATGAAGTGTTAATCGATTATTACAGAGCCAAAATCAACAGAACCCCAAAACTCACTGTTTTAATCGATTAAAAACCCTGTTAATCGATTAACAGGCCTGTTAATCGATTATTACAGTGAACAGATACAGAAAATGATTTTTCTCACTGTAATAATCGATTATTTGACCATTTAATCGATTAAAGCCGAGGCAAAAAGATAAATTTGAGTTTTTTTTGAAGTTTCTAAAGTGTAGACTATGTACCGGCTATCTTAAACTCTAATATTACAGACTCAAACTAATCAAAACAGAGTTATTACATTATAAAACAAGTCTTCAATTCTCTAAGTTCTTGTGTTCTTGAATCATCATCAAAATCAACAAGCTTCATGTCCATGTAAGTTCAACATCAAGTCCTTGAATGTTCAACATCTTTCGCCTTTGTCTTAGGGATATCTAATGCCGCATAGAATGAATGTATTTATGCATGCACTAGTAAAAAAAGGACTTTGTATGATAAAAGGGGCAGCAGATGTTCAAAGTGGCATAACTTTTGACTGAGACGTCGGATTTAGATGCACAATATATCAAAATGAAGAGGAAAAGGTGTAAAACAGGCCAAAAATCCCAAAGGGGATTTAGCCTAGCAATTTTTCCAAAAAACGCTCCTGAGACCCATTTTTTGAGAGATTTAGATGATGGTGCGTATGCATACTTTCCTTATGCCTTTATTTTCTCTCTTGGTTCTTCCGCTTATGAAATGATGTGATATGAATGATACGACTTTGTTGTAAATCATTTTTATGAGTTTTAACATTTTTTATTTATTTGATTTTATTTTATAGCCTTTTATCTCTTCTATCGGACTGCTGACTACTTAGCTTTCAAAGAACCTGAAACCAGGCTAGCGAAAAGGCAGACTATCTGAGATAAACTGGTTTATTGCGAAAGGATATTTTAGTGTCCCTTATCTCTTCTGTCGGACTGCGTGGCTACTTAGCTTACAAAGAACTTGAAATCAGGCTAGCTAAAAGGCAGACTGTCCGAGATAAGGGTGTTTATTGCAAAAATATTTTTGTGGTTTTTCTATCTGTTGTTTGGTTATGCTATGCAATCAAATGCAACAAACAAATGCACACACACAATTCACTCATCCACAATCAGGTAAGATGATGTTTAATTACGAGGTAGGATTTTCCTGTAGAAAAGTGTATTGGCAAAGGTAGGTTCTAACTGTTCTCACCAAGGCTTAGGCCCCCAAGGTGCCCCCATTATAAGGTTCCCACTCTCTAGCCTTCCGACCATGCTTAGCACTAAGGCCATAGTCAGTCTTTGTGCCAAAAGAGGAAGGTTATCACCTTGAGTGGTGGTTTTCGATCATACCAGTGGGTGCATGACCCTCACTACGGCAAACCGTACCTGCCACCCACTCCCTATGGATTTCTCACTTGCCCCCGGGTATAGAGGGAACTGTTGTGTGCAAGGGTTTGTGTACAATTTGTATTTCAAACAATTACGTAAAATAAACAAACAATAGTTATTAAAGCCAAGCAAATAAACATGTTATAAGACAAAGTACGGTAAAAGCAAAATTTCTAAGTTTATTTATTAAACCGACCCATCACTAAATGGGATCAACTCTCTAGGCTTCCCCAGTGGAGTCGCCATCTGTCGCTACCGTCAAAAGAGGCGGTCGGAGTGACACGATGGTTCCGACTTCCATTTTCGCGTTTTATATGGGTGAGGTTACAACGTCTTTAGGTTGTCCGACAACCGGGCTAGACCTAAGGGCGAGGTTTTCGAAAGGTAGCTTTTAGGTTGTCCGATAACCGGGCTGGACCTAAAAGCAAGGTTTTCGAAGAGGGTTCTTGATGTGAACATGACCTATAATAAGGGCTAGAGCAAGGGAAATAAAGGAAGTTCTTCAACAAATATTGTTCGTTGACCAAATTATGTTTTGAATTAATCAATTAATGGGCTTTAGTTTGATTTTGTTTAAAGTTGTAATAAGGGCCCAATTGAAAATTTAGTCATCAGTATTTGGGAGACCAAGGGGTGCATAGCTGATTGACTTTTGGTTGCCACAGTTTCAGATACAATCAGTCATTAAGTAGTTTCAATTCTTAGGTTAATGGATCATTATTAGTCTTTATTTGTTTCCATTAAATAGTTTTCAATTCCTAGATTAATGGGTTATTATTAGTATTTATTTTCTTTTATTGAGTCCTTTGTAATTCTAATGGCAACGCTTCTATATCAGCTGAACCATTTTTATCAAGAAATAACAAGTGGAATTTTATTCAGAAATATTAGAGTTTATCTCTTTTATCTTAGTGAGAATGATTCTCCTAAATTCTTGAGTGATTCAAGAACCCTTGGCTATATCAAAGGACTGTCACATCCTTTGTGTGTTGCCTCCCTTGGGAAGAGTGATTCATTCCTTCCACCTTCTTTCTAATTCCTAAATTTCTTACAAGGTTCTAACCCTAAAGATCCTAAATCACCCCTTGTGATTCATATCAGTTGGTATCAGAGCTCCGGTTTAAGGGTTCAAACATCAAATTGATGGCAGAAGAGGAAAATTACAATCAAGAAGCAGGAATTAGTCCATTTCAAATGAGAGTATTGGTACAATATTTGGAAAGATTAATGATACAACATAACAATTAGCTCCATGAAAGATTGAACCGGTTGGAGAATAGAAATCCTGAAGATGAAGAAGAAAGGAGAAATAGGAGAATGAATTATGAAGTAGCAAGACCAATTAGGCTTGAAGGAGTCAAGCTTAACATTCCTCCGTTCAAAGGAAAAAGTGATCCAGAGGCATACTTGGAGTGGGAGATGAAAATAGAGCATGTTTTCTCATGCAACAATTATGAGGAGACCCAAAAGGTGAGACTTGCAACAACAGAATTTTCTGACTATGCTCCTGTTTGGTGGATCAAGCTACAAAAGGAGAGAGATAGAAATGAAGAGTCAATAGTTGATACATGGACTGAGATGAAAAGGATCATGAGGAAGCGGTATGTGCCGGCTAGTTATGCAAGGGACTTGAAATTTAAACTCCAAAAACTTACTCAAGGCAACAGGGGGGTTGAGGAGTATTTCAAAGAAATGGACATGCTCATGATTCAAGCAAAGATTGAAGAAGATGAAGAGGTAACTATGGCCCGATTTATTGGTGCTTTGAATATTGATATATGTGATATTATTGATTTGTAGGAGTTTGTTGATATGGAGGATTTACTTCATAAAGCAATTCAAGTGGAGCAACAACTCAAAAGAAAAGAAATGACTAAGAAGAGTTCTACCAACTTTGGATTTTCAAGTTGGAAGGACAAAGGCAAGAAAGATGGGATTGTTACTTCTAGTAGTTCCACACCTATTCCTACAAAGACTCATTCAAAATATGAAGAACAACCCTCTAAAAAAAGTAGAAATGTGAAGTGTTTCAAGTGTCAAGGCCTAGGACACTATGCTTATGAGTGTCCTAACCCAAAGACCATGGTTCTTAGAGAGGGAGAATATATAAGTGAATCTGAGGTTGAAGAGGGAGAAAAGAGTGAAGACACTGAGGAGGAAGAGATTCCAAAGGGAGATTTATTGATGATTAGGCGATTACTTGATAGTCAATTGAAACCTATGGAAGAAAGCCAAAGAAAAAATATTTTTCACACTAGATGTTTAATCAATGACAAGGTGTGCATGATGATCATAGATGGAGGTAGTTGCACCAATGTGGCTAGTGCTAGATTAGTATCAAAGCTAAATTTAGCTACCAAACCACATCCTAGGCCATATAAACTTCAATGGCTTAGTAAGGATGGAGAGGTGCAAGTGAGACAACAAGTTGAAGTGGACATTTCCATTGGAAAATACAATGATAAGGTGTTTTGTGATATTATTCCTATGGAAGTCAGTCACTTACTTTTGGGGAGACCATGGCAATTTGATAAAAGAGTTAATCATAACAGGTTCACCAACAAGATCTCTTTCATGCACCAAGACAAGAAGATTGTGCTCAAATTTTGAGTCCACAAGAAGTGTGTGAGGATAAAAAAAATGAGAGAAAAACTTCTTCAAGAAAAGAGAGAGAAAGAAAGCGTTAGTGAAACACTTGAGAGGAAAAAAAGTGATCAAAAGAAGAGTGAAACACTTGAAGTGAGGGAGAATTATTTAGCTATAAAAAGTGAGTATAATGTTAATTTTACATTCAATTTGTCAGACTTATCTCTTTTTTATGTAGATGACAAATCTGATTTGAGGACAAATCATTTTCAAGAGGGAGAGAATGATGTGAACATGGCCTATGATAAGGGCTAGAGCAAGGAAAATAAAGGAAGTTCTTCAACAAATATTGTTGGTTGACCAAATTATGTTTTGAATTAATCAATTAATGGGCTTTAGTTTCATTTTGTTTTAAGCTGTAATAAGGGCCTAATTAAAAATTTAGTCATCAGTCTTTGGAAGACCAAGGGGTGCATAGCTGATTGACTTTTGATTGCCACAGTTTCAGATACAATCAATCATTAAGTAGTTTCAATTCCTAGGTTAATGGATCATTATTAGTCTTTATTTGTTTCCATTAAATAGTTTTCAATTCCTAGAGTAATGGGTTATTATTAGTATTTATTTTCTTTTATTGAGTCTTTTGTAATTCTGATAGCAACGCTTCTATATCAGCTGAACCATTTTTATCAAGAAATAACAAGTGGAATTTTATTCAGAAATATTAGAGTTTATCTCTTTTATCTTAGTGAGAGTGATTCTCCTAAATTCTTGAGTGATTCAAGAACCCTTGGCTGTATCAAAGGACTGCCACATCCTTTGTGTGTTGCCTCCATTGGGAAGAGTGATTCTTTCCTTTTACCTTCTTTCTAATTCCTAAATTTCTTACAAGGTTCTAACCCTAAAGATCCTAAATCACCCCTTGTGATTCATATCAGTTCTTATGGAGTCGCCACCGACGTTTTTACCGAAAACATCGGAAAAGGAAAAAAGAAGGCGTTGGTTTTTAAGAAAATTCAAATTTGGTCGTTATAACTAGAGTTGGGTAAGGGAGTTATGTGTAGGGAAGGTATTAGCTTCCCTACGACGCCCCTTTCGGGTTCCCTATGATGGGCCAATTATTTCATAAATAAACTTTAAAATGACGCTTTTACCCTTTTATTTGCAGAATTAAAAGATAGTGACTACATGGCCCTAGTAGCTAATGCACATATAAATGATAAAGCGATAAAAGATAGGGAGAGAGTGAAGAAACCTCCAAAGCAAGCTTTGATTTCTCTTAAAAATATGATGCTTTTTTGCAGCCCTTCGCTCTACAACGTCGACTTTTCTCTCTTACGACACTAAAAAAACTCTCTAAGAACACTCAGAAAACTCCGGAAATGCTTCGGAGGGGTTCTAGGAGAAGAATTTTAAGAAATGCTAGAAGGAAAGATGGAAGAACTGTGTGAAATGAAGGGGAGAGCGCCCCCCTTTTATAGGGATTCACGCCTGTCAAGTAGAGACCATCATCTCGTCTGGCAAGGTTGAGACAGCCGTCTCACCATTCGGGACGACGGTCTCATCTTTGACAAATGGCGAGACGGTCGTCTCGCCAATCGGGATGGCGGTATCGATTTGCCAAATGGCGAGAGGGTCGTCTCGCCAAACGGGAAGGCGGTCTCGTCATGACAAGTAGCGAGATGGCCGTCTCGCCAAACGAGACGTCGGTCTCTACCTTGCCAATGACGAGACGACGGTCCCGATAAGCGAGACGGCGGTCTCAACCCTTAAGGTGGAAATCCTTATTTTTTGTACAGAAAAGCCTTCCTACTCTAATATGGGGCCTAATGGTCTATCCTAGGGACCTTTTAGGCCTTGCCCATCTTCGAATTAGAGGTCTTCTGATCTTTATTTTGATATCAGGCAAGATTTGGGGTCTACAAACACTAGAAATGCGGAAATCCTTTATCTCCCTCTTTTGGTAGTTATTGCGAGAGTGAGGCCATCTATCCCGGGAGTTGTTGGACCTCTTTTGCCTTTGACGGGCTTCACATGTTGATGATGTTCAAACATTTCTCATGGTTTTATTCAATGCCTCTATGAGTTAACATGAAGCCCAAAAATTTGTTAGATCAAATGCAGAATACGCATTTATCTAGGTTTAGCTTGAGGTTGTACTTGTTTAGGGTTGTCAATACCTTGGTGAGGTGTGACGCGTGACTGACTTCACTGCTATATCATCCATGTTGCTACCTAGGATCAGGTTAGGGATTTTGTCCATCAGTCTTTGGTATGTTGCCCAACATTCTTGTGTCCGAACAACATCACCTTGTAGCAGTAATTTTCTGATTCGGCCATGAAGGTTTTCTTGTTCTCATCCATGGGGTGCATGAATATCTGGTTGTAACCAGAATATGTGTCCATGAAGCTCAACAACTGACAGCCAGACGTGCCATCGATGAGGTTGTCGATATTCGAGAGCAGATACGAATCATTTTGGCAAGCCTTGTTACGCTCTGTGAAATATGTGAACATTTTCCATTTCCCAGATGGTTTTTTCACCATCACCAAGTTCCATAGCTTGGCTGGGTATTGTATTTGATGGGTGTGATCGACGTTTAGTAATTTTTGGGTTTCTTCTTTAATTGCTTGTCGTTTCTCCATCCCAAGTTTCCTCCATTGTTACATCACTAACTTCGCTTTGGGATAAATGACGAGCTTATGACATAAGAAATCAGGATCGATATTCAGGTTGTCACGTGTGGTCCATGCGAATACCCATTTGTTTGCCCTAAGTACCGCAACGAGCTCTTACTCTAGGTCGGGATCTAGGCTATTGCCAATTTTAATTTTTCTATTTTCTTCCATAGGTACCTCTTTCAACTCGCCCACACGTTGTGGTCATCGATCCTCCCCTGTAGACAAGGGTCTATGTCGGGTAGTTTGCCACTTTCAGCAGCATATGTAACATGAAAAGCTTGTTATGCATGTTGTTCTCATAGACCGTCAAACTACTTGTTGGTTGATGCGCATCGTTCCGACGAGGTCGTTGCCAATGGGATACTTGACCTTTAAGTGAATTTTCGAGACTATTGTCCCAATCGATTTAGTGAAGGCCTTCCTAAAAGGAGGTTATTGGATGAAGGCGCCTTGATGACCAAGTATTTGATGATGATAGTCTTGGCAGTCTGCTTCGACCCCGACATTGTCCTGGTATAGCCCCGAACCTCAATCTGTTCTCCTGAGAAGCCTACCAATATGTCCTTGAAAGGTTTCAGGGAGTCCATTGGGATCTTGAGCACTATGAACGTATCCCAATACATTACATTGGTCGAGCTTCCCTGATCGACCAACTCCCAATGGACATTCCTGCTCATCACCACCACCGATACTACTACAAGGTCGTCCTTATGGGAAATGATGCCTTCATGATCTGCGTCCGAGAAAGTGGTCAAGGGTCGATCGTTGAATTGTCATCCCCTGACATGGGTGACTTGAAACAAATTCTCTATAGCTCTTGTGTATCGTTTCTTGGTTGAGCTCGCTGATCCCTCGCCTGTGAAACCTCCAACGATGGTGTTGAAGTCCAGGAGTTTAGGTATTTCGTGGTTTCCTTTATCTCTTCGCTTTGGATTTTTGGGCCTCTCGTCCTTGTCTCGTTTGGTGTAACATCATAAGCATTCTTGGCGAATCAATTCTTCTATTTGTTGTATCAAAGTGTAGCATTTCTCTGTGTTGTGGCCCAAGGTGCAATGGAACTCACACCACGAGTCCTAGTTAGGATCTAAGGACCAATCTATCCTCTTAGGGTAGGAGAATAACTTCATCATATTAACATCCTTCAATATTTGTCTATTTGTCATGTTGGAGGGAATGTGTATATCCCTCGGTAAGTGGAACTTTTCTTCCTCAGGTCGGGTATACGAACCATTGTATGTTCAGCCAGTGTCCCGACATCTATTGTCTTTCTTCCAATCATTGTCCTGTCTTTTCTTGGTTTGCCTTTTTTTTCCTTTTTCGACTCATGACATCCTCCTCTTTGATGTGAGAGGTGACTCAAGATCTAACCTCAAACATGGTTGTTACTAGTCTTTGGATTAGCAATTTTCCAAAGGGGCCCGACCTCAATCCCTTCACAAAGGCATCTATAAACATCATCTCGTTGGGTTGAGGCACCCTCACTGTTAACTCACAAAAGCACCTCAAGTATTGAATTAACGATTTTGTGCTCTATTGCCTAATATTAAATAGGTCACTCAAGCAAGGCGACTTGAGTCTATTTGCTACGAACTAGGCCATGAAGAGATTTGATAATTTCTCAAACGATGTTATGGCCTCATTAGGCAAGCTATTGAACCAATCCAGAGTCGTCACAGTGGGCATGCCTACAAACATCTTACACTATACACCATCGAATCCTCCACTATTTAACATTTGGGCTAAAAAATTCTTTAGGTGGGTTGTCGAGTCACTTGTGCCATCAAAGGATTTGATTTTGGGAATGAGGTAATGAGTGAGAATCTATTCATTCATGATGACCGAAGTGAATCAATGAAATTTCTCTATCAATAGTGGTTGGTTGTCGACTCTCCTCTTCCTGTTAACAGGCTTTGGAGGTTCAATTGAAACTCCTTGTTCTTTTGGCGTAGCTGCTTTTGCTTGTTGTGAGCCTTTTCTGCCCTCAACTGAGCTTTCTCATTCTACTTTTGTAACTGCTCTAACATGGACATCATGATGTGATCATAGATGGGTCACAAAAAGAAGAAAATATAAGGGTAACACGAAACATGACCAAGACTATCTCCTTACTTCTTTACTCCTTCTCCTAAAAAGAGTAGTATAGGATTTTTGGCTTGTATTCTCGGCCCATTTACATGTTCTACTTGTTTTAGTTCACCTTAGATTAATTTTTGTTGTCTTAGTGTTTTTTTTTTCCGGCTTATAAACACTTAGGAGAACAAGTAGTGGGGAGATGTGGGATTTCTCCCTTGGTTGCTCCAATGTCCCACATTTCCTAGCTCATTCTCACTACTTGTGTTCCTAAGCCTATAAATAAAGTCTCTACTCCTCTTATATGGATACACTTGAAATTAAATAAGAATTAGTTTTTGCATTTTGCAAACTCTTGAGATAGAGATTATCTCTTAGTTAAAATTTTGTGATCTTATTTTGTCATGAATGAAACAAGTGACAATCATCATTCTTCACTTATCTTGGAGCTTCTCCCAAGTAGTATGAACATCTTCCATAAGTTTCTTTTTTCTCTTCTATTCTATTTTATCAGTTTCTTCCTTTAATAATTGTATAATTGTTTAACTTTCTTTTTATGTCTCTATTTCTCTATTTAAATTGCATGTTTTCATATCACATCATCTTTGTATCATGATATTGTTATCTTCCCCACCAGTTGGAAGTTTAAGTTTCCTTGTATGATGCGCATGACTTCTTCACTTTGGGTAGTTTCACCCTATTCTATTCTCCACGTACGACGCCAATGTTATGATAAAAAATCTTTTTTATGATTCTCTTGACTATTCTTTTTAATTGCCTTTTTCCCTATAACCCTAATTGTCACTGCCGTCAAAACAAGGCGGTCGGAGCGACGCGATAGTTTTGACTTTCCAATTTTCGCATTTTTATGGGTGTGGTTACAATGCCTTTAGGTTGTCCGATAACCGGGCTGAACCTAGGGGCGAGGTTTTCGAAAAGGTGCTCTTGGATTGTCCGATAACCGGGCTAACCCAAGAACTAATTTTGAAGGGTTCTTTTGGAGTCGCCACCGATGTTTTTACCGGAAACATCGGAAAAGGAGTAAAAAGGCATTGGTTTTCGAAAAACCAACTTTGGTCATTAGAACCAGAGTTGGGTAAGGGAGTTAGTTACGTGTAAGGGAAGTGTTAGTTCCCTTATGACGCCCCTTCCGGGTTCCCTATGATAAGCCAGCTATTTAAATAAGTAAACCGGTGAAAATACGCTTTTACCCTTTATTTGCGGAATTTAAAGTTATGACTACATGACCCTAATATCTATTTCATAATTAAAATAAAATAGTAAAAGAGAGACGGAGAATGTAAAAACCTCCGAGGCAAGCTTTATATTAATTTTCTGAAAACTAGGGTGCTTTTTGGCAGCCCTTCACTCTCTACAGCACCGGAAAACTCTCGAAAACGCTATAAAATTTCTTAGAAACTCTCAGAAAACTCCGAAAATGCTTCGGAGGGGTTCTAGGAAGAGAATTTTATGAAGTGACAAGAGAGAGAATGGAAGAACTGTGTGAAATGAGGGGAATGTCGCGACTATTTATAGGGATTCGCACCTGTCAGGTCGAGACGGTCGTCTCGCCATTCAAGACAGTCGTCTCGCCTTGCAGAAATGGCGAGACGACCGTCTCGCCAAACGAGACGACGGTCTCCCCACTTTCGCAAGGCGAGATGGCGGTCCCGAATACGAGACGACGGTCTCGACCCTAAAAGGCGAAAATCCTTATTTACATGCAGAAAATCCCTCCTATTCTAATATGGGGCCTAATAGTCTCTCCTAATGGCTTCTTAGGCTTCAACCATCTTAAAAAAGGAGGTCTTCTGGTCTTTATTATGAGGCCGGGCAAGATTTGGGGTGTACAACTGCCCCCCCTTTACCCGACTAGTCGACTGCTGGCCTGTTGTGCCAAGGAGATCGACTAGACGGTAAAGGAGTTGACCCTCTTGCCCGGTTGTCCTTCAGACGTTCCGTCTTTGTGGTGATTGATCTTCTGGGAAAAAGTGTGCTTCTAGGATGCTTCTTCTGGCGGTAGCTGATCCTTTCGACTGATGAGTATGAACCCTCATCTGGTTTGACGAGTATGAACCCTCGCCCGGTAAGCCCCCTTTTGTAAGGCCTAATGAGTATACACCCCCATCTGGTGTTTGACGAGTATGAACCCCCATCCAGTAAGCCCCCTTTTGTAAGGCCTGATGAGTATACACCCCCATCTGGTGTTATGCCTCCGGATGCTCCTTCTTGCGGTAGCTGATCCTTTAGCTGTGGTGGCGGCTTACTGCTCTAGCTCATGCACCGATATCGAGATGTGTTCTCTCGTCTTCGTCTTTTCTGAGATTTGGTCTTCTGGTCTGTGTCGGGGATTTTGTAGTGTTCATCCAACCTTGTTGATTACTGGGGATTCTTTGTTTTTGATCTTTTGATGGTGATCACCCGACTCTTGCTGGTTGGTCGGGTGGTCTTTGTTTGTTGTTCGACTTCTGTTTGGTTGTCGAAAAATTGTTGGTCAAGGTGGTTTTTTAATCCTGCCTTTTTTCGCAATTTTGTCTCTTTTTTCTCGCGACTTTGGATTTTGGCTTTTTCGAGCGTAAGTCTTTTTACTTTAAGCTTCTTTTGTTACACCGACTTTTTGAAAGGGATAGCAAAAATGCATGAAATACAATTTTTAGTAATAAGAAAAATTTATTTACAGCAACTTATTCTATAAGCACTATCCCTAAGAAGGTGGGCTCTCGTCTGGAGACGATCCATAAGAGGGGAACTGCCGGTACATATGTCTCCGGAACTCTGCCTGGTCTCGGACTTCATCGCGATACTCTTGCTGGAAGACCGCCTAGTCTTGCCTCATCCCCTCTTGGTACTGGTATATTGTCTCCAGTCTCGTGTCGAAGGCCTCCTGCCTTAATCTGCTCCTATCTCACAAACATCTGATCGAATTACTGGCGCAAATCGTAGATATTACGGTTTACACCAACGAAGTCATTTGTGTATTGTTGTTGTTGTTGTTGTTGTTGTTGTGGTTGTTGGAACTCGGGAGGTGTTGGGAGATTGTGCATTGCCACAAGGTCCCGAAGATCCAAAGTGATATCCAGGGAGGGATGGAGGATCAGCTGGGTCCCGTGGCGCAGTAGCATCCCCATGCTGACCAGGACCGACCCGTTGATGGATTCGAGTCGGAGACTGGAGGCCAGTTCTTCCCGACCACTACACCCCCATTTCTCTGCCAGGGGGGTAATGAGGGGAGCCATGAGGACGGCTCCCACTGGCCGGCTCCCGAAGTCCTTGAGGACCTTCAGGAAGAAATAGCCAGGGTTGCACCGACGCCTCTAGCTCATGCAGTAAAGGACGAAGAGGTCTGGAAGGGTTACCTTTCCCTGGCTCTCTTTCCGCCCGTGGATGGTCCCCGCCAGCAGCTTGTGGCAGATACAGAGGGCTGGGAGGAGTGCTGAGCCCTTCATCAGTGTGGGCAAAGTGGGCGCCCTGGTGAGCTCCTCCCACATCTCGCCGGCGGTGAGGTTGGTGGGGCGCGCGCAGATGACTTCCTGGTAATCCTGGGTCAGCACGTCCCCGGGCTGGATGAACCCAATGTTCACATTGAATTCGTCAAGGGTGGTGGTCTGATACATCCCACCCATAAAGTATGTCACCATCTTGGTTGGTGACAGGCCTGGAACCATGGCGGGAGTCTCGGCGTAGGAGATGGAGGCAAGAAACTCCAGTACCGCCTGGGGGTACACGTGGGTAGGTGGAACCTGTAGGAGGAAGTCCCACCCAATGCTGTCAATGTGGGCCCGGACGTCGTCCTCCCACCCAAATTCGGCGAGAATGCCGAAGTCTAATTTGAGCATGGGGTGCCATGTGTACCCCCTGATATGCTCTAGACGAGCCTGGTGTAGTGGAGAGAGCTGAGTGGGGTCCTGGGGGATAGGTGCTGAGGAACTGCTAGGGCCAGCAGAACCTCTTCTCTTCCTGGATTGACTTCCACGGTGCATTTTCACGATAAAGTGCTCGAGAGTGAGAGAATAGAGATTTGGGGTGCAGAGGAGGTGTGGAGAACCCCCAAGACCCCTCCTCTATTTATAGGGGGTAAATTGAAATCGGGACCGCCGTCTGGGAATTCGAGACGGCGGTCTCAATTTTGTGCAAGTCGAGACGGCCGTCTGGGACCTCGAGACGGCGGTCTCGACTTTGGCCTTAAGCGAGACGGTCGTCTCGTCAAGCGGGACGGCAGTCTCGTTTTTAGCCAAGTTGAGACGGCGGTCCCGATTTTATGGAGATCGAGAAGACGGTCTGGTAATGCGAGACGGCCGTCTCGATTTAAAGGGTTTTTTTTTTTTTGAAAGGAAATAGGACCTGGTTCAAAAATATTTTATGCATGCAATGTTTTCATGTTTGATGTCCTATAATGCCTACTTCAATTAGTTTTTCAGAAGGATTTAACTGACGTGTCTTGTAGCGTCAAATGCCCTCTGATTTGCGTTCTCGTGTTTGGTTGTACCATGCTGGACTTCTTGTGACCGAAGGATAATTTGCTTTTTCTTTTTCTTTCTTTTTGTAGAGCACTCTTTGCCATATAATGTCCATTTTTCTCCATTCTAGGGGTTTCAATCCTCTTGTTGACTATATGCCTCCATATTCCCAAATTAATTTATTAGAATATTGTTATGAGGGTCAAGAGAAAAGAAGTAAAGAGGTAAATTCAATATGTGTTTTAGAAGGTTGATTTTTTTTAGAAAAAGGTTTTGTAAGAATGGTTGGCTAGGGTTAGGCTTAGGTGTTTAAGCTTTTTGTCTAAGCAAGCGTTTCCCCTTTTTGTACTTGCGCTTTAGTCTTATTTCCATTGTTTTTTATGGCTAGTTGATTTCCCTAGGTCGCCCTTCGGGTTTTCGAACTAGGATATTGTAGCGGACCTTATTTTGTAACCCTAACTTTTGCCTAGGCTACCCTTTATTTTTGTTCGGGTATCCTACCGGGTTGACCCTATCTTTTGCGTAGCCCCCTTAGTGGGTTTCCTACCGGGAATTTTGCCCTTTTCTTTGGCCTTTGGTTTCTATGGGCTTTTCTCTTCTTTTTTTTGTGTATTTATTTTTTGTTCACAATATTGGCGAAGCATGACTTTCTTTATGGTGAGGTAAAGCCTTATTTGGTGCTTCTAATCAACTAGCTTGATTGTAATGACAATGGCGAATTTTGATTATTTGGACGCGCTTTTTATTCTTCTTTTTTTTTTTTGCTTATTTAGACAAGGTTATTGTGAGGTCTAGTCATGAAATAACAAGAAGAGAAGCAGATAGTAAGAAGTATTCTTTATTAATTAATAAGAGAATATGTGCCCTAAAATGCCCGGGGGTCGGGCTAGCCCCGGGGGATAATCTCTAACAATCATGGGGTTTACATCCCTTAAATGAAGAAAAATATCTCCTAATGACTAGGGTAGCTCTTGACGCTTGCACCCCTCCGCTTCGGAAAATTTGCTTGAGTGTGCAGAGGGGAGACTTCCCTTTTCCTCTTTCTGTTCGGCTCTTAGTAGGGTCATATCCTAGGCCATGCTTGAAAGGATTGTCTTTGAATTCCGGGGGTTCCCTCATGCCTTGGGAATCTGCCTCCAGTCCTTGGCCAGGATGGTAACCATGCTTCAACATCATGCGTGCTACCTTTGTGTTTTTGGGAAGTCGCTCTATGTTGGTGATTTCGAGCGCTTGAAAAGATGTTTCAAGGGCCTCTTCAGCCGCATCCACATAAGGTTGGCTAGACGGTCCACTAATCAGGATATCATCTTTTGCTTGGACTGTGACCAATTTGTCATCCACCATGAACTTGACTTTCTGGTGGAGCGTTGAAGGAACTGCCTTAGCGTCATGAATCCAAGGTTTGCTGAGGAGACAACTGTATGCTAGAGTAATATCCATTACATGGAAATCGACGTTGAAGGTAGTGGGTCCAACTTGGATTGGCAAATTAACTTCTCTCACTACTTCTCGCTTTGACGCATCAAAGGCTCGAACGATAGTGCTGCTTGGGCGTAGACGGGTTCCTTGGATAGTCAACTTGTCCAGTGTGCACTTGGGCATCACGTTCAAGGATGACCCGTTATCCACAAGAACTTTGGCGATGAGGTACTCCTTGCACTTGATTGAAATGTGCAAGGGCTTGTTATGGTTTGATCCCTCGAGGGGGAGTTCTTCCTCTGTGAAGGTGAGGTGATCGCTTGCCATAATGTGACCAACGATCCTCTCAACTTTTTCTTGGGATATGGTGTGAGGTACATGCGCTTCGCTCAAGACCTTCAGCAGGGCGTTTCTGTGCGGTTCCGAACTCATCATTAGAGATAATAGGGTTATCTTTGCAGGAGTATGATTGAGCTGGTCTATAATGGAATACTCGCTTTGCCTTATAAACTGGAGTAATCCCTCTGTCTCTTCCTTGGATTCTTTATTTTCTTTTTCTTCGGTATTTTTATTTTTTCCTTTATTTTTTGGGACATCTTCTTGTGAGTCCTTGGGGGAGTAGATTCTTCCACTTCTAGTCATGCCCCCAATGCTGGCTATATTCGTGATATCCTCTTTTATTGGTGAAGATTCTTCATATTTCCACGGTACAACTTTATTTGATTCGTAGGGGAAAGGACGTGGCATAAATAGTCGCACTGGTGTCCTTGCCCCCTCTTCCTTATTTGTGAGGACCAACGGTCGAGGCTTATTATCCTCTTGCGACGAGTCGACCGTTGGGGCAAACTTGATTAGAAGTGGCTTTCTCTCCATTCTTCTGATTTAGAAGATGTGTCAATTAATCCTTCCTTTTTATTATCTTATTTATTAAGAATGAAGGAGGGGAAATTAAATATGCAAATAAATGACATGCATGCAAGTAGACAATTGTTGAATAAAGAAAAATTTCATTTATCCGTTGGAAGGTGTACATTCCCCTATTCCATACTACGAAGCAACTTTTGGCAGAAATGGAAAAGCCTAAAGAAACCCACAGGCGGGTCTTGATCTCTATGTAATTCCCTTTCGGCTTCCCGGACGTGACGAGCAAGTGCTTTGCTTTGCTTCTGGACCGCCTGGCTCATATCTTCGTTGTACTTTTGAGCCTCTTTGATCTTCGCCTCCTGATGGACGATCAAGGCTTGCAGTTCATCGAGTTTTGCAAGGGCCTGGTCCTTTTCTTGTAGTACTTGGCCGTACTAAGCTAGCCCGTCTCTTTCTTTGCAGTGTAGCTCAGCGAGACTTTTGTTGAGTCTTCGATTGGCCTCCTGCTCTTGGCATATTTCTAACCGAGTCTTGGTGAGTTCTTGCAACAACTCCTTGATCGTCTGAGCTTGTTTTGCTGATTTGGCCTCAAGGCGTGCTGATTTGGCGGTTATTTCTTGGAGTTGGCTATCCGAACTGGTTCTAGCAGCTTTGGATGCTCGGATAGCTTGCTCATTAGAGTTAGCACACTGGTCCTTGAGGCGTTCTATTTCATGATCCTTTTTCTTGCATTGCCTTTGCAGACCATCAATGGTGAGGATAGATTCTTGCTCCCTTTCTTCAAGGGCCCTCATCTGGGCTCCCATGATTTCTATCCTCTGGGTCAAGGCATCGACTTGAGCTTGCAGCTCTTCACTATTGGCGCTTGTAACGAGTGAGGTGGATGGTTGAGATATCCCTCTTCTTTTTCTCCACACCTCATAGTCACTGAAGACAACTACTCGAGTTTTTTCTAGCTCTCTATCTCCCATAAAGACTGGTTTCTCCCATGCTTTTCTCACGGCTAGTGAGTTGGCGATTGTGCATGGGTCTTCGAAGAAACACATTCCTCCGAGTTTCCCTCGAGAAATTGTAGTTTGAGTCCTCATGAGCTGCCTCATAGCTACTCTAGGTGAGTAGGCTATGCAACCCCTGAGTCCTATCAAGGGTACGTTCGGATAATCTCCACATCTGATGAGGATTGGACCGGGTCGGAACCAAGGGCAGACCCAGGATAAATGGTTGGCGTCCCATTGTTCCAACTCATCCTTCCACTCTGAAGTTAAGCTTCGTTGGAGAGGGATTTTGGAGAAGCTCCTCAAAGGGTCGGGGAACATCCCCATGTGACTAGAGGCGTAAACATGTGTAATGCCCCACACAAAGAGCAGTGAAGAGCAGCGACGAAGTGTTTTTCCTTGCTTCTGGCGGTAGAATTCCACCGAGAGCAAGGTGTCGGCAAGAATTGCAGGCAAGGGACTCTTCGAGTTCACGTTCCAGGCAAAGAAGGCGTCCATGACGACTTGATCCACTGTGTCGACGTGGAAGGGAAACACGATCGTTCTGAATATGATTAAGGCCAGGGTTTTGTTAAAAGCGACACATTCTGTCCTTTCAACCAAATCAGACAGATGGTCTTCTAACATTGAGACTTTCCAACCCTGGATTTTCCCTTTTCCTATCAGGGTAGTCTTCCGAAATGGTAGTTGGATGATGGCAGCGACTTGTGCTGCAGGAGTATATGCCCCGTGGCGGATATGGACCCCGGCTGATTTGGGCCATTTCAGCATAATTTCGTACTCCTCCAAGGTGGGCACCATGTCGAACCGAGGAAATTCAAAGCAGCGTAGACTAGAGTTCCAGAAGTGAACTAGTACTCTGATGAACACTTGATCGACACAGATCTTCAGCAGGTCGAGAATCCTTCCATAGGATTTTTCAAAGTCGGAGTGGACCTCTGGTGGCATTATCGCGCAAAGTCGTTCCAATTTCTCAGCATGGTATCGGGGAATGTCCACCTTCTTCAATTGTCTACTAGTCCCCTCCATTTTCTAAAACCAAAATGCATGTTTTATGAAAATGATGCTTATTGAATGAATGTGAGTGTTTATTTTTCTATTTATCATGTTTTGTATGATATTTGCGTATTTTTTAAAAAAAATAAACTACCTATATGAATGATTTATGAGTGTAATATTTTTTGAACAAGGTCTCATTTATTGCTTTAGACTGAATTTTGTTTTTTTTTATAGCCTTTTATCTCTTCTGTCGGACTGCGTGGCTACTTAGCTTACAAAGAACCTGAAACCAGGCTAGCTAAAAGGCAGACTGTCCGAGATAAAAAAAATGGCTTTATGCAAAAGAATAGTTAGCGTCCCTTATCTCTTCTGTCGGATTGCGTGACTACTTAGCTTACAAAGAACCTGAAACCAGGCTAGCTAAAAGGCAGACTGTCCGAGATAAGGGCGTTTATTGCAAAAAATGTTTTTTGTGATTTTTCTGTTGTTTGGTTATGCTATGCAACAGACAAATGCAACAAACAGATGCACACACAATTCGATCATCCACGAACAGGCGAGAAGTCGTTTTAATCACGAGGTAGGGTTTTCCTGCAGAAAAGTTCTTTGGCGAAGGTAGGTTCTAACTGTTCTCACCAAGGCTAAGGTCCCCAAGGTGCCCCCATTATAGGGTCCCCACTCTCCAGCCTTCCAACCATGCTTAACACTAAGGCCATAGTCAGTCTTTGTGCCAAAAGAGGAAGGTTATCACCTTGAGTGGTGGTTTCCGATCACACTGGTGGGTACAAGGCCATCACTACAGCGAACCGTACCTGCCACCCAGTCCCTATGAATTTCTCACTTGCCCCCAGGTATAGAGGGAACTGTAGTGTGCAAGGGTTTGTGTACAGTTTGTATTTCAAACAATTGCGTAAGTATAAACAAGCAACAATTATTAAAGCCAAACATTAAAGCATGTTATAATACAAGGTAGGATAAGAGCGTAATTTTCTTGGTTTATTTACTTTAAGCTGACCCATCACTAAATGGGATCAACTCTCTAGGCTTCCCCAGTGGAGTCGTCATCTGTCGCCGCCATCAAAACGAGGCGGTCGGAGCGACGCGATGGTTTCAACTTTCCAATTTTCGCGTTTTTATTGGTGTGGTTACAACGCCTTTAGGTTGTCCGATAATCGGGCTAACCCAATAACTAATTTTGAAGGGTTCTTTTGGAGTCGCCACCGATGTTTTTACCGGAAACATCGGAAAAGGAGTAAAAAGGCGTTGGTTTTCGAAAAACCAACTTTGGTCATTAGAACTAGAGTTGGGTAAGGGAGTTAGTTACATGTAAGGAAAATGTTAGTTCCCTTACGACGCCCCTTCCGGGTTCCCTATGATAAGCCAGCTATTTAAATAAGTAAACCGATGAAAATACGCTTTTACCCTTTATTTGCAGAATTTAAAGTTATGACTACATGACCTTAATATCTATTGCATAATTAAAATAAAACAGTAAAAGAGAGAGGGAGAATGCAAAAACCTCCGAGGCAAGCTTTATATTAATTTTCTGAAAACTAGGGTGTTTTTTGGCGGTCCTTCACTCTCTACAGCGCCGGAAAATTCTCAAAAACGCTATAAAAACTCTTAGAAACTCTCAAAAAACTCCGGAAATGCTTCGGAGGGGTTCTAAGAAGAGAATTTTATGAAGTGACAAGAGAGAGAATGGAAGAACTGTGTGAAATGAGGGGAATGACGCGGCTATTTATAGGGATTCGCGCCTGTCAGGTCGAGACAGCCGTCTCGCCTTGCAGAAATGGCGAGACGACCGTCTCGCCAAACGAGACAGCGGTCTCGCCACTTTCGCAAGGCGAGACGGCGGTCTCGACCCTAAAAGATGAAAATCCTTCCTATTCTAATATGAGGCCTAATAGTCTCTCTTAATGTCTTCTTAAGCTTCAACCATTTTAAAGGTATTCTGGTCTTTATCATGAGATCAGACAAGATTTGGGGTTACACTAACGTTCCTTTATAAATTTTTTTGCCTTGGGCTTGGGCCCTTCCCGTAATTCTCAACGTTGAGTTATTATCCATTCCTAATACTAGACGTGATTTTAGGCGAAAACCACGGGATTACCTGCCGAGAGACCTCATCTCTCAATCGACCTCCTGGATTACTCATTATTCATACACTATAATAAAATATAATAGATGATCATAATGGTCCCTATATAACTAGAGGATTATAAATTAAAAAAAATAAAAATAATATATGAATTCATTATTACATTTACCTTTAAACGATGACATAATTTAAAATAGATCAAATTAGTCAACCTACAATGGACCAACTTTGTAGAAGTGAATAAAGATTTTGAGTTTAATATAACATAAAAAAAATCCAAATTCAAAAGACAAGAACTCGTGAATGGAAATTTAACTGGTAATTGAATTAAATAATTAGTTCTAATTTTATCATATTTAATTTTTTTAAGAATAAATTTAAATGACTTCTCGATTTCTTAAGTAAGTTTTTAATGCATTTTAAACTTCTTAAGTCATTATATCGACTAATAAGATATGATGTTTAATGGAAAGTAAAATATTAGTAGAGTTGTTAGTGAAATTATGTCTTCTATCTCATGTTTTGCCTAACTTTGCATATAAATTTTAGAAGTTTTTTAAGCACAATTTAGATATTAATAATTAAATTTATATGGTTGTCGTATTTATAATATAGGATAACGTTCATCTAAATATCAAACCTACGGTGACTTCTTTTTTTCTCTTTAACAATCAAATTTTATTTTATTTTATTTTTATAAAATACTTTTACTTTATTCTCTAAACCTTATATATATATATATATATATATATATATATATATATATATATATATATATATATATATATATATATATATATATATATAAGTGTCCATATGTTGTTCTTCTCTTGGTTCTGTCTAATTTTTTACTATTTAATCTCTAAACTTTTTTCTTATTTTAACTCTCAGAAAAAGTAATTTACTCCCTGTCTATATTGCCTGTCTGAACAATATTTAATAATTGAAATTCCACTAACCATTTAATTTACACAACCTAGCCACAACAACCAAAAGAGAAAAAAAAAAAAAAAACTACAATGATATGAATGGGAATAAAAAAAAAATCTAAGAACGACAATATCCTTCTAGATACAAAGATATTATTTAACCTATAATATTTTTTTCTGTACATTCGAAATATCCAAAAACCCTAGCGTACAATATTTCTTTTCTTGACCAAACCTTTCAAATTGCTAAATACTGTTAGGAAAGAACCCTTGTCATTATTGACAATACTACACCAAGAAATGAGTCACAAGTCATTATATAGTCTTTTTATACTTCATGATCCCTGATGTTTCTGGACACAAGCAACGGATATATAAATAGAATAAAAGTGTTGGAGTCAAAGAGTCTAAAGAATTCATAATTATTTATCAGAATTCCAATTAGCCGGCTAAAGCAGGCTTGGCCGGCCATGTTATTGGACTGAAACTATGAAAGGTTCAGTGAAAATGGTGTATATATATAACACTCAAACTTGACACTGATGCTACAATTAAGGTATCTCAGAGACCATTGAAGGTGAATTTAACTCAGAAGCACGTAGGAGTGAAGTAGAAGAGATATGAGACAAGCTGGTGCATATTCAGGGTTACTGTGTGGAGGGGTATCAGGAAGGACAGGGCCCCACTCACTTCCCTTGGCAAGGATCAAGAAGATCATGAAGAAGTCAGGGGAGGATGTTAAAATGATATCAGGGGAGGCTCCTATAATTTTCTCCAAGGCTTGTGAGCTATTCATTGAGGAGCTTACTAGAAGGTCCTGGATCATGGCCATCCAAGGCAAAAGGAGGACTTTGCACAAAGATGACTTGACCTCTGCAGTTATAGCCACTGATATATTTGACTTTTTGATCACTTTGGTTTCCAATTCTGACAGCCATGCACTTGGTCCCTCCACCACCACTGTCATGGAGGTGGAGACTATAGATTACTCTTGAGTAACCTTAACACTACAGCAGCTACAAAATTTGAGGTTCTACATATGGCTATGTAATTATTGTAATATATATGTGTGTGTGTGTAAATAAGTACCATATTTGAATGAAATGAAGTTGTGACATGATCATTAATACACACAGGAGCTCATATATCACTAGTTGTTTTAGTTCTTCAAGTTGATCATGTCCCTCTTCTGAATTTAAGTCATGTCCTATTGAACTCCATTCCATGGACCACCGTTGAAGATTTTTGTCCAATCTATCCACTGCACTGCATTGGTGGGGTCATTGCTGACACAAAATTTGTTTCTGAATATAGTAAACAAACAAGACTCAGTATCTTTCTTGATCCTAAACGGAATCGATATCGTGGATATTTGAATAAGATTTTATAATATTTTATTAAAATCTAACTAAATATAAATATTTATATTTCTAATAATGACGTTCCTAAAGACGCGACACCTTATCATCCTTGAAACAAACACGTGCCCCAGAAACAAATACGTGCCCCTACCTATTCTTCCATATATGCCACTATCTGCAGGAGTTGGGATCACAAATTTTCTGTTCTTCGTCCGTGATTACAATGGAACTTCGCTGCTTAGTGATCTCCATTTCTCTTCTCTTCGCTGTAAGTGTTAATTAGGACTATGAAACTTGGTCATTTTCTTTCTTCATGCCTTTATCAACTCTAACTACTGTTTTTCACTTGTTCTGAAACTTAAACATGTGTATACCAATCAAACATTATGCTTATGAGCCAATTTGACAAATGATATTGACCTGGTACCTTGTAGAATTTTTCAATTGCTTATTTGATGGAAAAACTTCAAAACTTTCAAAAGTTCTTCGAACTTTTGAATCCTGGTAGACTTTTGTTAATTAAGTCATGAAACTAATGTCGATGTATGTGCTGTGACAGCTTGTTCTTGCAAGAGAAAGCCATGCCCAATCATCACTACCAGATGAAGATTATTGGCAAGCTGTTTGGCCAAACACTCCCATCCCCACTGCATTGCAAGAGCTTGTAAAGCCTAGCCCTTCAGGTTGGTTGCATGATGATGAATTATGAACTCTAGATGATTGATTTCAGGGCTGAAATCAGCATTGTTCAGAGGTTTGATGGTTCAAATACGTTGAAATGGCTTGATGAAAAATCTATATAGTTTTATATTATTTTTATAAACAGTTGAAATTATTGTTTTATTTGTTGTCTCTCTTTTTTTTAATCAAAATTACAATTAAATAATATTGCTACGTTATACTATATTTATAAATATTATATATACATGATTAAATAGTATTATACTATGTTATATTCAACATGATTTATCACGAGGACTTTAAAATGTCTACCTTCTTAAACTGTAAGACACAAATAAAAAATTAAATTATATAAAACTAAAATTTAATATATTAATAAAGAAAAAAATATAAAAACTTCTCTAACATTAAATGATATTTTTATTGAAAATAGGTTATAACAATTAAAAGATTTTCTTGCAGGGAATGTAAAAAGTTAAATCAAATAATAAACATATTAATATTTTAAAATAAATAATAAAAGTGTATAAATATGTTGTGTTCTTTACTGGTTTGTACTGGGAACTTTCAATTGTAGGCGGTTTATGAATTAATTAGGTAACTTTATTTAAAATTAATTGGTTTTAAAATAAATCTACCGTATTTATAAAATCACCTATTTTGATAACTCTAAAGTTTATTGATTTAAGAATGAAATTTAATTTAAATATAAAATAACCTAATTTGATATAGTTGTGCTATGCTTTAGCACTAACAATCTATTATAGTATTAGAATCTATTTGATTCAATTTACAAATTTATCTTTGTAAATGTTCCATTTTGATATGCTCATATGTTTTAGTAGATGTGGACTTAAAAGTCAATTAATTTGAAGATGGAATCTGATTGATTGGATTAAATAAATTTTGCAAAACCTTTTTCATCCTCTTAAACAAACTATGACAGAGAGTCTTTTTGTCATTTCAACTTTATACATGAGGAGAAGAATCTCGTGTCATTCAACCTTTATATATCGATATTTGTATTTATGTATTTGTTTTTTGAGATGTAAATTCAGAAGAATTATTGAATAAATTTGATATTTTTCAATGCAAATATGAATCTTTTGCCTCCGCAAGTTAGAAGGTTAGTTTTGTTTTGCACTGTGAAGTAGATAAGAAGAGAAAATGATATATTTCGATTACTGTGATACAGATGCTGAAATCCATGATCACCCTACTGAAATTGATGGTACACAGTATCCGAAAACCTTCTTCTATGAGGAAGATCTTTATCCTGGCAAAATCATGAAGGTACAATTCAGCAAGGGTCTCTTTAAACAACCTGCCACTTTAATCGCTTGGTTGAAGAAAGTTAAAGACATTGATAAAGAAGGATACACTTTTGATGAGCTATGCATCAAGAGAGAACCTGTAGAGGGAGAACACAAGTTTTGTGCCAAGTCCTTGCGAACATTAATCGGTTTTGCCATTTCAAAGATGGGAAAAAACATTCAAGTAATGTCAAGTTCCTTTGTGAAGAAACAAGAGCAATACACTGTGGAAGGAGTGCAAAATCTTGGAGACAAAGCAGTGATGTGTCATGGGCTCAATTTCCAAATAGCAGTATTTTACTGCCATCAAGTCCATGAAATAAGAGCTTTCAAGGTTCAATTGGTGGCTGGTGATGGAACCAAAACTCAGGCACTTGTTGTTTGCCACTCAGATACTTCAGGCATGAATCATCAAATGCTTCATCAAATTATGGGAGTTGATCCTGGAACTAACCCTGTTTGCCATTTCCTTGGCACCAAGGAAATTTTATGGGTACCCAATTTAGCTGTGGACACTGCCTATCAGACAAACATTGTTCTTTAGTCCATCTTCGATCGGCACCATGAGTATGTCATATTGTGTGTAAATTGGGTATGTATGTCCTACCTATGTGTACTGTTAGAATCTGTCACTGTCACCCTAAAGGACCATCATCCTGGGGTCAATGTTCGTGTTGATGATGTTTTCATGCAATAAATATGTTGTTTTGTTGATTGAAGAAGATACCTATGGACCAAAAGATTTCCATGGAGAACTTTTTCTATTAAAATCCAGGCTTCTTTGGATAGAAGGCATTCTCAAAGCTAATTTTTAAACTTTATTCATCCATAAATACTTGCTGAGTACCAAGTATGCTACTTGTGTTTCCTTGATTTCACCATCACAGCATATTTCGCCTTTGGATTCAATTCATTAATTATCTAATAAAACATTATTTGTTTTAAGATCTCTATGTATAATTTTCAATCTTGTATATTGATGAAGATATAGAATCTTCAGAGTAATTCCACTTGTAATTTAAAAGGCTTAGAACAATGTAGAAATCTACTTAGACAAATCTGTCAGATTCACCAATTGTTTTTATTTTTCAATCCATCATGAGTAATGAGAAATAAATGAAAGTCTTCCATTGGCTATCTGGTAGTTTATACGAGACACCAACCAAAGAGAAAAAGGTCCAATTTTTTGTTAGGCTGATATCTATATATGAGCAATTTTTCATCTCCATCTATGAATGCAGCAACTATGAACTTTAAAATCATTTTAGTGTTGAAGTCTAGCACAAAATATAACTTCATTGTTCAGATTTTTTAAAGCCTGATACGATCTTTGTGAGATCCTCTTGACAGCTATCTCTTGTCCATTAGGTAACAAACACATTTTTATAAATAAATTTAAAATGAGTGCCAAGGCCAAGGCTTTGCTCTGTATTATTTTTTCACAAGCAGGTATGCACTATATAGAGGTCCGAAATCTCCTTCACCAAGTTTGTTTCTTGTCATTTAAGTTATCAGAGGTACGAGCTATTAAAGCAAAGCCAAACAAGTTAGTGTGAAATCATCTTGGCCACCATCATTTTTTATTTCAACAATGTGCATCAAAGTAGGTGCTAAAGCAGTGTGCAAAAGGTGCAGAATGTATCAGTTATATGAGGTGAATTGTGCACAACCGAGGCTCTAAAATGGTAAGAGTCAAATAATTGGAATGAGAAAGCAGGTGCTTGGTGGAAGAATCTACTTCAAGAAAAAATTTATCCTTCTCCATAAGGAAACCGGGTTCCTTAGATTGAGGCAAGGCACTCTCACTGCTCACCGTGAACATACTTGGGCCATCCTCAGGATGCTATTGGACACATAGAAGACTGATACGGATACAACGCAATGCTTTTGATAGAACAGATGAATTATCCATGCATGAATCAATTAAATCCAAAGGTCCAGTTTCTTTCCAAAATGTCCATGCCTAAAACAGTGTAACAGACAAGTCATCCCCAATGTGTGTTACGTGCAAGAAAAAAAAAGAAACAGGTCCTTTCTACTTTCACTTACATGTCCAATAATGTTCATACTATTATTTGAACGGGAAAAACCTCTGTTCTTCTTTCCACTTATTATCTCTAGCATTAGTACACCAAAGCTGAAGACATCACATTTCACTGAGAAGAATAGTCCATAAATGGCATATTCAGATGGCATGTAACCACTGAACAAAGTCGTTAAAAATATGGGTCAGAAGTTTAGAACAGCACCGGGTGGTAGATTCAGATTACAAATTATGTTGAGATACAATCACCCTCTCTGTATTTCCTTCAATCTGATCTCCCCCAAAAGTTCTAGCCATGCCAAAATCAGATATTTTTGGGTTGAACTTATGATCAAGTAGGACATTACTTGCTTTAAGGTCTCCATGTATTATCCTCAACCTAGAATCTTGATGAAGATACATAAGTCCTCGTGCAACTCCACAATTAATATTGAAGCGCTTAGACCAATCTAAAATTTTAGCCTTTGAGGGATCTGCCAGATTAACAATATTGCGAACTCATTATCCGGAAAGATATAGAAATATTTGAAGAAAAATGACAGAATAGGGTTTGTGAAAAGAGAAAATGGCGGAGGAATATTCTAGAAGAAAATGGAAATTAAATTGAAAAAGATATCAAGTGATCAGAACCAAATATAAAAGAGTGTAGCCTTTTTTGTTGGTAATCTTTTCCTCTCCTTCAACGAAACAACCAACAAGCTTAACTAGGTTCCGATGCTGAAGCTTGGCTATCAATATGATTTCATTCTTAAAATCATTAAACCCTTGTCCAGAACTTTGTGAGAGCCACTTCACAGCAATTTCTTGTCCATCTGCTAGGGTACCCTATAGTGTCCCACACATGCATAAGATAAATATTGTTAATAAGATGAATTCTGAGATTTTATGTTCATCATGGGAGTATGGTGCATAATTACCAGGTATACGGCCCCAAATCCAACTTCTCCAAGCTTATTGTTAATTGAGAAGCCATTAGTTACTTTGGAGATTGTAGCAAGGTCAAAGAAAGGAAGCTCAAGCTCTTCTTTCTCATCTTCTACGTTATTCTCTACCATCATGTTACTTTTCACAGGCTGAAAAGATAATAATGAAAACTCAGAGTAATGTGAGGCCGTTGATAGAATTGGGAGAATATATGTTTCTTTTTGTGCATCGGAGAGATTTCCACGAATGGAAACATGAAAGGGAATATAACACTACTTTAACACAAAACCTTAAAGGATCACTTAGTCTCATACTCTCATTGACCCAAGAATGTGAAGTATCTGGAGCTTTCAATTCACTAAAATTGAAAATTCCATGTTTTCTCCTTTTTCACAGCTCCATTCTTCAGTGGGAAAACATCCGTGAGTCCAGTTCATCATGTCCCAGTGCCCTAGCAATCTTGGTTTAAAATCCAATTAAACAATGGCACACTGGAGAATCACCAATTACACAATTTCCATTCGGTCCACAGATATTATATTATAATGAATGAACGTGTTGCGATGGTTCACTGATTCATCCAAAGTTTAGGACTCTTCTATTTTGTTAGAAATAGAATTAGTTTCTATAAATATAATCATAAAATATTACAAGTTAATTAAGAAAAAATACTTATTTTTTTTTAATTATTTTTCTCTTTGCATAATTTTTTCTTTTTGTTTGTGTCTTGTGAATGTATGCACACTAGTACAAAAAACCCTTTTAACATCGGACTTTTTACATCGGTTGTTAAAGAACCGATGTAGAAATTTTTTAAAGACTTTCCACATCGGTTCGGATGGGAACCGATGTAGAAAGTACTTTCTACATCGGTTCCCCCATGAACCGATGTGGAAAGTCTTTGTACTCTGAATTAAAATAATTCTGATCGGTCATAAGCTCATTCTGATCGATCATATCCAGTTCTGATCAGTCATAAAGTCATTCTGATCGGTCATATGATATACCATTTACTTTCTACATCGGTTCCCCCATGAACCGATGTGGAAAGTCTTAAAAAAAAATAATAATAAAAATTTTAGACAGTCTCCCAAGCCCTTACAGACTCTCCTAGACCCTTATAGACTCGACTCCCAGACCCAAACTCGACTCCCTCTGGAATTCTTCCCTTGCTCCTAGCCATTACCAAATTCATTCTCGCAGTAGCGAAAACCACCGTCTCCTTGCCCCTATCGCAGTAGCGAAAACCACCGTCTCTCCCATCTCCTTCCCCCAATCGAATCCCTAACCTCCGTTTCCCCAATCGAATCCCCAAGCGAAAACCACCCTTGCCGTGCACCAAGAACTGCGACGCGCACCAGGAACTGCGACGCGCACCAAGAACTGCGACGCGCCACCCTCGTCTTCACCTCTCTGAAACCCTCTAGGAGCTCCTCCTCATTGCACCTGCGCACCTTCGATCTCGTCGCGAACCAGAGGTGATTCGGACCAGGTCCGTGGGTCTATCCTATTGGATTCTGCATCCTTGTTTTGTCAATTACCTTTATGCATTTTCCTTGATTCTGGATTGTTTTGTTTGGTCGTGGACTGATTCTGCCTAGGTTTAATGTATGTAGACATGTTTATTCTGGGTTTTGTATTATTATTTCCATTTAGTTTGACTTGAATATGTGATTTTCACTTGGTTATTCTCGTGGGGTTGAGATTGGTGTTATCCAAGCCCTGTTGGGTTGGTTGATGTCGCTCTGGTCCAAGTCTCTTGGCGGAAGAGTTAAGGCTATGGGTTTCCACGCTGGGGTGTAGGGCTTTGGGGTATTGATTATATTTGGTTCTCTTGTTTTTCATTTGGGTTTGTTTCTTATGTTGTTGATTTAGGTTTGTTCTTTGTGTTGTTTGTTTTGTTCCTGGAGTTTTACTGTTGTTCCAGTACTATTTCAGTTTGGATTATATTTTGAGTTGTTTAAGTTTGTTGCCTCTGAATAGAGGTAATTCCATTTTCACACTAAGCAAAGACGTCATGTACCTATAGACATGGATCGGAGTTGGATAAATGCCAAACGTATAGAAGAAGAATATGAATTAGGGGTTGAAGAGTTCTTAGAGTTTGCACAGAGAAATGTGGGTAACAATAGAGGTCTCTTTTATTGTCCTTGTGTGAAGTGCTTAAATTTAAGACAACTAAGTGTGAAGGATATAAGAGAGCATCTCCTTTGTGATGGATTTTGCAAGAGTTACACTAAGTGGATTTGGCATGGGGAAGTAGTAGATTTCCCAATGGCTTCAGAGACAACTGAAATCCAGAAAGAAACCAATGATCGACTAGAAGATTTGATACGTGATATCGGTGAAGAGCCATTTGAAAAAGGATATGTATTCGAAGAACTATGCGAAGATAGTAAGAAGCCTCTGTATATAGGATGTTCTAAGTTCACACGGTTGTCAGCAGTGTTAAAATTATTTAACTTAAAGGCCAAAAATGGGTGGACGGATAAAAGTTTTACAGAGTTGCTACAATTATTAATGGAAATGCTTCCAGAAGGGAATACACTTCCAAGCCGTACTTATGAAGCAAAGAAAGTAATCTGTCCGATGGGTATGGAGTATAAGAAGATACATGCATGCCGTAATGATTGCATCCTGTACAGGAAGGAGTTTGGAAGTTTGCATAATTGTCCTGTTTGTGGTACATCACGGTTTAAAGTCAAGGATGGAGAAGATAATTGTGATAAGACAATTTCATCAGGAACCCCTGTCAAAGTAGTGTGGTATCTTCCAATAATTCCAAGGTTTAAGCGGCTATTTGCTAATGCCAAAGATGCAAAGAGCTTAACGTGGCATGTAGATGAAAGACAATGTGATGGGAAGATACGACATCCAGCTGATTCTCTGCAATGGAAAAAAATTGATGACATATTTCCAGAATTTGGTCAAGAGGGGAGAAACCTTAGACTAGCACTTGCTACAGATGGGATGAATCCTTATGGCAATTTAAGTAGTATACATAGTTCATGGCCTGTTTTGTTAGTAATTTATAACTTGTCTCCTCGATTGTGCATGAAACGCAAGTTTGTAATGTTGTCGATGATGATTTCTGGCCCCAAACAACCAGGAAATGACATTGATGTTTATTTACGGCCTTTGATTGAAGACTTAAAACTTCTTTGGGAAGAGGGTGTTGAGGTATTTGATGCATATCGTAATGAATACTTTAAATTGCAAGCTTTGCTTTTTTGTACGATAAATGACTTCCCTGCTTATGGAAATCTAAGTGGATACAGTGTCAAAGGACATAATGCATGCCCTATTTGTATGGAAGAAACGTGTTATCATCAACTGAAACATGGGAAGAAGATAGTGTACCTAGGACATAGAAGATTTCTACCAGTTAATCATCCATATCGGAGGTTGAAGAAGGCTTATAATGGCTTTCAAGAGAGTCAAATCGCTCCTAACCCTAAAACAGGAGAGGAAGTGTATTCGAAGGTGAAAGACATTCATTGTTTGTTTGGAAAGACCCAAACAGTTTCCCATGAAAAGGAAAAATGGAAGAAAAAATCCATATTTTTTGAGCTTCCTTATTGGTCTAGTCTAGATGTAAGGCACAATATTGATGTTATGCATGTAGAAAAGAATGTGTGTGACAGTCTTATTGGAACCCTCCTGAATATTCAAGGAAAGACCAAAGATGGCTTGAACTCTCGCTTAGATATGCTTCACATGAACATAAGACAGGAATTAGGTCCCCAATCACGTGGTAAGCGGACTTATTTGCCTCCAGCTTGTTATACTTTGTCTAAGAAGGAGAAAAAAAGCCTCTGTGAATGTCTTAAAGGTATCAAAGTGCCTCAGGGTTTTTGCTCGAATATTAAACGGCTAGTGTCAATGAAAGACTTGAAGTTAGTTGGATTAAAGTCCCATGACTGTCATGTATTAATGCAACATCTTTTACCAGTTGCTATTCGGGACATTTTGCCAAAGAAGGTTAGACATGTTATAACGCATCTGTGTTTTTTCTTTAATGCTGTTTGTAATAAAGTACTCGACCTTGAGACTTTGGATAACCTAGAAGCTGAAGTTGTGTTGATATTATGCAAATTGGAGATGTTTTCCCCCCTTCATTTTTTGACATAATGGTGCATTTAATTGTTCATATTGTTAGAGAGATTAAGTTATGTGGCCCTGTGTATCTAAGGTGGATGTATCCAATTGAGCGTTATATGAAAATCTTGAAAGGATATGTTAAAAACCCATCAAGGCCTGAAGCATCCATTGTTGAAAGATACATTGCAGAAGAAGCAATTGAGTTCTGTACAGATTATCTTTCTGAAGTAAGTCCTATAGGGATTCCAATGTTTCGTCATGATGGAAGACAATTTGGGAAGGGAACCCGAGGTGTTAAAGGTAGAAACATGAGTCGAGAAGAAGTTTTACAAGCACATTTGTACATCTTGAATAACATTGATGAAGTTCAACCTTTCTTATCTACTCACAAAGAAATGATCAAGCAAAGATATCCAAGGATAAATGAAAAATGGTTGTTGAATGAACACAATAAAAATTTCTTGAAGTGGTTTGAAGAACAGATCGTTACAATTGATGATGCATCTGAAACTTTGAAATGGTTAGCTCATGGCCCAAACTTTGATGTCATAACATGGAGTGGATATGATGTAAACGGTTATTCCTTTTATACTAAGCTTCAAGATGAAAAGAGTACAATGCAAAACAGTGGTGTGATGGTAGTTGCTGAATCAATGCACTTTTCTACTTCAAAAGATAATTCTCCTGTAATGGCATCCCTTTCTTATTATGGAGTAATTCAAGATATTTGGGAGGTTGACTACACCAAATTTAGAATTGCTGTATTCAAGTGCAATTGGGTTGACAGTAACAATGGTGTTTTGGTGGATGAATTAGGGTTTACATTGGTTAACCTGAATAACCTTGGCTATAAAGACGAACCTTTTATTATGGCAACTCAAGCAAAACAAGTCTTTTATATCTCCGATCCAGTTAATAGTAGTTGGTCAATAATGCTTCAAGGGAAACCCATGTCTGGTAGTGATGACCTTGAAGATTTACAACTTCAACAGTTTACCAGTCCATCTTCAGCATCACACATTTTACCTTCTAATGATGACAATGAACAAGATGATGTATATGCCACCCGATTTGATCATGAAGAAGGAATATGGGAAAATTGTTAAACAATAGGTATATTATGGTTTTTACACTATTACTTACTTTGCATGTCTTTGTATTAGTTACTTTGCATTCTAACTCATTTATTTGTCTTATTTGGCAGGAATATGGCCGATTCTAGTAGGCCCGCGAAGAAGGGGAGACGTGCAACACGACTTAGTGAGTTGACACTAAGTCGAAATGCTGATGAGAGGTTACCGATTGAGTTTGATGACTCGACCGGAAATGCTATTGGGCCTCACGCAACAAAGTTTAGAAGTTATGTTGCACTTCTGGGCCGCAGCAAAGTGAGCATAATAAAGAAGGATTGGGATGATGTGGAGATGCGTGTGAAGGAACAAATTTGGCAAAGCATCTTGGTATGAATTTTTTTCTATTAAATTTACTTGTATTGTTAATTCTTGTAGGATTCACTAACCTTGTATTATTTTTTGTAGCTCACTTATAATGTTCCGAATACTGAAGGGCTAAGGAGGAAGTGGCTATCATTCGCTGGTGAGCGTTGGAGGGCCTTCAAGACCCAATTGACTTCCACCTATGTGTTTGGAAGCAAGAAAGGAGTGTCTCCTTGTGAGCAATATTCCTTTCTAGACACTGAGACATGGGATAAGTTTGTTGAGAGCCGTATGGATCCTTCTTTTAAGGTTCGTGTGCTTTAAGCATATTGTGCTTGCCTGCTTTTAACTTGCCCATGTTTTTAACTGACCGTTTCTTTGAATGTATCTTTATTAGGAGAAACGACAAAAGGCAAAAACAATTCAACAAAAAAATGTATATCCTCACAGGCTGTCCCGAGGGGGTTACCAGCTACTTGAGAGGAAGCTGATAGAAGAGAAGCGTAAAGCTTCTCAAGAAGCCTCTCAAAGTGACCCCTCAGGTGTGACTTCACCTCCATCACCTCCTTCTCGTCATGAGAAGTGGAAGAAGGCACGACAGAGCAAGAAAGGTGACTATACTACAAATGAGAGTCGTGTTGTGGGACAGAAAATTTATTTAAAAAATTGTTCATAATGAGATAGAATTATATATTGTGTCTTCTCTAATCAATTACATTTTCTTTGTAGGATGAATTATTAGATCAAAGTTCACAAGGGACCTTTACCCCTAGTGGACGACAAGATATATTATCCACTGCTATTGGACGACCAGAGCATCCAGGTCGTGTGCGGGCAGCTGGATGGGGGATTGGCATCCGACAATATTTTGGCACTCCTAAATTTACCACAAAAAGTGTGGTCATTAGAGATGAGTTGCAGGCCATCAGGGATCAAATTAGGGAAGAGCTTCGGGCGGAGCTAAGGCAGGAACTTGTCTCCTTAGGCTTATCTCAGGGGAACACAGGAGGGGGTCAACGGTGTGTTCCCGTAGCTTCTCGCCCGAGGAACGTGTTAGCACCAAAGGGAGTTGTGCACGAGTTGACGTTCTTGATGATGAGTCAACTCCACTTGGTGAAGACACTCCTAGGCCTCTATGCAAGTTCTTCACACAGGAAGGCTTACTAGTGGCTTATGGTACTGTGCATACATTGGGGCCACTTATACACGGGGTAGAAATGACGGATTCCGTTGTTCGTGTTGTGGTTGAACGGGTGCAAGTTTCGAAGCTCCTGTTCCTGTTCCATCCGACGAGGTTAGAACAGTGGGGAGGCTCCCGGTCATTTCATTCGGTGGCCTAGAGCACTTATCCAGTTTCTTACCGATCAGGTATTATATGTTTTCTTTAATAATTTGATACATGTTTATAATTTTATTATTTTATCATAAATTTTAATTTAATTCCTTGATGTGTGTAGGACATTTGTGCCCAGCAGAAAGGAAAGGAGAAGGGGAAGGAAAAAGTTCAAGAGGAACTGGACTCAGATCCGATACAAAGGTTATGCCTCTTAGCTTATAGGCTAGGAAAGCATATACCTTTACAGATCCAGATGGACCCTCATGTCATTGGGAATCCGCAGCCCATCATGTTGTACTTGAGTCAGAAGGACATTATGGATGTTGTTTTGAGTCAAGACATGATTTGCGTCACAATTCTCCAAGTCTGGTTAATGTAAGTCTTATGTTTTTATTTAAGTCAATTGGTTGTATGCCCTATTAGACACCAACTTGTCTAAAATGCAATTAACATGATATTTTCAATTTCTAGTTACCTCAACAAAGTTGTTGTGGAAAAGGGAGTAGAAGATGTCTATGGATTCATTGATCCTGTCCACATTCAGAGTTTGGGGAACAAACCAAATACTATTCAAGCATACATTCAAAAGAGATTTTGTGAAGGATCAAAGGAAGTTTATCTCGCACCATATCATTATGGGTAAGTTTTTTTAAATTACTTACTCTCAAACTTTGAATCTCTTAAGAATTGCTAATTGAGCGACATTTTTTGTAGGTCTCACTGGCAACTGCTTATCCTTTGTCCTAAACGTAATGAGGCTATTTTTTTATGCTCTTTATGGAATAAACCCAAAAAGGAAATTAAACAGATTATTGATGTGTAAGTATACTAACACCCTTATATATGAATCTGTCTTTGTGACTAAATACTCTAGGTCTGGTTCATGACAGATTTAATAACTGTAAAGATCTGTGCTTCACTCCTTTGAGCTAAATAGTATCCAGATTTTACTTTTTATATTCATAAGTAAGTACTTCATAATAATTGTGCTTCATTCCCAAATCCCGATCCAGACAACATTCAATTGTTTAAGATGATGTGTAAGTATACTAACACCCTTGTATAATATTTCATTCATTTCATTTTAAGTTCCACATGTCTTACTATGAAGTATTTTCCATTTAATCTTTTATAGGTGTATAGAAGCATGCTCAGTCATGGAGGGTAAGCCTAAAAAGAAACCCACATGGATACTTCCACGTGTAAGGACGTTATCTTTCAAATTCTTAACTTTAATTTACTCATTTTATGTATTTAATGTTTTTTTTTCTTATAGTGTAATAAGCAAAAAGGAAGTTGGGAGTGCGGATATTATGTGATGAGACATATGTTAACAATCATCACAGCAAATATCACAGATTCATGGAATTTGGTATGTGTTATGACTATATCTATGTCATTGACATATATTTGCCTACTTGTGCTTATCTGAAATGTTTTTTTTTTTTGTAGATATTCGATGATGGTCATCCAATAAATGAAGCAGAGATTGATGACATTAGACGACTTTGGGCAGATTTTGTTATTAAGAACTATAGTCGTGATTGAATTGTTAATTGTGAAACATTAGGACTATTTTCTTTGTATATATAAACTTAGAATACAATAATGTTCATTGTTTGTTGATACAATACAATGTAGATATATAATATACATTATGTTTACTTGTGTGTTGATGCATGTCCTATATAGATTAACATTCTGAGTAGCTGTAAATATTTAAAATGTTGTATAGGTTCTGAAAAATCAAAAACTAAAATTCGTATTTAAAAAAAATATATGACTTTCCACATCGGTTATGGCCTAGAACCGATGTAGAAAGTCATTTTTAACACTTTCCACATCGATTCTTGGTCATAACCGATGTAAAAAGTCTGATTTTTCACATCGGTTATGGCTAGAACCGATGTGGAAAGTCAGACTTTCCACATCGGTTATGGCAAGACCCGATGTGGAAAGTCAGACTTTCTACATCGGTTCTTAACTGATGTTAAAACTTACCAACTTTCTACATCGGTTATATCTACATCGGTTGAAGAACCGATGTAGAAAGCTGCTAAGAACCGATGTTAAAGGTGTTTTCTGTACTAGTGGCACCATCTTTAAAAGTATGAGTTGTCATGTTTAGAAAGAAGAAGATTGGTTAGAAGGGAAAAAAACGTGAGAACATAAGTAGTTCTGTGCAAGAAAGAGATCGTAATTGCCTTGTGTGGTGTGTACGGGAAATAGAGAAGATATTTTCTTGTGGTAGATGAGTTTGAGTTTAATTGCATAAGTACTATTCGAGGCCCAATAGAGTGATATCTAGAACAAGGTTCAAGAAGGTGGGAGTATCGTTGCATGCGTACTCATGACTGGTGGAAATCTGATACCGGTTTGACGGAAAAGGTTACGATGATTGGTGCATAAAGATGGAAGCGATTCTTGATTTTCAAGAAATTGATGAAATCGTGAAGGTAGGTTTGAAATAACCACCCAAGAAGGTTGATGACAAAGCCAAGAAAGCATTTAAAGAGATAAAGAAGTTGGACTGCAAGGCTCGGGTATTGCTACATCAATGTGTTATTGCCAATATTTTTCAAAAAAATTCAAAAGTTGTCACATGAGATTTGGTATATCTTGCATAATGAGTATAGAAATTATGGAAAAATTAAGAAAATGAAACTACAGTCTTTAAGGAGACAATATGAACTCATTTCCATGACGGAACAAGAGATAATGGCTAAATATTTTGGCAGGTTACAAGTATTTACCAATGCCATGAGAACGTGTGATGAAAGCATAAAAGGTTGTTGTGGAGAAAGTTTTTAAGAAATTTAACTTCAAGGTTCCATCATAATGTGGTTTCCATAGAGGAATCAAAGGATCTTGATGTTATGACAGTAGAATAATTACAAAACTCTTTTGAAGCACATGAATAGAGAATAAAGGAAAGAAAGAACTATGAAAATGTGGTAGAACAGGCCTTACAAGTCAAGGTTGGTCAGAATGGAAGAGATCGTAGTTACTGGAGTAGAAGAACTAGAGGAAGAAGATTTGGGAACAGAAATGAAGGTAGAAATGGTGAACTAGTGTCCCAAGAGCAGTCTGGAAACAGTGGGAATAAAAGAAGAGGAGGAAACCAATACAGAGGAAGAGGTGACAGAAGGCCCCATGATAAAAGAAAAATACAATGTTATGCTACAACTATAGCAAATTTGGGCATTATTCGTATGAATATTGGCAAGATAATACTTCAAAGAATGGGCATAATGGAGAGGAAGCTAATCTGGTGCAAAAAGAAGAAGGTGGGTCTGATTCAGACCAACTACTGTTGATAGCAACAATAGCCAATGAAGAGGATAACACATCTTAGTACTTGGACACAGGATGCTCTAATCACATGATTGAGAACAGAGGTCGGTTGATTGATCTCAACCCACATGTGAAAAATTGTATTAAATTTGATGATAATAGTTCCATTGTGGCAGAAGGAATTGGGAAGGTGATGATTATACGCAAGGATGGAAAGGTTATATACATGAATGATGTTCTATATGTCTATTATAAAATCAGAAAAACGACAAAGTAATATAAAACTAGAAAACAAAGAAGAACAGAGTGTGATCCAGAGTTCAACGGCAAAAAAGGGAGAAAACTCCAGTTATTGTGTTGATACCATAAATTTTTTTTTTTACAAAAAAAGAGATATGTAAATCTCCACAAAATAAGGACTAACACTCTTTTCTACCTAATCTTTGACCATACAACCAATTCCCCTGTAAAATAGGGATTATCACCAAACCAAAAAGCAATTAGAAGTTACTTAAAGTATTTTAGAAAAAACTCAATTTCTAACACTCCTCCTTGAGATTTTCTTGAATACTCCAAGCTTTGATCTTAGAAATTCAAACTTGTTCTTGGAAAGTGCTTTGGTCATAATATCAACAATCTGATTCTCTGAACTACAATGCTCTACGCTAATTTCCTTTGATTTCTCTACTTCTCTAATTGTATGATATTTCACCTTGATGTGTTTTGTTCTACCATGCTGGACAAGATTCTTTGCAATTGTAATGGCTGACTTGTTATCAATCCATATGACAGTAGCTTCATCATTCAGTTCTGTTAGATATTGTTTAGATATTATTTAATATTGTTAAGATATTGTTAGATATTAACCATAATATCAAACAATATCTTCTGTTTATTCTATTACTTTCAGTTACTCTTTTAGTTGTATCTCTCTACTATAAATAGACTACCCTATGTGTGATTTATACACAAGGGAGATTAATCCCAAACTCTATTTCTTCTATATTCAACATGGTATCTAGAGCTTAAGGTTATTTTGAATTTTTTTTTCGCCTTTGACCACTATTGAAGCCGCCACCACCGCCGCTATCGCTGTCGGTTATTTGGTAGTGTGAAAGTGCATGTCTAGGAAAGTTTTGACAAGGAAAGACTTGGTATTTAAGCGTGTCCATTAGTGACCCACCTCTCTTTCCTAGGAACTTACCTGGTGTACTGGTTCACGCCGTTGTCACTATCGCCTCCGCCCTTTATGAGTTCTTCTGCTCCTTTTAGTACTTCCAATTCTGTCAGTACTGCGTCTGATCCTTCCATCTACACTAACTATGTTAATGTGCACTTATCCATTGACAAGTTAATTGGCCCTAATTATGTCACATGGTCATCAGACGTCAGATTATGGCTTAAGAATCAGAAGTATCTTGATCATCTTGCCCCGAAAGCACCTACTCTCACTCCTGGTGAAGAAGACCGTTGGGACACCATTGATGCTCAATTATGCATGGTTCTCAAGGGTACTCTTGATCCTTCGTTAAAACAAATTTTTTGTTCCTACAAACATGTGCCAAAATCTGGGAACATGCCAAGTTATTATACACCAATGATACTCAACGTCTCTATGATGTCTGTTCTAAATTTGTAGATGTTATTGCCTCTAAACATCAAGATTCGATGACTGATTATATGGGCAAAATTCATGCTCTTTTTCATGAGCTCAATGAGTTATTGCCTCCTTCCCCCGACCCTGCCACCGAGATAGGACAACGATCAAAGTTCTTCATGCTAGGGGCATTACACGGACTTGTTGATCAATATTCACATATTCGTGATCAGATTTTGGGTTCTCCGGTTGTCCCCACCTTGACATCGACCTGCTCCACTCTTTTGCGTATACCAGCAAAACCCAACCCTGACACACCTACTTCTGTTAATGATTCTTCTGCATTGGTATCTCACCGTGATGATCGAACTCGCCCTCGCAAACAGGGAAAAGGGTGTCCTAAGTGTGAACATTGTGACAAGCTAGGTCACAAGATTGACCAGTGTTATGCATTACATGAGTGTGAACATTGTGGCAAACTAGGTCACAAGATTGACAAGTGTTATGCATTACATGGTCATCCTACTCGATCTACTACAATTGCTCAGACCGATCTTTCCCCATCTTTATTTGCTAAGGATCCTCCTTCTTCTATTTCATCAGACACACCTGTTATGTTCAACAAATTTCTCAAATGGTATAAGGATCAACAGTCTTCTAGTTCCACTGTGTCTGTCGCACACACAGGTACATCTTTTGCTGGTCTGACCCAATCTTCTTCTGGTCCTTGGGTTTTTTATTCAGGAGCCACTGATCATATTACTGGTAACAAATCTTTGTTCTCCTCTTTATCCTCTCCTGATCTTGTACCTTTTGTTACACTAGCTGATGACTCTAGAGTATCATCTCATGGTGTTGGAACTGTTAAACTTTTCCCTTCTTTAACCATTGATAATGTTCTTTATGTCCCTGGGTCTCCTTTTAACCTGTTATCCATCAGTCGTCTAACTCGTTCTCTTGATTGTGTTGTTTCTTTTACCAACAATTCTGTGTGTTTACAGGACCGGAGTTCGAAACAGGTGATTGCCACAGGATGTGAGTCTCATGGTCTTTATCATCTTCGTCCCTTTACACATGTTGGTGCAGTTATAGAGTCTCTCTCTCTTCTCCATGCTCAGTTAGGTCATCCAAGTCTTGCCAAATTACAGCAACTCGTCCCTGCCTTATCTAAATTGTCTAGTTTGGCATGTGAGTCGTGTCAATTAGGCAAGCATAGTCGTACTTCCTTTCCTCGTAGTGTCACACGTGGTGCTTTGTCCTCTTTGTTAGAAAAGTAGTTTTAGATCAAGAGGGGGGGTGAATTGATCTTTGAAAGTTTTTCGCAATTCACAGATTATCTAATTCGAAAATTAAGTTTCTAAATCTCTTTTTGAATCACCAAGCAATCAAACAATATAAGCGCAACAACAGAAATAAAAGAGAGGAAGGTTAAGAAAGATTTCACCGGTATTTTATACTGGTTCACCCAATACCAGGGCTACGTCCAGTCTCCAGCCAAATTTCAGCTGGGTTCCACTAGAATAGATGTTTTACAGACTCAACAATCTTACACCTAATCTAACACAAGAACCAACTTCCAGTTCTTGCACTTAACCTCTCCACCAAGAACCAAATTCCAGTTCTTGGAAACCTCTCGCAACCAAATTCCAGCACGCAGAGAACCCAGTACCCAAATTCCAGGCACCACACAGTATAACCACAAAAACCAAATTCCAGCTCCTGTGCTCAACCTCTTACCAAGAACCAAATTCCAGTTCTTGATAACCTCCACAACCAACTTCCAGCTGCAGAGAAAACTTGTGCCCAAATTCCAGGAACAACACAATACAAAGTAATGAAAAAGAATTTACAAAGAAGAAACTAGAAAGCTCAAACCAGTTTATCCAAATCTGCAGAGAGTTTCTTCTTCAAAGTATGCAAGTTGCCTCAAGAAAGATTTTCAAAATAACTTCAAAAAAAACTGTTGCGAATCTTTCTTGAAAAAGTGCTAAAGTTGCTTGATTGATTGCTTAAGGATGTATTAAAAACTGATGTACAATCTTTGTTTAAAAGTTTTAAGCAAAACTGTTTTTAAAGAGAATTTTCAAATCTGCTGCATTAATTAATCTGTTGAAAGTTTGTTTTAATCTGTTGAAATAGTCGTTATAATCTGTTAAAAGTCCTTTCAACCCATTAATGCGTTCTTGTTTCTTTAACAGAATGGTTTTAGTTGATACAACCATGTTTATATCAGTTAAAACATTTTACAAACATTTTCCGAGAGTGATTCAATCGATTGATTCGCGTTTAAATCGATTGATTTACTTTAAAACTTTCTTATAAAACTTTTCAAGTTATTTTAACTGATACAAAGAAGTTTTAATCGATTAAAAACCTGCACAGAATTTTTCTAAGTTGTTTTAATCGGTTGAAACGCGTTCTAATCGATTGAAACTCTGTACAAAGATTTTCCAAGTTATTTTAATCGATTGAAATGTGTTTTAATCGATTGAAACTCTATACAAAAATTTTCAAGTCATTTTAATCGATTGAAATTCGTTTTAATCGATTGAAATAAGTCTGATCGGTCATAATTCAATTCTGATCGATCATAACCAACTCTGATCGGTCATAATTTCATTCTGATCGATCATCCTGACTTCCAAAGTGGTTTTAATCGATTGAAACGTGTTTTAATCGATTAAAAGAATTCTGATCCCTCATAATTCAGATCTGATCGATCATATTTCATTCTGACCGGTCATATTTGAATTATAATCGGTCATAAAGAGTTTTAAAGGGTTTTAATCGATTAAAAGAAGTTTGTATCGATTAAAATACTGTAAAAACACTTCTTTAAACATTCTAAGTGATTTTAATCGTTTCTTTTAAAACTATATCGATTAAAAACATTATTAAGAAAGTTCTTTGTCAAAATGCTTTTGTTTTTTATTTGTTTAAAACTATTTTTGAGGCATTTTGCAAAATGATGAAGAAACTTTATGCGGTGAGAAAAGGTAAAATGGTTTTACCTAAACTTTCTGTTAAGACACACTAAATCTTCAACTCAATTATCCGGGTGACTTGTTGATTGCTGCAGAGTTGACTTTTGACTTTATCTTTGACTTCATCAAATCAATGAGATCTTTGCTAGTATCACTTTCAGTCTCCCCCTATTTGATGAAGACAAACACCATTTTGAAAAAACAAACTCTGCAAAAGAAGTCACTTGATAATGCAGTTAAGTGAGAAATATAAAAATGTATTTAATGTTCTATTTCTCCCACTAAAACTTATTTCTCCCCCTAAAATGTTGCTCTCTTAATGTAAGAGTTATTTTTCTAAATTTATCCTCAAATAAAGCAACTATTTCTCCCCCTTTTGACTTCATCAAAAATAGGGAATAGAAGAGAAAAAAAATGTAGGATTTGAAATGTGCTCAAGTTTTTGAAAATACAAAGTAAATCAATATTTCACTCATGAAAAGAATCAATTAAAGTTGATTCAAGCTTATCTCCATTAACACGTTTGTAATGAATACAATTAACACGTGTAAAGATAAGGGAATCACGCTTTAGTAGCATGTTACAGGAACAACCATTAACTAAAGCCTTTAATCCTCTTTTCAGAATAAAAATCGATTAAAAATAGAGCATAATCGGTTAAAATGTTTTTGGTAAATGATTTTAATCGATTGAAGGAAAGTTTTAATCGATTAAAACATTTAAGATTTTGAAAACATGAGATTTTAGTGAAAATAATCGATTATTTCGATTTTAAATCGATTAAAACCAGTAATGAAAACTGTTGTTTAAGTTTATTTAACCGATTAAAAGGTGTTTTTATTGACTAAAACAACCAGATTTTGAAAACCATGATATATCTGATGCTAATCTTTTATATGTAATCTATTGGATATGTTGTGAACTGATTGTCTAGATTACTATCAACTATATTGATTGTCTTTTTACTAACAGATTTAACAATATCGGATTTTAGATTCTTAGGGATCTATGATCTACTTCTATCTATGCCAGTTTAATCTCAATTAGACCCTAAATCATATCAATCAAGGTTAAGGCAAATGTACCTGGTATAACACCGGTAATATTACAGTCCAAGCAAAAAATATAAAGATAGAAATAAGCGAGAAGATAAAGATGATGATGTAGATTAGTCATCCCAATTCCCCGATTAAGTCTGCAAATCTTCCAGTTTGGTGATCATTCATTTGATCCCCACCAATATCAAAAGATAATAGACTTTCCTTTTGCTTGGAACCAATTTTGCTCTATCAACTATTGAGACAACAACAATCTGTCTCTCTCGTATCGGCAACGAGACACGAAACTTTTCCCGAAAAGAAATCTTTTAGCAGTTCTTGTTACTATTGATCGCATTACAATCCATGGTTGACACCACAATGGAATTTCTACTACACATCGAGGCGAGAATCATGTACTGACGGACGTACATTCACTATCAGATTCCACACAGAGTGCACGATACCATAAATTGCATGAATCACAGGTTAATGATGTACTGAGATAGGAATTTCCTTTCATAATAGCCAACCTATTTTGAACCCTGCAGTTATCACTATCCAAGCAAATAACTGCATTCTTCTCAATGTAGTAAGATAAGTGTTATTCTCACTTTCAGTGAACCAGTCATCATTATCTTTTGAGGAATGAATTATCTTTAACTTTTTTGTTTCCAGTGGTATCATATACTGGAACACGAGTGATTAACTAAAACTTATTCTGGTAGTATGGGCAAAGATTAGTAATGAGGACAGGTGATGACAATCAATCCAGAATTCTAAAATAGTATAAAATTTATCCCTGTACTAACCATAAAACACACATTCCCTGTACCACGTTATTCAATTCTTGAATTGCTGTCCCAGATTGGTTCCCTTACAGTGTCACCTCGTGACATTGATGATTAAAGCTAATTCTTAAAGTTGCACAGTTCCAATGAATTTCACCAAGAGTTTTGAACCAATTCATACTCAAGATTATTTCAAATATATTGCTAGGTAATATCAAGAAATCTAATGTAAACATGTGTTTATTGAATTTTCTAGTAATCAACAACTTATTACCGAAGCAACTATCACTTGAAAAATCTTTGATAAACTATGTTTTCAGTCCTAACGACTTGACCTGTTTGTAACTAGTGTCTATAAGAAAAGTTACGAGTCTATTCTTTGATAATTCCTTTGATTTTCAATGTATTACTACGCGAGCATTCCATGTAAAGTATTAAGAGAGATGTAGACGTCTACGACTTGAATCATGACTATGTTAAAATAACTTTTTCATCTATGGATAACTTTCCCACATGTAAAGTTTGCAGTAATTCAATCGGCAATAACTTTCCCACATTTATTCCACTAGTCTTAGTTTCTAATTCAAGGATTTGTTCGAGCATGTGCCATTTAAAGGAAATTGGGTGTTTCATAACGAGATAACTTGAATCGGACATGTCCGAGACTCATTTATGATTATCCGATCGCTACGGAGGCACAATTTACGGGACGGTGGGTGAAAGTATTATGCAGATTTTGTTTATCAAAGAAACTGAGTTTTTGATTCGAATTGTCCTATCAAACTTTAATTAGATGTTATAAATCTTGTTTTCGAACCTAATTAATCGATTGATCAACTAATTATCTATTAATTTCATTTTTCCTATTAGGTTTGAAAACGATTCATGATGAATTAATCGATTGGTTTATAAAAGAATCGATTAGTTTGGTATAGAATGAACTTAATAAAATGACACCAGAATTTAAATCGATTAAAACGTAAATGAATCGATTAATTTTGATACCTAAGTGTTTTTAGTTGATATACAGTTATTATAATCGATTAAAACATTTAAACCAAAATCCTGAGATCAGTTCAATCGATTATTTCGACATTTTAATCGATTAAAATGGTACGGACAGATGTTACGTAAGTTATTTTAATCGATTAATATTGTTATATATCAATTAAAACAATTAGTGTAAATACTCGAACCTGATTTCGCAGCTCCGATCTTCAAGGGATTCCCAGACTTGTTCCTGCAAAACAAATTAAGAATTGTTCTGGTACCCTTTATAATTACTGGGTCCTGATCAGGTTATTTGAAAGGAATTAATTTTTGGAACCCATTTCATTCTACCTTTGGGTACTGCATATTTCTTAATTCTGCAATATTTAACAGAGTGCCCTTTTTCCATACAGTAAAAGCATTTAATAAATGGAGATGAAACTATTTTACTATATGCAAAGTAATTTTTGAATGCTCTGGTTTTCTTTCCAATAGATGGTGTAAAACCTATGCCACTATGTCCAATAACTAATTTTTGAGAATTAAGTATCCTATCAAGATTATTCTTTCCTTGTGCTAATTTAGATGAAGTTTTTACTAAGTATGATACTTGTTTCTGTAACTCAGGACAGTTTTTACAATCTTCAACATTACACATGCAATCAGTATTATTCTCTAATTCTGACTTTTCATTCTTAGTTTCTTCATCAATTATTTTCTTTTCAAGAGTAATGATCTTGTTTTCTAATAGCCTATTCATGCTTTTCAATTTCTTGTTTTCAGTTTCTAATTTTTTTGCTACTACATGTATTTCAAAGAAGGTATCTTGTAATGAGCTATAGTTCATAGATTCAGAACTTACACTGGTATTTGGTGATTCTGAGTTGACCATCAAGCATATTTCTGGTGCTTCTTCATAGGTCTTTTCAAGAATCTTCCACATTTGTGAAGCAGTTTGACAGTGTGCAATCCTGAAAAGATCATTTCAGTTAAGGGCGGATAAGATGATATTCTTGGCAATACAATCATCTTGGATTCTGTTAGCAATATCAGTTTCCTGTTCAATAACATTCCAAGCATTTATACTAACAGATTCAATGAAGATTTTCATCCTTAGTTTCCAGAATAGATAATTTGTTCCACACAACAGTGGAGGTCTATCAATGTACGCTCCCTCAGAAAATGCCATGGATCGAAGTAACTTGAGTAACTTTCAAGCACCTCGCTCTGATGCCAATTGTTAGAAAAGTAGTTTTAGATCAAGAGGGGGGGGTGAATTGATCTTTGAAAGTTTTTCGCAATTCACAGATTATCTAATTCGAAAATTAAGTTTCTAAATCTCTTTTTGAATCACCAAGCAATCAAACAATATAAGCGCAACAACAGAAATAAAAGAGAGGAAGGTTAAGAAAGATTTCACCGGTATTTTATACTGGTTCACCCAATACCAGGGCTACGTCCAGTCTCCAGCCAAATTCCAGCTGGGTTCCACTAGAATAGATGTTTTACGGACTCAACAATCTTACACCTAATCTAACACAAGAACCAACTTCCAGTTCTTGCACTTAACCTCTCCACCAAGAACCAAATTCCAGTTCTTGGAAACCTCTCGCAACCAAATTCCAGCCGCAGAGAACCCAAGTACCCAAATTCCGGGCACCACACAGTATAACCACAAAAACCAAATTCCAGCTCCTGTGCTCAACCTCTTACCAAGAACCAAATTCCAGCTTCTTGATAACCTCCACAACCAACTTCCAGTACAGAGAAAACTTGTGCCCAAATTCCAGTGCACAACACAATACAAAGTAATGAAAAAGAATTTACAAAGAAGAAACTAGAAAGCTCAAACCAGTTTATCCAAATCGCAGAGAGTTTCTTCTTCAAAGTATGCAAGTTGCCTCAAGAAAGATTTTCAAAATAACTTCAAAAAAACTGTTGAGAATCTTTCTTGAAAAAGTGCTAAAGTTGCTTGATTGATTGCTTAAGGATGTATTAAAAACTGATGTACAATCTTTGTTTAAAAGTTTCAAGCAAAACTGTTTTTAAAGAGAATTTTCAAATCTGCTGCATTAATTAATCTGTTGAAAGTTTGTTTTAATCTGTTGAAATAGTCGTTATAATCTGTTAAAAGTCCTTTCAACCCATTAATGCGTTCTTGTTTCTTTAACTGAATGGTTTTAGTTGATACAACCATGTTTATATCGGTTAAAACATTTTACAAACATTTTCCGAGAGTGATTCAATCGATTGATTCGCGTTTAAATCGATTGATTTACTTTAAAACTTTCTTATAAAACTTTTCAAGTTATTTTAACCGATACAAAGAAGTTTTAATCGATTAAAAACCTGCACAGAATTTTTCTAAGTTGTTTTAATCGGTTGAAACGCGTTTTAATCGATTGAAACTCTGTACAAAGATTTTCCAAGTTATTTTAATCGATTGAAATGCGTTTTAATCGATTGAAACTCTATACAAAAATTTTCAAGTCATTTTAATCGATTGAAATAAGTCTGATCGGTCATAATTCAATTCTGATCGATCATAACCAACTCGATCGGTCATAATTTCATTCTGATCGATCATCCTGACTTCAAAGTGGTTTTAATCGATTGAAACGTGTTTTAATCGATTAAAAGAATTCTGATCCTCATAATTCAGATCTGATCGATCATATTTCATTCTGACCGGTCATATTTGAATTCTAATCGGTCATAAAGAGTTTTAAAGGGTTTTAATCGATTAAAAGAAGTTTGTATCGATTAAAATACTGTAAAAACACTTCTTTAAACATTCTAAGTGATTTTAATCGTTTCTTTTAAAACTATATCAGTTAAAAACATTATTAAGAAAGTTCTTTGTCAAAATGCTTTTGTTTTTTATTTGTTTAAAACTATTTTTGAGGCATTTTGCAAAATGATGAAGAAACTTTATGCAGCAAAAAAGGTAAAATGGTTTTACCTAAACTTTCTGTTAAGACACACTAAATCTTCAGCTCAATTATCTGGGTGACTTGTTGACTGCTGCAGAGTTGACTTTTGACTTTATCTTTGACTTCATCAAATCAATGAGATCTTTGCTAGTATCACTTTCACTCTTTTGTCGTGGTTCACTCTGACATTTGGGGACCTAGCCGCGTTAAGTCTACTTTAGGTTTTCAATACTTTGTTACTTTCATTGATGATTATTCTAGATGCACTTGGTTATTTTTGATGAAAAATCGTTTTGAATTATTTCATATCTTTCAAACTTTTTTCAATGAAATTCAAACTCAATTCGGTGTTTCTATTAGAGTTTTGCACAGTGATAATGGTCATGAATATCTTTCTCATTCTTTTAAACAATTCATGGCTTCTCATGGTATTTTGCATCAAACTTCTTGTGCTTATACACCTCAACAAAATGGTGTAGTTGAACGTAAAAATAGACATCTTATTGAAACAACTCGCACTCTTTTAATTCATGGAGAGGTTCCTCAGCATTTTTGGGGTGATGCTCTTCTTACTGCATATTATCTTGTTAATCGCATGTCATCTTCGGTTCTAGATAATAAAATACCTCATTCCATTTTATTCCCTCATGAACCACTTCATCCCTTACCTCTAAAAGTTTTCGGGTCTACATGTTTTGTTCATAATTTTAGTTCTAGTCTTGACAAGCTTTCTCCTAGATCACATAAATGTGTTTTCTTAGGGTTTACAAGATCACAAAAATGATACAAATGTTTTTCTCCTTCTCTTAACCGTTATTTTGTGTCTGCAGATGTCACATTTGATGAGTTCTCTTTTTATTTTAAAAGTCAATCTTCACCTCTGTCTCCATCCAATTTTGTCATCACTCCTAGTATATTTAATGTTCCTGTTGTTTGTGACCCTCTAACTGTGTCTTCTTCACCATTAGATTCTACTCCGCAGTCAGCTTCTTCTTCATTGCCTCTTCAGGTTTATAGTTGCCGAAACCAATCACAACCACCACCATGCGACTCTACTCAAGTGTCAACTACTCTGTCTCCTCCGGATGTGACACCTAAGTCTGACCTTCTCATTGCCCTCTGAAAAGGTATCCGTTATACACGTAATCCCTCTCCTCATTATATTGGTTTGAGTTATCATCGATTGTCATTACCTTTTTATACATGTCTTTCCTCTCTTTCTTCTGTGACCATTCCAAAAATTGTCCGTGAAGCTTTAGCCCATCCTGGTTGGCGTCAGGCCATGTTAGATGAATTAAGTGCTCTTCATAATAGTGGAACTTGGGAATTGGTCTCGTTACCGTTTGGGAAATCTGTTATTGGTTGCAGGTGGGTGTTTGCTATCAAAGTTGGACCTGATGGTACTATTGATCGCCTCAAAGCTCGTCTTGTGGCCAAAGGTTATACTCAAATTTTTGGGTTGGATTATGAAGATACCTTTTCCCCTGTGGCAAAGATGACTTCTGTTCGTTTATTTATCGCCATGGCCGCTCTTCAACAATGGTCTCTTTATCAACTAGATGTTAAAAATGTTTTCCTCAATGGTGATTTGCAATAAGAAATCTATATGGAGCAACCTCCTGGGTTTGTTGCTCAGGGGGAGTCTTCTGGGATGGTATGTCATCTTCGCAAATCCCTATATGGCCTAAAACAGTCTCCTAGGGCCTGGTTTGGAAATTTTAGCAAGGTTGTTCAACAATTTGGTATGACTCGGTGTGAAGCAGATCACTCTGTCTTTTATCGACTCTCAAGTGCTGGATGTGTTTACTTGATAGTATATGTTAATGACATCGTTCTTACAGGTAGTGACAACCATGGCATCTCTCAGTTGAAACAACATCTCTGTCACCATTTTCAGACCAAAGATCTTGGCAAACTTAGATATTTCTTGGGTATTGAGGTGGCACAGTCCAATGATGGTATTGTTATATCTCAGAGGAAGTATGCCATGGATATTTTAGAGGAAAATGGGTTGATGAATTCAAAGTCTGTTGATACGCCCATGGATCCCAATACTAAACTTTTACCAAATCAGGGGGAGCTTATACCTGATCCTGAGCAGTATAGAAGATTGGTTGGAAAATTGAATTATCTTACAGTTACTCGTCCAGACATTTCCTTTGCAGTCAGTGTGGTAAGCCAATTTCTTAATTCCCCATGTGAAGATCATTGGAATGCAGTCATTCGTATCTTAAAGTATATTAAAGGATCTCCTGGAAAAGGATTGTTATATGATTCTAATAATCATACAAGAGTTGTTTGCTACTCAGATGCTGACTAGGCAGGATCTCCTTCGGATAGAAGATCTACATCTGGATATTGTGTCTCCATTGGTGGTAACTTGGTCTCATGGAAAAGTAAGACACAAAGTGTTGTGGCAAGATCTAGTGCAAAAGCAGAATATAGAGCTATGACCTCAGCTGTTTGTGAACTTGTTTGGCTCAAGCAATTGCTTAGAGAGTTACAATTTGGAGATGTCACTCAAATGTCACTTGTGTGTGATAATCAGGTTGCTCTTCATATTAGTTCTAATCCTATCTTTCATGAGAGGACCAAACACATTGAGATTGACTGTCATTTCATTCGAGAAAAGATTATGTTTGGAGACATCAAGACTGAGTTTGTTAACTCAAGTGATCAGTTAGTAGATATTTTTACTAAATCTTTACGGGGTCCTAGAATTGATTATATTTGTAACAAACTTGGCACATACGATTTGTATGCTCCAGCTTGAGGGGAGTGTTAGATACTTGTTTAGATATTATTTAATATTGTTAAGATATTGTTAGATATTAACCATAATATCAAACAATATCTTCTGTTTATTCTGTTACTTTCAGTTACTCTTTTAGTTGTATCTCTCTACTATAAATAGACTACCCTATGTGTGATTTATACACAAGGGAGATTAATCTCGAACTCTATTTCTTCTATATTCAATAAGTTCCCTCAAATCATGCAAAATTTTTTAAGCCAAATGGCTTGATTTGCAGCCGTTGCAGCTGAAATATATTCAATTTTAGTTGTTGATTGAGCCACCACATCTTGTTTCTTTGAATTCCAAGATAAAATTCCACTACCAAATGAGAAAACATAACCTGATGTACTTTTAACATCATCTAAACTTCTTGTCCAGTCACTATTTGCATATCCTTGAAGATCACCACTTTCATCCTTTGAAAAACATATACCATAATTAGTTGTCCCTCTTATATATATATATATATATATATATATATATATATATATATATATATATATACATATACTGTATATATATATGTACTGCATACTGCGTAATGAGCTTGACTAGGAGAATGCATAAATCTGGACAACAAACTTGCAGCAAACATTAAGTCTGGTCTAGTGGTTGTAAGATACAATAAACTTCCAATTAAGCTTCTATAAGTAGTAGTATCTACTTTGCTACAAGCATCATCAAGTGACAACTTTTCATTTACAACAAGGGGTGTGTTTACAGGTTTACAATTTTGCATAGAAAACTTCTTCAATATTTCCAAAGCATACTTTCTTTATGTAATAAAGATTCCAACTTCATATTGGTGAATCTCCATTTCAAGAAAATAATTCATTTCTCCCAAGTCAGTCATTTCAAATTCAGTTTCCATGTCATGCTTAAAGTTGCTCAAGGAATCTGAATTATTGTCAATAACTAGTAAATCATCAACATATAAGGAAACAATGAGCTGCACTTCATTGCTCGACCTTTTCACATACAAAGTAGCTTCATTTTCACTCCGTTTAAACCCCTTATGCAGTAGATAACTATCAATTCTACTATACCAGGCCCTAGGAGTCTGCTTTAATCTATAAAGAGCTTTTTGAAGTTTGTAGACTTTGTTTTCACTCCCTAGAACAACAAAGCCTTTAGGTTGTTCAACAAAGATATCCTCTTCAAGTAAACCATTTAAAAAGGTTGATTTCACATTAAAGTGATAAATTTTCCAACCCATTTTTGCTGCCAATGCAACTAGTAACCTAATTGTATCATGTCTTGCCACCAAAGCAAATGTATTTGAGAAATCAACACCATGTTGTTGATGATAGCCTTTAACAACTAGTCTAGCCTTTAGTTTGTTTATAGAACCATCAAGATTCAATTTGGTTCTATAAACCCACTTAAGACCAATAACTTTGTGTTTAATAGGTTTGTCTACAAGTTGCCAAGTTTTGTTTTTTTTAATCATATTCATCTCCTCCTGCATAGCACATCTCCACCCATCTATTTCAGTTGTTTCATCATATTCTTTAGGTTCCAGTGCAGCAATGTTACACCTTTCATAAATTTGAGCAAGAGTTTTAGTTCCTCTAATTGGAAAATCATCATCATCATCATCTAAATCTTCTTTTTCAATCTCTGAATATTGTTCTTGGTGAGTGTCTACTCCAAGTTGTGTTTTACTTAAGGCTTCTACCTTATTTCTCCCAATTCCATCTAGAAAATTCATCAAACTTTACATTTCTACAAATGGGAATCTTCTTTTTCAAAGGATTGTATATCTTATAACCTTTGGAGTTACTGGAGTACCCCAAGAAAACACCAACTTTTGACTTGTGATCCAGTTTATCTCTTTTTACCTCTGGAATATGAGTATAACATATGCAGCCAAATATTTTGAGATATTTCACTGAGGGCTTCCTTCCATACCATGCTTCATAAGGTATTTTCCCTTTCAAGGCTTTGGTAGGCAACATATTCAGCAAGTATGTAAAGGTGTTAACTGCCTCTACCCAAAAGGTTTTGGGAAGATCTTTTTCAAAGAACAAACACCTTGTCATCTCCATAATGGTCCTATTTTTTCTTTCACTCACCCCATTTTGATGAGGGGGTGTAAGGAACAGTCAATTGATGTTGAATTCTTGCTTGTGCACAGAATTTTTTAAACTCCCCTACTGTATACTCAGTTCCATTATCAGATCTGAGTTTTTTTTATTTTGCTTCTAGCCTCATTTTCAACTACTAGCTTGAACTTTTGAAAAACAACAAGCACTTCTTATTTCTGTTTTAGAAAAAACACCCATCTCATCCTTGTAAAGTCATCTACAAACAGCAGAAAATATCTACTGCCATTTAAGGATGTTGAGCTCATTCGGCCACATACATCAGTGTGTATAAGTTGCATTTTTTCAGTAGCTCTCCAACTTGCTTCATTAGGAAATGGTAGTTTGCTTTGCTTTCCATATTGACATACATCACACACATCATCATGTTCTTGAATAGAAGGCATATTCTGAACTAAATTATTAGACTTCATTAGCCTTAAGGTTGAGTAACTAAAGTGATCAAACCTCTTATGTCACAAGGAAGATTCATCTACTACGCTAAGAAAAGCTTGCTCAATAGTTTGTTTTCATTATAAAAGAAAGCTTTTTTCTCTCATTTTGACAGACATTAGCTCACATCCGTAAGGATCAAATATGGTACATCTCATATTTTCAAAATGCAAAGCATAATTCTTTTCAAGTATTTGCCCCACACTCAAAAGACTTTCACTCAAATCAGGCACAAATAAGACATCTGAAATATATTTGGTACCTATAGGAGTTTCAACAACAACCACTCCTTTTCCTTTGATATCAACATTTTCTCCATTGTCAATAGTGACTTTGGACAAATAGAATTGATCAAGTTCCTTAAAAAAACTAGCATCATGAGTCATATGATTAGTATACCTGTTATTTATGAGTCAAACTTATTTACTACTACTTGCAGAATAACAAGAAGTAATAAACAACTACTCCTCACTCTATTCTTGGTACTCAACAACTTGAGCTTGTTGTCCTTGTTGCTTTGCCTTGTTTTTGCAAACTTTTTATACATGACCAAGTTGGTTACAGACCCTACACTTGACTACAGGCCTAAACCAACAGTAGTTTTCTATATGGTTTGTCTTTTTACAGTGAGGGCAAGATGAAAACTTTTCTTTTCTACCTCCTCTTTGGTTGTCGTCATCTTCTTTTTTTTCTTTGTCTTTCTTCCACCAAAAGGCTTTTTTTCATAATACTTCTACCTTGAGGTTTGCCTTTGGTGTTGACCACAAAAGCACCTTCAACATTTTCTTCCATTCTAAGATATATTCTCTGCTCAGTAGCTAGTAAAGCATTAACCAGTTCTGCAACTGAAATATGAGAAAAATCTTTATTCTCTTCAAGAGAGGAGATTTTTTACTCAAACCTCTTTGGAAGACACACCAATATTTTTTTCACAACTCTTTGATCTTTAAGCTCTTCACCTAGCAATCAAATATGAGTAACTACTTTAGAAAGTCTATCAGAAAACTGTTTCACTATTTCAGACTCCTTCATTTTGATTACTTCAAATTCTCTTCTCAGATTTAGCACCTTCATCCTGCTTGTTCTTTTGTTGCCTTGGAACTCCTCCTTTAACTTTTGTCAAGCCTCTTTTGTTGTCTCAAGAGTCAATATCTTGATAAAAACACCATCGTGCACTACTGCGTGTATGATGGCAAGTGCCCTGCCTTCCTTTTCCAGTTCTTCATTATGGAGTCGTATTTGAGCCACAGTTGGATCATTGGATAAAGGGGCTAGATTACTTCCATTTTCCACCACATCCCTCAAAGTTTTTGCTCTCAAATAAGTTCTCATTTTCGCAGCCCACAAATCATAATTTTCTCCCACAAAAACTAGAGGTGGAGGTAAAGAACTGCTACTGGATGTCATTCTTTGTTATTGATATTTTTTTTCTGGTTTGTATATAACTTTCTGACTGATTTTCACTCCCTCACAGGCCCTTAAAATCAATGAGATCTTGATACCATGTTATAAAATCAACAAAACAACAAAGAAATATAAAACTAGAAAATAAAGAAGAACAGAGTGTGATCCAGAGTTCAACGGCAAAAAAAGGAGAAAACTCTAGTTGTTGTGTTGATACCATAAATGTTTTTTTAATACAAAAAAAGAGATATGTAAATCTCCACAAAATAAGGACTAACACTCATTTCTACCTAATCTTTTACCATACAACCAACTCTCCCGTAAAATAGGGATTATCACCCAACCAAAAAGCAATAAAAAATTACTTAAAAGTATTTTAGAAAAAAACTCTATTTCTAACTGTCCCAAGCATGAAAAACAATTTGCTCAACCTGGGACAGTTATTGGAGAAAGGTTATCTTATGAACATGCAATAGAAGTTTATTGAAATATTTTATTCACATCAAAGGCTAGTGATTAAGGCACCATTATCCAAGAACAAGAACTTCAAGGTGAATTTGGATGCCACTGAAATACAGTGTCTATAAGCAACTAAAGTGGAGGAAGAGAGTTGGCTATGGCACTATCGATATGGTCATTTGAATTTCAAGAGCTTGAGTCAACTCAACAGTAGGCAGATGGTGAGTGGACTGCCACAAATTCAGTTACCAGTCAAGGTTTGTGAGGGTTGTGTAATTGGCAAACAACCCAGAAAGGTTTTTAAAACCTCTGCACCAAAACGAGCTAGGAAGGTGTTAGAGGTTGTGCACTCAGGTGTGTGTGGTCTTCTGGACACACCATCACTTTGAGGAAATAGGTATTTTCTCACCTTCATAGATGAGTTTTCAAGGAAATTTTGGGTATATCTACTAAAGGAAAAGAGAGATGTGTTTTCTGTATTTGTCAAGTGCATTAGTGGAGAGACAAGCTGATAAGTGTTTAAAAATTCTCAGAACAGATGGAGGAGGTGAATACAAGTCTAGAGAATTTAGTAAGTTCTATGAAGGAAAAGGAATAGTACATGAGGTGATTGCACCCCACACACTACAACATAATGTGCTAGATGAGAGAAGGAATAGGATGTTGTTGGACATGACTAGATGTATGCTAAAAGAGAAATATTTGCCACATTGCTCTTGGGAAGAGGCAGTAACCACTGTTGCCTATATTTTTAACAGATGTCGTAGAATGAAGACAGTGACACCAGAGGAGGCCTGGTCTGGGATCAAACTGTATGTGCAACATATGAAGGTGTTTGGTTCAATATGCCACAAACATGTCCCAGATGAAAGGAGGAAGAAGTTGAATGATAAGAGTGAGCCTCTTATCCTAATTGGCTACCATCCAACAGGTGCCTACAAGCTATATGACCCAGTTAAAAGACTGGTGCTAATTAGTATAGATGTTATTATGGATGAGACAACCTTTTAGAGCTGGAAAGATGATGCAAATTACAGTATCACATGTTCCATGTGTTTTGGAAGACAAAGTTGAAACGTCAGTTGTTGTACCAGACAATAGAAGAGCATAAAAGACAAGGTTTCCTTCAACCAGACTTGTTGATCATGAAGTATATGGTGATGATATGATCACAACAACTGGTGATCTAGTTCATCAGGCGCTTATGGCTGACACAGATCCTATCACATGGAGAGAGGCTTTGAAAATCAGGGAATGAAAGGGTGCAATGAAAGAGGAATTGGAAACAATTGAGAAAAATAGGACATGGGAATTGGTTGATTTGCCATAGAATAAAGACCTATTGATGTGAAGTGGGTCTTCAAACTAAAGCTGAAACCAAATGGATCTATGACTAAGTACAAGGCCAGATTAGTTGCATAGAATTGACTATACAGAAGTATTTGCTCCTGTAGCAAGGATGGAAACTATGAGGTTGGTCACAGTAGTAGCAAGCTTAAAGGACTAGAAAATCAGTCAAATGGATGTGAAATCGACCTTTCTTAATGGCTCATTAGAAGAAGAAGTTTATATCTTATAACCTCCAGGATTCGAAGTGAAAGGAAAAGAACACAAGGTGTACAGGTTGAGAAAGACTTTATATGGTCTTAAGCAAGCTTCAAGAGCTTGAAACAGATTGATAGACGCAATAATAGTCATACATGGCTTTGTCAAATGGACAGCGAAATTTAGGATTTATGTGAAGGTTACACTTCACAAAAACATACTTATTGTATGTTTGTATTTGGATGATTTAATCATCACAAGAAATGTGGCTACAAAGATAGAAGAATTTAAAGAGAAGATGAAGTCCGAATTTGAGATGACAGATTTAGGGGCCCTAAACTACTCTCTTGGGATGGAATTTGTGTATACTCACAAAGGAGTATTTCTATACCAAAAGAAGTATGCGAATGAAATTCTGAAGAGATTCAAGATGGAGGAATGCAATGAGACTGTAATTCCAGTTATGACTGACCTAAAATTGATTGAAGAAAATGAAGCAGAAGCCGATGATACAACCCTATACAAGCAAATTATGGGATCTCTTAGATTCCTATGCAATAGTAGACCAGACTTAACCTTTGGGGTAGGCTTAATAAGCAGATTTATGCATGATCATAGAGTCCTTCATATGGTTGTTGCAAAGCACATCTTGAGGTACTTAAAGGGTACTACATATTATGGAATTTTCTTTCCTAAGGCAGGTGAACAAAATGAAGCAATGCTAGAAGCTTATTCTGATTCAGATTGGTGTGGAGACAAGGTGGAGAGAAAGAGCACTTACAGGTATCTGTTTAGGTACCTAAATGCATCAATTTTGTGGTGCTCTAAGAAGCATAAGGTTGTGGCTCTCTTTTCGTGTGAAGCAGACTACATAGTTATCTGAGGTAGCTTGTCAAAGTCTATGGTTGGAGGTAAGTTAAAACTAATTTACTAGAAACCAATTCAACTACACCTTGACAACAAATCATTTATCAATTTGTTAAGAAACCTTATTCTACATGGAAGAAGCAAGCATATTGACACGAAATTCCATTTTCTTCGTGATCAAGTATGCAAGGAGAAACTAACTCTAGTTTATTGTTGTATTGAAGATCAAACAGTAGACATTTTTACCAAGCCATTAAAAAAGTTCGATTCGACTAACTCAGAAAATAAATTGGGATGACCAGCTTAGGACTTTGGAATTAAGGGGGATGAGTGTTGACCATTTAATCCAAAATTAGTTTAGGATTCTGTTATTTTGTTACGAACAGAATCAACTCCTATAAATACAATTATTTTTCTACTGTAAAATGACTTTAAGTTAATAAAGAAAAAATATTTATTTTCTCTCTGTGATTATTTTTCTCTGCCTAATTTTTCCTTTTCTTCATGTATTGTGAGTGTGTGTATCATCTTTTAGAAGTAGGAGTTGTCCTGCATAAAAAAAAGAATATTAGTTACAAGGGAAAAAATGTAAGAACAAAAGTAGTTAGTGCGTAGCTCTATAAAAAGAGAGAGATCGTAGTTATTTTATTATTTTGTGTGGTGTATACGAAAAATAAAGAAAATATTTTCTTAAAAGTGGGTTTAGGCTTAAGTGTATAAGTATTGTTATAATTGATGTTTTTGTTTAAGAGTTGAATTGTGAGAAAACATGAATTTAAGTGTTTTTTTTATTTCAGTTATAATTGATGTTTTTGTTAAGAGTTAGAATTGTGAGAAAGGTTATATACTGATTCCGCGGAAGTTAGAACAAAAAACTTAAAATATGTGGGAGTGATACCACTAATTACCATATAAAGAATAGGCCCTTTTGCATAAAAATGCTTCTAAAACTTGACCACAGCAATAGTAGATATTCTTTGAAATCTTGTAAGTAGATAATCTTCTAATGTAACAAACCCATGATTAGAATCGAAATCCATGACAATTTTTTTTTTCTACTGAAAAATAATGGGTAATTAATGACTTAGGTTTTAGAATTTAGAAACATTGTCAATTGGCCATATAAGCTAGCATCTCATTGTGTAGCTCCTTGTAAGTTATTCAAACTAACACCGCTTCCATCATATGCAAATTGAAACATTCATGTAATATGAACGGATACATCCTCATTGCGGAATTTTTTTTAATAATCAACCTTTTATCAGAAAGAAAAAAAAACTCAGAGCAAACTGTTTCATCTATATTTGTACTATTTGATCTGTTTTTACAATAAATTAAAATTAAAAAAAAACTCATATTTAAAAATTGTTGAAAACTTGCTTTTTTTATTTGGGAACTAATAACATTACAGTTCAGAATCCTTTATCAGAGAATGAATTTTTTGAAAAAATAAAAAATTATACATTATTATATGTTTTCTCCATGCTTCCTGCCGTCAATGTTTGAGGGTTAGATAAATAGTTACTTTAAGAAAAGCAGAGGCTTATGAGGTAAAAATGCTTATGTGAAACTTCCAGAAGCTAATGCATCAAAAAATTCTATGTTCAAGTCTCTGGCCTCAAACAGTTGGTCTATCAAGGACTTATTTGATTAGACAGTTGGTCTCTAAACCTTAGTTTAGAAAACTATATTTCATTCACTTTAGGTTGAATATTGAGTAATGACAAGTGGAAAAAACTTGCAATTTAGTCCTCTCGTTCACAATTCTTATCCACTAAGTCACTGGAGTTGAACCCTATTTTAGGTAGCCGGCAATTTAGACTAAATCACAACCAGTAAATTTTGTTTAAGGCAGAATAAGAATTGCGCAATTCAATCATCAATTAATCAGAACAGAAAAACTGAAATCAATAAAAATGATGTAAACCAGCATTTGTGCATAATAATTGAAAATTTGAAAAATATACAGAGAGTATCAAATGAAGCACTTTTGCCATTTCATTTTCTTTGTATTTCCTTACAAAAGTATATGGGAAATTTCCCAACATGACAAATGAATGAGAAGGGAGAAAAAATTAGAGGTAATCTTTGAGTTCTTGTTGAAGGACTTGCTCCAACCACAACTTTGAACCTTCCATGAGTTCAGGGCTGAGTCTGAACATCAATACACAGAACTCCAACTGATTGAGCGCCCCATCACCATCAAAGTCACCTTCCACAAGCATGGAGCGAAGATCCTCATCACTGAGGCCCTGAAGGCCAAGAAGGACAGAATTCCTCTTGAGGCTGTCAAAGGTGATGACCCCTTTTTCTAAATCCTTCAAAAGATTGAACCCATTGCAGAGTTCATCAATTAGACCATCCCCACCAAGCTTGTTGGCCATCACAGGCAAGAAATCTTGAAAGTGAGTTTGGGAGTTTTGTGCTGCCATAGTTTTGAATTGGAGTTGGGTGAGAGCAAAGATATGAAAGTGCAAAGATGGAAGAGAGAAAGAAGAGAAGATAGTGAGGGTGATGAAGGGAACATGATTGTATATAAAGATGAAGGAAGGGAAGAGAGAGGAATGTGGGATGGGATCTTCCAAGAAGGAAAAGGGATAGATTGAAGACAACTAAGCAACAGAGAGGAACAAAACTAGGTCAGACACACATACACGGTTTACTTTAGAGTGGACTTTCGTGGAAGTTAACAAAAGGGTAGAATAGTCCACTGCCAAATTCTACTCCTCATCTTTATTAATACAATATAGCAATTATTCATATATATTTATTTTTCTAAACGTCTCATTGATATTTTATATTTCTTTTTATTTTTTGTTTTTATCATATCTTAATAATTGCAAATTTATATTTTCTTCTGAAAGTATTATATTAGATCTTTCTTACTTTTATGAATAACATGTATCATTTTCTGGGTGCGTATGGCTGAGGCTGCGTCAATTATAGCCATTTTACATAAATAATAACGGTAATTTAAAAATTATTTTCCTAAATACTATTTTTTTTACTTATATTAAAATATATTTTTTAAATTATTATTTACCCAAATAATTTGTCACCTTATTTACCAAAATAATACATTTCATTATTTCGCGTTGAGAAATTAGCTAATGAAAAATCGATTTCTCAGTTGTATTTTGTAATTTTTTAAATATGTTTTTAATATTATGAATGGATCGAGTTTTGATTTTGATTATTCTAAAATAATTTCTTTGTTTTTATTTTTTAAAAATTGAAAATAGTACTTCTGGACAACTTATGTATCAATAAAATTAAGTATCATTTTAAATTATTTCAAACATTATTTTAATACAATGTAACCAAATAATATTTTTGAAAACAATCTTTCAATATATAAAATATATGTTAATTATCAATCTTAAAATAGATGTTAAGATCTAAAATTAGTATTTGTAATTTCATCATAAAAAAAATAGAAAAATATTTTACGTACTTATTTCACATAATTTATAATAAATAAAACAATTATTTTCAGTTTTAGAGGAGCTGTCAAATAATTTATTTTTACATAGATCAAAATCAAAACATACTCACTTTATATATACTAAAAATATATTTAAACTTTTTTTTTTCAAATTTCTATGAGAAATCAATCGATTTCTCAATGTGTTATTTTTCTAAAAAAATAATAAATAGTTGTTACATAATTTTAAATAAATAAAATGAGTAGAAAGGATTATAATTTATTATTAAAATATAATACGACTTTTTAATAATATGATAAATTTAAATATGTTTTGAAAAAAGTGTGACCACATGATAAATGTTCATCTCATTTTTTCCACACTTCTATTGAACTTTTTCTGCCCGGTCGTACTTTTTTAAATGCATTTTCCATCCAATACAAAAAATTAACTTATCTTTTTGTTTTATCTTAAATAAATAAATTGTATTTATTAAAAATTTGAATGATAAAAATAAAAAGTGAACCTTTATTGTCAAGTATATATATGTCTGAAACAATATCTGTTTTTTAGTAGTTAAAGGAGATGTTTGCAACTCAAGCAAGTACTTCCACCCTTCATCCCAATATCAAGCTTAAGAAAAATTAACTTGGTAAACTGTATTGAGAAATGTCATCATAATCCTAAGTGAACTCAAAATAGGCATTAAACAGAAAATGTAGAATACAAAGTACAAAAATTCCTTGATTTGTGGATACAACTCTATCAATTAAACTCACTGATTATCTCTCATAAAAACTCTGTAAGGCTATCTATTTTTTCTCATAATTTCTGTCTGAATGTGAGGATCTCTTTATGATTCTTCCTTGTGTGTTTTACTTTTAAAATCAGGAACTCTGTTCAGTATTTACGGCGGAGGTATGACGGGTATAACTTGCTTGCTTGATAAATTTGTAATGCACCGAAAGCTGTATCACGGTTTTAGGTTTTGAAAATTTTATCTTGCATTGAATGCACCTGTTTTGGTTGGTGGAGGTACTACAAATTCAACCTTTCTGCATAGTTTTCACACTGTTATTTGGCTGGAAGCACCACAAACTGTAATGTTGGTTGATAATTATTCAGATGATGATGATTTCCTTGTCAAAGGCCACCAAGTATTAAGTCATTCTTCATTCTGTACATTGTGTCTATTCATTCATTGATTAAAGAATCAGCATGCATGTGCCTGAACTTTATTTGTTTAAACATAGACATAAATAGATACCAACCACTTTTTGTACACATCATCTAAAACATGTCGATGCTGCTTTCAGTTTGAAGAATTACAGTTTGCTGTCTGGGACCAGTTTGTTTTGAGATCATTGACTTTATGGAGCACACTTGCCTCATTCACAAACGACGAAAGCTGGAAAAATCAACTCATGGAAAGGGAGTCCTTCTGGTTTTGTACCTCAGTTTGTTGATATATTATATTAATTCTGTATTTGAATTCAAGCAATTAGATGAACATAAATATTGAAGAAGAAGAAGGGTAAACAACTGAATGGAAAGCGTTAGCTTGCTTCTGTTCTGCCTTGCTTTGCTGAACATTATAGCAGCTGTCACTGTGACAGAAAGTATTAATCCATCGCAATCCATAAGTGATGACCAGATCATTGTTTCACCCGGCAAAACCTATGCACTGGGATTCTTCAGTCCAGGCAATTCCAAGAACCGTTATGTGGGAATTTGGTATAATGAGATTCCAACACAGACTGTAGTATGGGTCGCAAACAGAGACAACCCTCTTACTGATTCATCAGGGGTTTTGAAGCTCAATGAAAGTGGAGTTCTTGTCCTTCTCAACCACAACAAGAGTGTTATCTGGTCATCCAACACAACAAGTTCAGCGCGACATCCGGTAGCAAAACTTTTGGATTCTGGAAATCTCATTGTGCAGGATGGAAACGGCAATGATGAGGCAAAAGATTTGCTGTGGCAAAGTTTTGATTATCCAGTGGACACAATCTTGCCAGGACAGAAGTTCGGAAGAAATCTAGTTACAGGTCTAAATCGGTACATGTCATCATGGAATAGCTCTGAGGATCCATCTCATGGTGTATATAGTTATCAACTTGATATTACTGGATATCCACAGTTTGTTTTGAGACAAGGAAATTCCAAAAGATACCGTTTTGGATCATGGAATGGTATTCAGTTTAGTGGAGCACCTCTATTGAAACAAAGTCCTTTAACTAGATTTAGTTTTATTTCTGATGAGGAGGAGTTGTATTTTAGATTTGAGCTTACTAACAAGTCACTTTTACATAGGATGGTATTAACACCAGATGGACATATCCTGGGGACTTATTGGGATAATGAACGAAAAATTTGGAACTTGCATGCACGAATTCCGGTGGATGACTGTGATTATTATGGCAAATGTGGAGCGTATGCTAGCTGCAATATAGACAATATCCCTCCATGTAATTGCTTGGATGGATTTGTACCCAAAACAGCTGACCTATATGGTAGTTGTGCCAGGAGATCTTCACTGAGTTGTCATGGAGACGGTTTTTTGCGGGTTTCAGGGTTGAAATTACCAGACACAGAGAGATCCTGGTTTAACAGAAATATGAGTCTTGAGGATTGTAAGATATTGTGCATGAACAATTGCTCCTGTATGGCTTATGCAGCCTTGGATGTCAGTAAAGGGCCCAGTGGGTGTTTACTCTGGTTTAATGATCTGGTTGACATAAGAAACTTGACCGATGTTGATGAAGATATATACATAAGGATGGCTAGGACAGAAGTAGGTAGGCTTTTGCCTTTCAACTGGGACATTTTCTTTCTTGTTTCTTTCTTTTGTTATTATCTTGTCATTCTTACCATTTCCCAATATCTCTCTCACAGAAGCTATTGAAGGAAAGCAATTACATAAATCCAATTTCAGGAAGCAAGAGACTGTTTTCATCAGTTTTGCGTTGTTTATTGGAATTTTAATCCTATGTTTCACCTTCATCATATATAGACGGTTGAAGACACGGCAGAAAGGTGGTTAAGTAGTTCCTACTCATGATTTTAAATTACGTGTCTTGATTCTTCTATATATTGTATTTACTACAAGTTTAAGCTGAATTATCCACAAATTAGGATCATCTCTATCTGTGATGAAGATGTAAGCTCTCAGTAGTGCAGGCAGGCATATTTTACTTATTTACATAATAGATTTTAACTGTCTTGAATTTATCTTTCATTCCTTGATATTTAGTTACTTGGTATTAATCTCAACAAAAACAATTCTAATTCGCTATCACTAAAGCATGAAAAACCTTTAATACAAGTCAATAGAGTGAGTGCTGTATATTGCTGCAAAAAATGGTGTGTAAACTAAGTTTGCTTCTATTCTGTTTTAGACTTGGGTGAGGCAAATCAAGGTAGAAAGTGTATGAAGACAGAGGATATTCTACAATTCAACTTCTTTATTCCTTACACATACCATTTACTATATTGTAGGAAAGATGGAAGGTAATCTAGAAAGGGATGTGAATGTAATAAATGAGCACGAGAAGGATGATCTAGAGCTACCCATGTTTGAGTTGTCTACAATTACTTCTGCAACCAAAAACTTTTCACCTGACAACAAACTAGGGGAAGGTGGCTTTGGATCAGTATATAAGGTAATGAAGTGATTAAATGTCTACATGAGCCTAGAATGCATGATATGTAGAGGTTACTACATAATAACTGGGCTGTCTTTTCCTCGTATCAATCCGTTGATTGTTTAGTTCTCACATTTCATATATCACGTTGTTGAACTTCTAGAAAAATTGTAACCAATTCTCCATATTATGAAAACAAAACAAAAAAAATTCAATGTTGGAACCTATGTACTGAATGCTGAAATTTAAGTAAATTTACCTTTAACATTTTATCAACAACGAGGTCTTTTCATAGCATAATTCGTCATAACTTTCAGGGCATCCTGCCCGATGGAGGAGAAATAGCTGTCAAGAGGCTCTCTGTGAATTCGAAACAAGGACTTCCTGAGTTCAAAAATGAAGTTATGCATATTGCAAAGCTTCAGCACAGGAATTTAGTGAGGCTACTAGGGTACTGCATTCAAGCAGGGGAAAGATTGCTTGTTTACGAATTTATGGCCAACAAAAGCTTGGATTCTTTCATATTTGGTTTGTTTCTAAAGAAACCTTATTGATTGTTTGATTCATTTGGTATTATATTTTCATTTGTTGGATTGGGTATTCTTAGTTTGAAATTTATTGCAATTAAACCAATACATCAAAGAAATCATGCTAGAAAGGAAATAAATTTTCCTCTATCCAGTTATTCATCATTGCATGAAGAAGAGAAATTAATTTATTCTGCCCTGAAGTTTGTTATTCAATTACCTATTATATCGAAACTACTTAAACAGATTTCCTACTATCTAAAACTTGGCCACATTTTTAACAGATGAAAACAAGAGCATGTTACTAGATTGGCCAAGGCGCTTGCTGATTATCAATGGGGTTGCTCGGGGTCTTCTTTACCTTCATCATGATTCAAGGCATAGAATAGTTCATAGAGATCTCAAAGCCGGAAATGTTTTGTTAGATAGTGAAATGAACCCCAAAATCTCGGACTTTGGACTGGCTAGAAGCTTTGGAGGAAATGAAATAGAAGCAACCACAAAACATGTAGTTGGAACCTAGTAAGTGTCTGATTACTCCTAAATAGTATGAATATGGATATGATTGCTTGGCATTGTCTTAAAATTATTTTTTGGTGCATGTGATTGCAGTGGCTATCTGCCTCCAGAGTATATAATTGATGGAGCTTATTCAACAAAGTCAGACGTTTTCAGCTTTGGTGTGTTGATATTGGAGATAGTGAGTGGGAAGAGAAATAAAGGATTCTGTCATCAAGATAATCTACTGGCACAGGTAAGAATGAACTTGAATGTTAACTACCTTTGAAATGTTCTGCTGTTAAAATGTTTGACAAATTATGCAGGTATGGAGACTATTTACTGAAGGCAAATGCTCTGAAATAGTTGATGCAATAATAACAGACTCACTCCATTTATCTGAAGCTCTAAGATCAATTCATGTGGGACTACTGTGTGTCCAACTATGTCCAGACGATAGGCCAAACATGTCATCTGTGGTTCTGATGCTGAGCAGTGAATCTGCACTGCCTCAGCCAAATATGCCTGGATTCTTTACTAGTAAAAGTATGGTTGGCGATAGTTCTTCATCAAGCAGTTATAAACAATACACAAATAATGGCATGACACTTAGCGTAATGTCTGCTAGATAGTTGCATTTCAAACTTAATCTTGGATTGGTCTAATACGTGATTGTGGACAAGTGCTGACTAAAGCAAATCCTTTTCATGTATACGTAATTCTGTTATCAGACACAAGTCATTATAATGTCAGTTTTTACACTGAGTAATAAAAAATCGTTTTTGTATGACTTTTAACTGTTATCACAGAAGTCAACAAAATAAATGACGGTCTATGATTACTTTCATGATGTCAGTTGGTTTGCTTTATGAGATTGTTATCGGATGATAGAATAAAAAACCTTAACATTGTTGGTTTATATGTTATTTATTCTTTCAAATTTTAAAACGAAATGTTCAAAAAAAGAAATTTTGAAGTGAAGCACTAAAATAATACACTTGATTCTGTCCATTGAAGACATATCGATCTTACTGATTTAAACCGTGCATTGAGATAAGGATTAAATCAAAATTCGAACATTTTAAAAAGACTAAAAGGAGTTATTTCAAATTTCATAGGGATAAAAATATATAATAGAGACCAAATTAAAAACTTGCTAATTTTACAGACTATAAAAAAATATTAAATCCTCTAATAAATATATGAAATCAAAAACATTAAATGAATCTAATTACCATTTTTAATATAAGTGAAATTGGTTTAGGGTTTGAGGTTTTGAAGAGAGTATCATCACTTTTGCCAATGTTAGTCTTTACCCACTCCCTTAGTTAAGTGCTCCCAGATGTAGATATGATCTTATCATGCTAATCTTGTTGAACTCATCTGCTGGTTCCACATTCTACATATGAACCTCAATAAGAAGAGCCAAAGCCTCTATGAAACGATTCATTCTCAGATAGCCATCAACCAACCAGTTAAACCAAATTGTTCAAATCTCTTTGTTTGAGGAGTTGGTGAAACCTGATGACAATATAAAAGGAATTTACATGCAATAAAACATGTTGAGTAGTAGTTTCATTGCAGTTATTTCAACCTTATACGGTAGCTAATTCAATCAAAATTTGACTAATTTTGCCTTTTAAATCTACAAACTCCATATATATAAACTACCTTGCATCCAACAATGACATAGAAATCCCAATATGAATACATCTCAATACATCACCCTCAGCTAGAGCTATTGATTCGCCTAGTGATTCATCTATCAACTCCATTGGTTTTTCTTCACATCACAGTCTCCATGCCTATGATCATCAAATTTAATTTTCAATTTTGAGTTCACTGTGTATGCGTGTGAATGCTCAAAATCATGACCAACAACAAAAGTAAGCAAAATCTAGAAATAGTAACTTCTCTTTGATGAGGATAAAAAATTGGAGGGATGAGTTTTCAAATATGTCAAAAATATGTCAATATAAATGGTATTGGGTGGACAAGACTTACATGTCCAAGAAGGTCATGATCTTGATGGTCAAAAATATTCTCTATTCTTCTTTCCACAAACTGTCTCCAGTAATGACACTGAAACTGAAGACATCAGATTTCACCGAGAAATTCCCACGGGCTGCATATAACTACTGCAATACAGAAAATGAAATAGAGCTCAGAAACGTGGGAGGGGAAAATTTTATGAACGATAAAGTAACAAATCAAGTCATTTAAGCATGCTTACTAAGTTCCCACTATTCTCTTTGTTTTCCCTTCAACTTCATCTCCTCCAACTGCTGTAGCAAGACCAAAGTCTGATATTTTTGGATTCATGTTTTCGTCTGGAAGAATATTGCTGGTCTTGAGATCTCTATGGATGATTCTTAATCTAGAATCTTCATGAAGATAGAGAAGTCCTCGGGCGATCCCACAAATAATTTGGAAGCGCTTAGCCCAATGCAGCAAACATTTTCTAGTTTCATCTGACAAAAATTTCAGTAAATTAGCATGAAAATGACTCGGTGATCATGGCAAGAGAAACCCACGTATTGGGAAAGGATAAAATTCCTAACCAAAAATAAAGTAGTTCAAGCTTCTGTTAGTCATGAATTCATATATCAAGATCCTCTTATCATCTTGAATGCAACATCCAAGAAGCTTCACAAGATTTCGGTGCTAAAGATCAGCAATTAACACAACTTCGTTTATGAACTCTTTTGGTCCTTGTCCTGAATTATTGCAAAGTCGCTTCACAGCTACATCTTGGCCATTTGCCAATGTACCCTGACAATCATTTCATACGAAAGTTATGCAAAGAAGATAAATCCATGGCAGGATATTAGTTTAATCAAATTACCTTGTAAACTGGACCAAACCCACCTTCTCCCAGTTTGTTAATAATGGAAAAGTCATTAGTTGCATTAGCTATGGTTGACAGATCAAATATTGGTATATCAATTTCCTCCTTCTGTGTGTTATCAGTGTGATTCTTCCAGCTAACTACTTGGTTCTTCCCTGTAAGTTGATGGCAGTTAGATGCTTTCTGATCACAAATTTTTTCCAAGCTTAGTATTGTACAATGTTCTCTAATGTTCATCATATTCCTGCATGTTCTTTTAACTCCTGCAACAGGGATGAAATATAATAATATGCTTTCCAAAAACTGTCATGCAACAAACACAATGTGCAGCTTAGTAAGATCAGGAATTGATATATTTTTACTTTGCAGAGGTTAAACCTAGTTCTACAACAAATGCATGTTCTGTTTTCAGGTAGATGTTAATGAAGTATTAGCACCTATTTCTGAAGCTGCCACTCTTATGAAAAGATCTTGTCCTCCAGTGGTTAGTTTTCTCACATCCACAATATTATTAAACCAAAGCAAGCATCCACTTCCACCATCTCTGATATCTAAATTTGCATATGCTGTGCAGGAGCAGTTTTTCAGACAAAAATTCTTACATTCCTCGAGGTTCATGCTTTTGTCAAACCATGAGGTTGATGTGTCTGGCAACTTCATTCGCTGATACTTCAGAAAGCCATCACTATTGCCATAATCTAAATTAACTCTTCTAACACACCCATCAGACCAGTTTTGTGCATTCCAGTTTTCTTGAGATCTGGGAATGAAACCCTGAAGGCACTCACATGTTGGAGATCTATTTGCATCACAGTTAGAATTCACACCACAAACGGCAAAATTATCACATTGGTCTGCAGGGGCAGAGTAGAAAAGCTGCCAACTATTTGTCAAGTCAGACAAAACGAAACGTTGTATTTGGCCTGTTAATGTTATCATGTATCTCGAAATAATTGACTGGTTCAGGAGTTCATATCCATAAGAAACTTCCTTCTCAGTTATCACAAAAGAGAAATTAAAGTTTTTGTACAATGTTTCAGAAGGGATCCCTGATAGAATATTACCATTCCATGAACCTGGCCTATACAATAATGTCCCGACTTGTTGGTTTGTCGGAGATTATTGATGATTGCCTCTTGGTTTAGGTACGAATCCACTGACGATTTGTTGATTTCTCATGTTAGTGCCTGTTAAATAGGCGGATGCTTCAATTTATGTTCAGTTTTGTAATGCCTCTTACTAGGCTGATTCCCCTTTTTGGGGATATTGACTTTTTTCTTGCCAAATCTTGTCTATGTATTTCATTGGGGAATATCCATGTTGGATAAGCAAATTACTTATTGAGGATATAAACTTGTAATTTTGCCTTTGTTGATAGGCTCACTGGGAATAATCTTTCTTTTTTATTTGCGGAATGAAGGATTTTCTCTTTTTTATTGAACTACTTGGGGAGACAAGAATTATGACTCCTTAATTGCTTATGGACTTTTTGAAGTCCTTATTCTCCTTTGGGAAGTATGACGGAGACTTTGGATGAATATGTTTGATGACTCATGTGGCAACGATGTTGAGTCATGAGGTAATCTTTTTGTTGCCTGCGGAATAGACAAGGATCCTCTTAGGGATGATCAAGTCTTTCCTTTGACTTTTCTTTGTTGTGCCTTCTCTTTCTTGAATGGAAGCGGTTTGAGCTTTGGATTTCCTGAAGCTCTTTATTGAATTGTTTGATTTCGCCTTCTTCTCGCGGTTTTATTTCTTTTTTTTCGCGAATTCTGAAAGTTGGCTTTTCTTGGGGTATTACGTGTGCTTTTTTACTTTTTAATTTCTTTTTGTACATGTGGGCTTTTAAAAGAAATGAAAGCAATTTGGAAATAACAACAACTTTTATTCATCATTTCATTTTTGGTTGGGATACATTAGACATTCTAACTGGCAGAAAGACATAAAAGCAACATCCTAATCTTCCGCCTCTGGGCTAGATGCGGATGATCGTGCTGACGAAGGTAAACGGTGAAGCATGCGTTGTTGGAACCTCTCCTAGTTCTGGACTAGGCCTTCGATTCTGCAGTTCGTCCTCTCTTGCCTCACATTCATTTGACTGAATTGTTGACGCATGAATTGAAATTGTCCTTCCATATAGGTGTGTTCATCATCCATGTGTCGATATAAACCAGCAAAGTCTGGGTCATATTGTTGCTGTTGAGATTCTGGAGGCGCGGGGATCTCCTGAGATGTATCCATGTCATGGATATCTATGTCACTAAGATGTATCCATGTCATGGATATCCATGTCATCGGTATTCTTGATGCATGCAATAGACAATGAAAAGGTCAGTCAGGGTCACCTTTCCTTGACTCTCCTTCCTGCCGTGGAGAGTTTCCGCCAACAGCTTGTGGCAGATGCAGAGTGGAGGGAGAAAAGTCGCGCCCTTCAGGTGAGTTGGTAAATGTTGCGATCCTGTAATGACTTCCAACATAGCGGTGGGTTTCTCGCATTATGCGAACATATACTCTGGTGTCCGTATGCTTGCATGCTGGCAAAAACCCATTATAATATTGAATTCATCTAGCGTGGTGGTCCGATATGCCTCGTTCATCCAGTAGGAGATGATGTATATTTTTGGTAAGTGGACCAAATGTTACAAAAGTAATCATTTTATCGTCCTCAGGGATTGAATATTTGTTGAATACCAGAGCATTAATTTTTCCTAAGTTTGAGTAATCAAAGTTTAAAAGAATGACAACAGAAAAAATAATTTTCTTTTGCAGTAAAATATATGCTAGAGGATTAATTTCATATCCCTTCTTACAAATTCCTAGCCTATTTAATTAATGCAAGAATTAAATTTACCCACTAGAGTTAAAAGTGCTATTCACTTCCTAATCCCTTAGGTAAGTAAAATTATTCACTAAACTTTTAATTTTCCAATTCCTTGGAAGAAGAAAAATTCAGTGAACCTTGGATGGTTAATATTTTTGCTCCACAGAAACTAGTTAAGCTTGTATAATTTTCCAATTAAACAAAAACCCAACTTACCTTATCTATCAACATAAACAGTATCAATTTTTCCAAATCTAATTGCTCAAAATTAAACATAAAAAAACCATAGATAAAGTACTGGAGTAAATGAAATTACAATGCATCAAGATAAATAAGTTCAGAATTTGTCTTACAGAATATCACATTAATCCTCTAACATAGGAAAAAAGTTTAGCCTTCCATCAAAGTTTCTAAAAACTCAACCTAAAAAAAAACTTCTACGTTGCTTCCTTCTTTGATGATTTTTGGTTCTGCTCTCTCTTTAGCTTTTAACTTCCGTAGCCCCTTTCCACGTCAGCCCTCCTTTCTGCACTTCTGCCTTTGCTCTGATTCAGCCCAAGCCCAATAGCAAAGAAAATTAAGAACTCCACTGTCATCCTATGAGTGATGCCAGCCACGCAAGCCCACACCAAAATTGTTCTAATTGCACCTTCTTTTTTAACAAAACACAGAGACTACACTACAAGTTAAATGTAACGGTAAAATATAAAAACATTGTTCAACTGTTACAAAAAATACATGCAATTGACCTAATTTAATCTATAAAAATGAGAAAAAATAAACATGCATCAAAATCTCCAAGGCTTAAGTCTTTGCTTGTCCTCAAGCAAGGAAATTTCAATGAACAAGGATGATGCAAGTAAACGGATTCAGATTGTCATAACTCAAGTTCCAATTCCCAAAGAAATAATTTTCCAAGTACACCTCTCATCCTTTTTCCTGCTTGATTTTTACTCACTTGAACTGCCCACATACTAAATCACGTGTAACCAAAGAATTGCAAGACATATCGTCACTTGAGCACTATAGATCAATGTTTGAAATTAATCCTCACAGTGTTTCTCTCCAGTTGAGTGTTTCTCTCAATCACACATCATTTTTATGAACTTAAGCATTGATATCTTCTTTCCATTATCACCTTTGAAAAAAAAATATAGAGAGGTTCAAAAGGTCTTGAAAAGGTTGTAATGGGGTTTGGCTAATGAAGAAATATATGGTTTTTCTGGATACACAAAGTTCCAAACTCCAAAGAGCAAATTAAAAATGAAAATGAAAAATAATGGAACTATTGAACCATAACTCCTTTCTTTCTTTTGATAATTCTGCCCACATCTATTATTCTCAATTCTACTGAGACTCCATTTCCCCAAAGGGCTACCAAAACTTGATCCCCGGGAAGTCAACCAATTCCCCAGTGAATCAATAAAAAAGAAAGATCATCCCCAGTGAGCCTACTGCAAAGGCAAAACTTCAAATTCATCATCAGAAAGTTATTTGCTACGCATAGGCAAGACCTGCCAAACAAGAGCCAGCAACCCCAAAAGGGAATATCAGCCTATTCAGAGGCAAAATAATGCAGCCAAAAGTCTTCACTTCCGATGAAGCATCTGCCTAGTCAGAGACATTACCAGAACCTCAATGGATATCCGCTTACTCAAGAGGCGTCACCAAGATCAACAAATCCTCAGTGGATTCCTGTCTACCTAAGAGGCATTCATCAAGAATCTCCAATAATCAACAAGTTGAATGTCTATCAGAAAAGCCCAAAATCAGATAATCCCCAACAAATAACAAGTCGGATAGCTATTAGAAAAGCCAAAACTCAAAGAATCCTCGACATACCGGAAGACTACATCATAAAAGTCAAAAACAATTTCAAACAAAAAAATCACTCCCCATGGAGTCGGCGCATGAGCCAGAGCAATTAGTCGCAGCGGTCCTACAAAGTGGACTTCACAACCATACGGGGGTTCGTACTCGTCAAACCGGATGGGGGTGCGTACTCATCAAGCCTTACAAAGGGGGCTTAAATCGGACAAGGGTTCGTACTCATCAAACAAAGGGGTAAGCAATCGAAGGACAACCATGCAATTCACCCTCCAGCCGATCTTTTTGGCATTGAATTATTATCCGATTAAGAGAATTGTCATTGGTAGGATTAGAACCCGAGTACCTTAGAGTTAGAGGCCGATACTCCAACCACTAAGCTACTAGAATTTTTTGATAATAATTTACAAATAAATTATATTTATATATTTATATATTTATTTTTTTAAAATTATTTAATTTAATAAATTATTATAAATTAATCCAATTATGATTAAATTAAATTATTAAATAAAAAATATTTTATTTTTTAATTAGGTGAATAATTAAATTATATTAAGTAATTATTATATACTTTTACAGACGGATATATCCGTCGGTAACTAATTGTTAATTTACTGACGGAAATATCTGTCAGTAAATAATTGTTAATTTACCGACGGAAATATCCATCGATAAATAATTGTTAATTTACAGATGGATATATCCGTCGGTAATTAATTGTTAATTTATCGACGGATTTACCGACGGATACCGACAGATTTATTGACGGATATATTCGTCGGTAACTAATTATTATTTTACCAACAGATATATTCGTCGGTAACATCAAATTCCACAAATATGTTATATCCGTCCATAATTTCCGTCGATAATGATTATTTTCCGACGGCTACAAATCTGTCGGTAAAAAGCTGTCGGAAATACGCGATTTTTTTGTAGTGGCCCAACCTCAAAATAAAGAGTAGAAGACTTCTGTTCGAAGATGGACAAGGCCTAAAAGGTCCCTAGAATTGATCAATATGCCCCATACTAGAATATGAAGGATTTTTGTACGTAAAAATAAGAAATTCCACCCAAAGGGTTGATACCGCCGTCTCGTTTGGCGAGACCGCCGTCTCACCACTTGCCAATGGCGAGACCACCATCTCGTTTAGCGAGACGACCATCTCGCCACTTGCCGAAGGCGAGACCGTCGTCCCGTTTGGCGAGATAGCAGTCCCGACCTGGCAGGTGCGAATTCCTATAAAAGGGGGGGGGGGGACTTTCTCACTCTTTACACACCATTCTACCACTTTCCCTTCTGTAAAATCTTCGAATTACTCTCCTAGGACCCCTCTGAAGCATTTCCAAAGTTTCTTAGAGTTCTTAGAAAGCGTTCGAGAGTGTTGCGAGAAAGAGCGATCATCATTGTAGAGCATGGGGATTTCCAAAAAGCACCCTCTTTCAAGAACTTACTATAAAAGCTTGCTTCAAAGGTTCTTATATACTTCCTTCTCTATTTTATTAATTTTTTATATAATATCATCGTGCATTAGTCATTTAGGGTCATATAGTCAATAACTTAATTTCCGCCATGAATAAATAAGGGTAAAAATGCAATTTTAGAGTTATTATTTCTTCATAAAAACAGTCCATCATAGGGAACTCGAAAGCATCGTAGGGAATGTAATACCTTCCCTAAATGTAACTAACTCCTCTACCTAACTCTGGTTGTAATGACCAAAGTTGGTTTTTCTTAAAAAAACTACTGCCTTCTTTTTCTTTTCCAATGTTTCTGGTAAAAACATTGGTGACGACTCCTCAAACCTTTCGAAAACCTCCTTTTAGGTCCAGCCCGGTTATCGGACAACCTAAAAAGCGTTAAACCACACTTTTAAAAATGCGAGTCGAACAAAACCATCGTGTCACTCCGACCGCCTCTTTTGACGACAACGACAGGAAGGTTATCATCTTGAGTGGTGGTTTCCGACCATACTGGTGGGCTCATGGCCCTCACTACGACAAATCATACAATGCCACCCACTCCCTATGGTTATCCCACTTGCCCCCGGGTATAGGGGGAACTGTTGTGTGCAAGAGTTTGTGTACAATTTGTATATCAAACAATTTGCATAAAATAAACATACAATAATTATTAAAGCCAAGCAATTAATGTAACATCCTAATTCTCAATACCTCTAGTTTGTTAAATTTTGACAAAATTTTTGTCAAAATTTTAATATGTTTGTTAGATTATTTGTGATTTTTTTGGAAAAAAATAAAATAATAATAAAAAATAATATAAAATAAATTAGTTTTTTACTATTAAAAGCACAATTCTCTCTGCAACTTCTAGTAAGTTCTTCCTTTCTCGCATTTCACTCTTTCTCTCAAACCCTCCTCACTTTGAAGCTTGATTTTGAGGGGGAAATATTGATTTTCTTGAGAAGCTCCAAGATGTAAGTTTGTTTCTCTCAATCTCCTCTACATTTCTACGGTTTTATTTTTCAAAACGGTGCATTTTCAATTTGTATCCTCACTTGGCTGAGCTTGAATGGGTGTGAGAAGAGTGTTATTGTAGGTTTTACCCCTAGGACACTAGAATAATACTTAGAATTGAGGATTAGAAGTGATTAAACTAAAAACCTTAAAAACCCTAATTCGTAGGTCACTGTTCATTGAATTTTGGGACTTGTGTGAACAGAATTAGGAATTAGTATCCTCATAAAAGTTGTAGCCCCTTAAGATACCGAAATTTAGAAACTTGTTTCACATCAAACGGATATTTGTAGCTCAAGTTATGTCCATTTTACTGTCAAGTGTTATAGCTGTGAAGTTAAGAGGTTGCCATGTTTCAACAGCCTCGGTTTTTGAATTACTGGGATTGATAAGTGTGAAATTAGGACTTGATTCCTTCATTAAAGTTGTAGGAAATTATATTCCCGAAATTTAAGAAATTTGTTTCATGTCAATAGCTTATGCGTAGCATGAGTTATAGTCAAATTACCAAGGCATGTTCAGAGTGTTATTGTAGTTGAGCCATGTTGGAAACAACCATTGTAAACTGAAAAACTGCATTTATTATACAGGGTATTTGAATTTATTTCCTTCATCAATATTGTAGGTAATTAAGTTATTGAAATTTTGGCTCAGACTTCATGCCAAAACAGCTTATATAACTCTAGAAAATTCTGAAATACTGAACCTTGTCCATATTTGTTATTAGGATTCTTCCTACTCTAAGTGTATTACTTTCATTACTCTCTTCCACTTGTATTACTTCCATTAGCATCAATTTAGGCCCTAGAAATGATTTTATAACTCAAAGAACCATAGTCTTGAATTTTAGAATTTTAGGTTATGAAGGAGGTGAGATTTTAGAGGTCTAATATGGTTGGAATTAAGGATTTAATTGGCCTGTAAGAGGCTACTTAGAGGTGCAAAGAGGAGACCCAAATACTTGATAGATTATTTGATCAAGAGTTGCTCTTCACCAAGTTACAACATAAGGTAAGGGGTAGGATAATTTTTATATTTCACTTTTGCTTGAAATAGCATTGAGAAGAAGTCCCTTTACTTCTAAGTTAATTAGAAATTTATTTGGAGTTATTTGAACGCTATTTTTATTTTTGATGAATTTTTAAAGTTTTAAGATTATGTGAATTTTATGGCTTCTAAATGGAGCAACTTGAGTGTATGGAACCTTGTCTGATTATAAGACATCCATGAATGTTGTTTGAATCGATTGCTTAATCATTAGTAATTTTATATGATTTATTGATGAATATAGATTAAGAATTATCCTATTTCTATGTTTAGTAATATGATAATTGTTTTAAATTGATTATTGAGATATATTGTATGTATGTTATGAAGCATGATAAGTAGAAAATTATTGTGGAATGTTTTTGTTAAGATGGATTAGCATGTAGAATTGCATTGTATAATTTGTCTGGAATGGAGGAAAGGTGTGAGAAATGAACTATGTGAGAAAGAAAATTAATTTTTTAGATATATTAAATTGAATTTTATAATTTAATTATAAAGTGAATTTTTATATTTTTATTTAATTAATAAATATTTTTCAAAAGTATTGGAATAATTTTGGTTTAGGAGAAAACAATTAATTATAAGTGAAAATGAATTTTTAATAATTTTGAGGAAATTATTTGCAATTATTATTATTATTTAAGAAAAATAAATTAAAATTGAGAAAATTATGATTTTGAGTGATGATGAATATGATGAGGTGGAAGGATGGTTTGGTGAAAAGTAGGAGTGTTAAACATTGTTTTTGATTATTTTGCAGGTGTTAAAACTTTTTTGGGAATGTCCGATTTACAGGGGAGACTCTGTCAGATTTTTTTTAAGAAATAGCCTAGTATTATTTTGAAAAAGTTAAGATGTGATTTAAGTAGAATGAGGTAAAACAAAGTTGAAAGATTGTGAAGAGGTTATAATAAGTCATGCATCATGTTCATGAGTCAGAGATTGAGTGTATGAGGAGGATATGGAAAATCAGGGTCGGTTCCATGCTAACCTCGGGGATGATTGAGTGTGATCAAGCTCATATGTGGCTCAGGCTCACTACCTAAGCTGTGAGACTCTCACTACCAAGCTTGATTATCTTGACTAAAGCCTCAGGGTTTCTCATGATCAGTTGAGCTGGACAAGTAATTATGAGTATACTACTGCGAGGCGATGAGAGGTTCTAGTGAAATTCCTGATCCTTCTTGAAAAAAAAAAGAGAAAAGAGAAATTGGTTTTGGGATCCCCATGGTCTTGCATACTAGGATGTGTCCTAGAAAAGATTAGTGGATACATTACATTCATAATATCATATCATTTGTGTGCTGATTGCTAGTATGTTTGTATGTGTAATTTCTAATTAACTCAATGTTATTTGCATGCTCTAAGTGAATATAAAGTTGTCTTACCCTTTCTGTGTATGCATTATTGTTATGAAATGTTTGCATATGTTGAACACAACTCATCCCCGGTATCATCTCCAAGTAAAGTTTAAATACGATCGTTGCAAGTACTAAGTAGAGGACTTGATCAGACACCACTACAGAGCTACAAGAGATACTTCATTTTAGTGGACGTACGAAATACATCTCCTCTTTAGTTAGGTTGTATAGTTAGTTTGTCTGCTCTAGTCTTGTGAACCCTTGTTAGGTGTATTTTGGGATGACTTTGTGTATATTTACTATCTGGTTATACTTGATACTTATGAATGATATGTATATTAATCACTAAGTGTATGTTCTATTTATTGTGTACCTTACTTCTACAAGAGTGTATTGGTAATCAAATACTAAGAGGAACCAATAATAAGTAAAAAGTGAATGTTGGTATTAAAGGTGTCACAATTAGTGGTATCAGAGCAGTTCTTTCCTATACACTAAAAAGAAATGCTTATTATCTACGGGTAAAATCCGTAGGTAATGCACTCACCTAAACAAAATATTTTTATTTACTACAACCCCCTCCCCTTTATATTATATTTTTATTATTTATTATATTTTTGGAACCTTGAATTATTATTAGATTAATGAAATTGTCATTGGCGGGATTCGAACCTAGTACCTCGAATTGGAGGCTGATACTCCAACCACTAAGCTAGTAAGATATTTTGATAATAACTTACAAATAAATTATATTTATATTTATCCGTGTAAATATATAAATATAAAATATATATAAATATAAAAAATATATAAATATAAAAAATATATAAATATAAATATATTTATATTTTGATATATTTATATTTTGATATATTTATATATTTATATTTATATTTATATATTTATATTTATATATTTATATTTATGTATTTATATATTTATGCATTTATATATTTATATATTTATATATTTACACGAATAAATATAACTATAATTTATTTGTAAATTATTATTAGAATATCCTAATAGCTTAGTGGTTGGAGTATCGATTTTCAACTTCAAGGTATTGAGTTCGATTCTTGCTAGTGACAATTATTTTAGTTTAATATAATTTACCTACGGATAGTAATTTCTTAGGTAATTACCTACAAAATTACCCACAAATGATATTACCTACGGATAGTAATTCCGTAGGTAATTACCTACGGAATTACCCACGGATAACATTACCTACGGATAATATCCGTAGGTAATGGATAATTACCCACAGATAGAATTCTGTAGGTAATATCCGTAGGTAATGTACAATTTATCTATACGGATTTTTATCTGTGGGTAATATCCGTAGGTAATGTAAAATTTACCTACGGATTTTTATCCGTGGGTAATATCCGTAGGTAATGTAAAATTTACTTATGGATTTTTATCCGTAGGTAATATTTTGTAGATAATAGGCTTTTTTTTGTAGTGATAGGCCTGGGGAAAGGCCTAATATGCTTGTCTGTGTGCTCTTGTATTATTGTTTTCGACAAAAAGTAGTGATGTGAGATTTGTAATGTGGAGTAATTCTTAGTTTATCTAGTTTTACTTCACATATATAGAGGGGATTGATTGAATTTGCAGGAAGTGATGATAGGAAGAGGCAGAGGAAGTGGTAATGCTCTTTTGAATGAATTGCTAGAAAGAATGGTTGGAGTGTTAGAGAGACAACCAGTAAGACAATATGGTACTCATAGTCTAGAAAGTTTTATGAAGAACAACCCTCCAAAGTTCAAAGGTGGATTTGATCCAAATGGAGCCCAGTTATGGATTGAGGAGTTAGAGAAGATCTTCATAGCAATGAATTGTCCAAATGCTAGTAAGGTTAAATTTGCAGTTTATTTATTTCAAGGGGAAGCTGAACACTGGTGGAGGTACACTAGACAACAATTAAAGGAGGCAGGAGGAGCAATCAATTGGGAAGTATTTAATCAGAGATTTTTAGAAAAGTATTTTCCTGAAGATTTGAGAAGGAGGAAGGAAGTGGAATTCCTGAATTTGAAGTAAGGAGGTATGTCTGTGGGGGAATACGCGGCAAGGTTTGATGAATTATCCAAGTACTGTCCGTATTTCAACAATAATGGTGATGATCGCTCATGATGCACTAAGTTTGAAAGTGGGTTGCGTCCTGACATCAAGCTGGCAATAGGATACCAGGAGATTACTCATTTCCCAACACTCATAAATAGATGTCGTATTTATGAGGATGATGCTAAGGCCAAACAGGCACATTGGAAAAATTCAGGACCTTAGCGGAATTTTCTACAGAGAAAAGGACAATCCTATGATAGAGGAAAACCTTACCAACCTTCTCAAAGGTAACAAAGATTCTCATATGGAGGAAGTGGGTATCAACCACCAGTGGGAAGTTCAAGTAGATCAAGTGGATTTAGTGGAAAATGTTTTATTTGTGAAGGACCACATCTTGCACAAGATTGCCTGAAAAAGAACTATAATTGTTTTAAGTGTGGAAAGCAAGGTCACATTATTTGTGATTGCCCTGAGTGGAAGAAGGAGAACAACAATTTTAAGAGTCATGCTGGTAGTAGCAGTGGCAGTAGGGTTAACAGTAACCAACCTGGGAGGCCAAGGACACAAGGAAAAGTTTTTGCAATGAGTGGCAAAAAGGAATCTCAATCTAACTCTATGATACAGGGTAAATGTCTCATAAATGGGAATATCCTAAATGTATTGTATGATTCTGGAGTGTCTCATTCTTTTATTGCTGAACCTTGTGTGAGACGATTGAAATTGCCTGTTATTGCTTTGTCATATGACTTGTTTGTTTCCACTCCTGGCGGTACTCCTATAGTTATTGTCAAGGCTTGTTTGAATTGTCCTATTGTTGTAGAAAGTAGAAATCTTTCTGCAAATTTGTTTTTTTTGCCTCTCCTTGATTTTAGAAATCATCCTAGGACTAGATTGGCTATCTGCCAACCATGTTCTGTTAGACTGTCACACTAAAACCATAGCTTTTGGTGAATCCTTGAACCCGTCATCAGAGAATTTGAGATTTCTAATTGCGAGGCAAGTTAATGCTTCTTTGAAAGAGGGAGCGTAGTTATGTATGGTGTTACTCTCTCTAAAAAATGAAAAGGAATTTAGAATAGAGAATCTGCCTATTGTGTGTGACTACCCTAAAGTATTTCCAGATGATATTCCTGGATTACCACCAGAACGAGAAGTTGAATTTGCAATAGATTTGATCCCTGGAGCTGGAACTATTTCAATAGCTCCATATAGAATGTCACCACTGGAATTGTCAGAATTGAAGAAGCAGTTAGAAGAGATATTGGAAAAGCAGTTTGTGAGACCAAGTGTTTCTCCTTGGGGTGCTCGAGTGCTGTTGGTGAAGAAGAAAGATGGAACAATGAGATTGTGTGTGGATTATCGTCAACTAAACAAGGTTACAATCAAGAATAAGTATCCTTTACCAAGAATTGATGATTTGATGGATCAACTGAGAGGTGAAACTATATTTTCCAAGATTGATTTGAAGTCAGGATATCATCAGATTAGGGTTAAGCCAGAGGAAATATCGAAGACTGCTTTCAGGACCCGATATGGACACTATGAATATTTGGTTATGCCATTTGGTGTGACTAACGCTCTTGCGATATTCATGGATTACATGAATAGGATCTTTCATCCATATTTGGATAAGTTTGTGGTAGTATTCATTGATGGCATTTTAATTTATTCCAAGACCAAGGAAGAACATGCAGAACATCTCCAAGTAGTGTTGGAAGTTTTGAAGGAGAAGCAGTTGTATGCTAAGTTGGAAAAGTGTGAGTTTTGGTTGGAGAAGGTGAGTTATTTAGGTCATGTGATTAATAAAGATGGCATTTCTGTAGATCCAATGATAGTGGAAACTGTATTGCAATGGGAAAGACCAAAGAGTATTACTAAGATTCGTAGTTTTTTGGGTCTAGTTGGTTATTATAGGAGATTCATTGAGAGATTCTCAAAGATAGCCTTACCTTTGACCAAGTTGACTCGTAAAGCACAACCCTTTGTATGGACGAGTCAATGTGAAAGATAAATTAACTTTTTCTCCAATATTGATACTTCCAAACCCTCATGAGAATTTTGAAGTGTATTATGTGAAAGTGATGAAGATCTTATTGATTTGATGAAGTCAAAGATGAAGTCAAAGGCAACTTTGTAGCGGACAAAAGTCACTTAGATAAAAGAGTAGAGGGATTAGTATGTCTGCAGCTCTGCTTAGGTATAATCATTTTATCTTTTCTGCTGCATGAGGTTTCTTCACTTAAAAGATTTTGCAAAATGCCTCTAAAAACGTTTAAACAGTTGAAAACAAAGTATTTTGACAAAATCTTTCTTAAACAAGTTTTTAACTGATATAATTTCGAAATAACCGATTGATTTCACTAAAGAAAGTTTTGAAAACCTTCTATCAGTATTTTAACTGATACAGCTTCGAAATAACCGATTAAAATCACTTAAAATGTTAAGAGAAGTGTTTTTACAGTATTTTAATTGATACAACTTAGTTTTAATCGATTAAAACCACTTAGAGTTCAGGATGATCGATCAGAATGCAATAATGATCGATCAGAATCAGATATGATCGATTAGAATTGAATTATGACCGATCAGAACCTTTTTAATCGATTAAAACACATTTTAATCGATTAAAACAACTTAGAAAATTTCTACACAGCGTTTTAATCGATTAACACTTATTTTTATCAGTTAAAATCACTTTGAAAATTTTACAAGAAAGTTTTGCGATATTTTAATCGATTGAATCACGAAACAATCGATTAAAACAAATTAGAAGATTTTTTGTAAAGAGTTTTAATTGATATAAACGTTGTCGTATCAGTTAAAACAAATCTGTTAAAGAATCGAAACGTTTTAATGGATTAAAAGAAGTTTTAACAAATTAAAACTACACTTTTAACAGATTAAAAGATTATTTTAACAGATTAATTAAACTAGCAATTTTGAAAATCTTCTATATAAACAGAGTTGCTTGAACTTTTTAAAAATCAATCTTTTACACATCCTTTAGCAATCAAGCAAGCAAACTTTAGCACTCTTTCAAGAAAGATTCGCGCTAATTTTTTGTGAAGTTCTTTGAAATTCTTTCTTGAGGCAAATTGCTTTCTTTTGAAGAAGAAACACACTCGAGAATTGCATAAAGCTGGTTTGAGCATTCTAGTTTCTTCTTTTCATTTCTTTTCATTCTTTTACTTGTATTGTTTGGTGCCTGGAATTGTGGGCACTTGGTTTCTCTACAGTTGGAATTTGGTTGTAGAGGTTGTCAAGAACTGGAATTTGGTTCTTGGTGAAAGGTTAGGTGCGGGAATTGGAATTGTGGTTCTTGTGGTAGATTGAGTAATCTGTAAAACATTTGATCTAGTGGAACCCAGCTGGAATTTGGTCGGAGACTGGACGTAGCCACGGGATTGGGTGAACCAGTATAAATATTGGTGATATCTTTCTAAACCTTTCTCCTTTTTAATTCTGTTACTGCATTTATTTTTTATTGCTTGCTGTGTGATTCAAGAACAGATTTGAATTCTTAATTTTACAAATAGATAATCTGTTAATTGCGAAAATCTTTCAAAGATCAATTCACCCCCCCTCTTGATCTCAACCTATTTTTCTAACAATTGGTATCAAGAGCAAGGTTCTTGAGAGTTACTCAAGTATTTCGATCAAATCTTTAATGGCTGGAAACAAATTTTCTAAGGGTGCTTGTATTGATAGACCACCATTGTTTTGTGGAACAGATTATCCATTTTGGAAAATTAGGTAAGATCTTTATTGAATCTGTTAGTATAAATGTTTGGAATATCATTGAACAAGAAACTGATATTTTTAACAAAGATTGGTGTAGCTTAAATGAATGTGAAAAGAAATTAATCCAAGATGATTGTATTGCCAAAAATATCATCATATCTGCACTTAACAGAAACGATTTTTTCAGGATAGCACATTGTCAAACTGCTGCACAAATGTGGAAGATCCTTGAAATGACCTATGAAGAAACAACAAAGATATGCTTAATGGTCAACTCGGATTTGCCAATAACCAGTGTAAGTTCTGACTCTATGAATTATAGTTCATTACAAGATGCTTTTTATGAAATACATGCAGTAGCAAAAAAATTAGAAATTGAAAACAAAAGATTAAAAAGCATGAATAGGATATTAGAAAACAAGATCACTATTCTTGAAAAGAAAATAGTTGATGAAGAAACCAAGAATGAAAATTTGGAATTAGATGATAATTCGATTGTGCATGTAATAAACCACTGTAATAATTGTTCAGAATTACAAAAGAAAATTGATTTTTTATCACAAAGCTGTTTCAAGGTTTACACAAGGTCAAGCTAATCTTGACGTTTTACTTGGGTCACAAAAACTAATTTTTGACAAATCTGGCATAGGATTTTAATCTAGGATGAAAGTCGGAAAAACAAATGTAAAGAAGAAATCATACTACGTGATTAAATGTTTCTACTTGCATGAAAAGAGGTCATTCGAGTAAAATATTATAGAATTAAAAAGTATGTTATTCCTAAAGGTAGAATGAAGTGGATTCCCAAAAATAATTCATTTCAAATAACCTGATTGGACCCGAGTAATAATAAAGGGTACCGAAACATGCTAAATCTGTTTTGCAGGAACAAAATGCGGGAGTCCCTTGGTATTCAAAACAACAAATCAGGTTCTGTTTTCATAAACTGATTGTTTTAATTGATATAAAACAGTATTAATCGATTAAAATAACTTACGAGAGGATATCGGAAAATCTGTCCGTACTCGTTTTAATCGATTGAAATGCGAATTAATCGATTAAAATGTTCTCGAGATTTGAGTTTAGTTGTTTTAATCGATTAAAAATAATTTATATCAACTAAAAACACTAAGATGTCAAAATTAATCGATTCTTTTTCGTTTTAATCGATTCAAATTACGTTATCATTTTATTAATTTCATCTTGTGCAAGACTAATCGATTCCTTTATGAATTAATCGATTATTTCACTGTAGCATTTTCAAACCTAGTATTAAAGATCAAATTAATAGGATTATTAGTTGGTTAATCGATTAATTTGTTTCTGAAAATTAGTTTTATAACATCCAAATGAAAATTGGTAAGCAATTCAAAGTCAAAATCCCAAGTTTTTATGGTAATCAAAATCTGCATAATGCTTTTAAATATTCTTTGACCAAGTCAAACATCTTTCCAAGAACAAAATAGCTGATGTGCCCAACGTCCAGAAATTTGTGCCTCTGTCTTTGGTAAAGGGGACAATTGCAGTTAAAGCTGAAACATTGCAGTTTTGTCTCTTTGGATTTCAAAAATTTGAAATTCGTTTCTTCATCAAACCAGGTTCTGAACTTATCATTTCTCAACTTATCATCTTTCTTCTGTTTTCATATTTTAAAAATCTCCTCTCAAATCTCTGCTGCAAACATGTTCAAAAGATCGAAATCAAGGAAGAAACAAAAGAAAAAGTCTTCCAGCTTTATACGCTCAAGAAGCAACAAGAAAAGAAAAATCATTGGATTCACTGTAGTATATATTAGAGAATTTAGTTTCTTCCATTACAGTCATGAATAGCGGCAAGACAATCATGAATAATGCCGAATGAGTTTCAGACATGTCTAAATTCGAGTAGTCTGTTATGGAACATCCAATTTCCTTTCAATGGCACAAATTTTCATGATTGGAAAGTGAAGGCTGAACAAATCTTTGAATTGGAAACTAGACTAGTGGCATAATGTGGGAAAGTTATTGCTGTTATCCATGGATGGAAAGGCTTTTTCATGGCAGCGACATTGCATGCATCAACCCAGTTTCAAGAATAAATCTTGGGAACAAATATCACAAGATATGTCATATCGATTTGATGATCGTGCTTTTGAGGATATTGTGGAATTATCAAGATTACAACAAGAGGAAGATTTGGCAGAATATTTGGAAGTTTATGTTTTTTTTTGGCTCATGTAGTTATATCTGAGTCAATGACATTAAGTTTTTCTTTGTTAGGTATGAAAACTAAACTGGAAAAATCTGTGAGAATTCATAAACCACAGTCTCTGCAAGAAGGTATGCATCTTGCAAGACTTCAAAAGGGAATTTTAAAAGTTTTCGAAAATAAATTGCTGCAAACAAGAGTCCAATTCGGAAACACAAACAAGATATACAAGAACATGGTCAACTCCGGTTAATTTGTAGCAGAGTCATTCTACAACCAGTTTGAAGCTTTAGGTGTTTGTTTCAGCAACTACCGATTCGAAAGGTAGCACCTCAACTTCCATATTTAGAAAGGAAGTTACTGACATGATTGCAAAGGGATTGTGTAGGTTATGTGGTGACAAATTAGATAAAAATCGTAAGTTGAAATGTAAAGTTTGGGGTGAGCCCAACGCTATCTTCTTTGCCCAGGAAGAAATTGAGGCCGATGTAGTGTAAGACATGGACTTTGAGGAAGAACAAACTATATTTTGACAACAACATAGACATGATTCAAGCTGCAGATGTCTACATTTCTCTTAATACTTTACATGGAATGTTGGGTGGTAATACATTGCAAATCAAAGGAATTATCAAGAAGTAGACTGTCCCTTTTCTTATGGACTCTGGGAGTACACATAATTTCATTAGTGACAAATGGGTCAAGATGTTGGGACTGAAAACATAGTTTATCAAGGATTTTTCAGTGATGGTTGCTTCTGATAATAAGTTGTTGATTACTAGGAAGTGTGAATAGATAACTTGGAGATTCAATGAATACACGTTTACATTAAATTTCTTGGTATTACCTAGCAATACATTTGGAATAATTTTGGGCATGCATTGGTTCAAGACTCTTTGTGAAATTCATTGAAATTGTGCAACTTTGATAATTCGTTTTATTCATCAAGGTCATGAGGTGATACTGTAAGGAGACAAATCTAAGACAGAAATTCAAGAATTGAATGGAAAGCTAAAATTGGCACAGGGTATGTGTGTTTTATTGGCAGTACAGGGATCAATTTTATACTGATGATCTGGCATCCTTAACAACAAACCAACAAGAGGATCTTTCAATGATTCTAAAGGAGTTTCAGATGTTATTGTGGAACCAAGACAACTGGGATGATTGAGTTTTTTTTTTACAGAAAGGGCCCATTCTTATCTTTTTTTTTTCTCTCTTTACGTCATATTTCTTTTACTTCTAAATTCTCTTTTATGGACTGTAATATTAACTGGTTATTAACCAGAAACAATATTTTTAGCTTTGATTAATATAATGTAGGTTTTAAGTCAAATCAGGAAAACCTAGATAGAATTTAACATAGATTCTTGATATTTTTAGCTGATACAAAATGGATTTAATCGATTAAAAGAAACACTTACTTAGGAAAATCACAACAGAATAATCGATTAAACTGCGTATCAATCGATTAAAATCTATATGTCATAAACTAAAACTAGTTTACATCAGTTGAATTAGCTAAACAAGATTCTATTCAGATTTTGATGGATCTATTGGTTAAAAGTTAATCGATGTAGTTGATATTATTGTAAAACACTTTTCTAAATGATCGGTTTTACAAAATTTGCACTGGATTAGGCATGACAAATACATCAAACATTACTAAATTTTCAAAACTGGCTGTTTTAATCGATACAAACAAACTTTAAATCGATTAAAAGCACTTATACAACATTCTTCATTACTGTTTTAATCGATTAAATGTCGAATTAATCGATTAAATGAACTTATGTTCTAAACTTTCAAAATTTATCACTTTTTTAATCGATTAAACCTTTATTTCAATCGATTAAAATCATTAAACAAGAACCTTTTAATCGATTTTGTCCTGTTTTTAATCGATTTTTATTCTGGAAAGAAAAATTAAAGGCTTTAGTTAATGGTTGTTCTTGTAACATGCTACTAAAGTGTGGTTCCCTTATCTTTACACGTGTTAATTGTATTCATTACAAACGTGTTAATGAAGATAAGTTTGAATCAACTTTGATTGGTCTTTACATGAGTAAAGTATCGTATTTTAATATTTTTTTCTATTTTCAAAATCTAAAACTTGATACATACCTTTGCATTATTTCTCTTTTGTTCCCTATTTTTGATGATGTAAAAAGGGGGAGAATAGTTGCTTTACTTTTGATCAGAAATAATTCTTTATTTAGGGGAAGCAACAATTTAGGGGGAGAAATAGGAAAATAATTCATTTCTTTATTACTCACTAATCTGTATTATCAAGTGACTTCTTTTGCAGAGTTATTATTCAAAGTGGTGTTTGTCTTCATCAAATAGGGGGAGACTGAAAGTGATGAAGATCTTATTGAAATACTTTGGCAAAGATCTTATTGATTTGATGAAGTCAAAGATGAAGTCAAAGGCAACTTTGTAGCGGACAAAAGTCACTTAGATAAAAGAGTAGAGGGATTAGTATGTCTGCAGCTCTGCTTAGGTATAATCATTTTATCTTTTCTGCTGCATTAGGTTTCTTCACTTAAAAGATTTTGCAAAATGCCTCTAAAAACGTTTAAACAGTTGAAAACAAAGTATTTTGACAAAAGCTTTCTTAAACAAGTTTTTAACTAATATAATTTCGAAATAACCGATTGATTTCACTAAAGAAAGTTTTGAAAACCTTCTGTCAGTATTTTAACTGATACAACTTCGAAATAACCGATTAAAATCACTTAAAATGTTAAGAGAAGTGTTTTTGCAGTATTTTAATCGATACAACTTAGTTTTAATCGATTAAAACCACTTAGAGTTCAGGATGATCGATCAGAATGCAATAATGACCGATCGGAATCAGATATGATCGATTAGAATTGAATTATGACCGATCAAAACCTTTTTAATCGATTAAAACACGTTTCAATCGATTAAAACAACTTAGAAAATTTCTACACAGCGTTTTAATCGATTAAAACTTATTTTTATCAGTTAAAATCACTTTGAAAATTTTACAAGAAAGTTTTGCAGTATTTTAATCGATTGAATCACGAAACAATCGATTAAAACAAATTAGAATATTTTTTGTAAAGAGTTTTAATTGATATAAACATTGTCGTATCAGTTAAAATAAATCTGTTAAAGAATCAAGAACGTTTTAATGGATTAAAAGAAGTTTTAACAAATTAAAACTACACTTTTAACAGATTAAAAGATTATTTTAAAAGATTAATTAAACCAGCGAGTTTTGAAAATCTTCTATATAAACAGAGTTGCTTGAACTTTTTAAAAATCAATCTTTTACACATCCTTTAGCAATCAAGCAAGCAAACTTTAGCACTCTTTCAAGAAAGATTCGCGCTAGTTTTTTGTGAAGTTCTTTGAAATTCTTTCTTGAGGCAAATTGCTTTCTTTTGAAGAAGAAACACACTGCAGAATTGCATAAAACTGGTTTGAGCATTCTAGTTTCTTCTTTTCATTTCTTTTCATTCTTTTACTGTATTGTTTGGTGCCTGGAATTGTGGGCACTGGTTTCTCTGCAGCTGGAATTTGGTTGTAGAGGTTGTCAAGAACTGGAATTTGGTTCTTGGTGAAAGGTTAGGTGCAGGAACTGGAATTGTGGTTCTTGTGGTAGATTGAGTAATCTGTAAAACATTTGATCTAGTGGAACCCAGCTGGAATTTGGCTGGAGACTGGACGTAGCCCTGGGATTGGGTGAACCAATATAAACATTGGTGATATCTTTCTAAATCTTTCTCCTTTTTAATTCTGTTACTGCATTTATTTTTGATTGCTTGCTGTGTGATTCAAGAATAGATTTGAATTCTTAATTTTAAAAATAGATAATCTGTTAATTGCAAAAATCTTTCAAAGATCAATTCACCCCCCTCTTGATCTCAGCCTATTTTTCTAACATTGTGATGCATCGAAGCAAGGGTTAGGCTGTGTATTAATGCAGAATAGAAATGTAGTGGCATATGCTTCAAGGCAATTGAGACCGCATGAAGTAAATTACCCTACAAACGATCTCGAGTTGGCAGCTATGGTGTTTGTATTGAAGATTTGGAGACACTATCTATACGGTGCAAGATTTGAAGTTTTCAGTGACCATAAGAGTCTTAAGTATTTGTTTGATCAAAAAGAGTTGAATATGAGGCAACGTCAGTGGACAAAATTTTTGAAGGACTATGACTTTGAACTTCATTATCACCCCGAGAAAGCCAATGTAGTGGCAGATGCTTTAAACCGAAAGTCTTTGTATATGTCAGCAATGATGGTCAGAGAATTGGAATTGGTGAAAAAATTGAGAGATTTGAATTTAGCTATGGAGATAACTCCCAAAAGTTTTAAGTTTGGAACTTTGAAGATAACTAGAAATTTTCTTGAACAAGTTAAGGCAGCACAATTAACAAATGAATTTTTGCAAGGCAAGAAGACTTTGGTATCTCAAGGAAAAGAAAATGATTTTCAGGAAGACACAGATGGAATTTTGAGATTCAAAGGTCGAATTTGTATTCCGCAAGATGATGAAATCAAGAAGATGATTTTAGAGGAAGCCCACAAGAGTAAGTTGAGTATTCACCCAGGAACTACCAAGATGTACCAAGATTTGAAGAAGTTATTTTGGTGGTCAGGAATGAAAAGATCAGTCGCAGAGTACGTAGCATCTTGTTTGGTATGTCAGAAAGTAAAGGTTGAACATCAAAGGCCCACGGGAATGTTACAATCTTTGGATATCCCAGAATGAAAATGGGACAACATAGCAATGAATTTCGTAACTGGATTGCCAAGAACTCCTACAAGATATGATGCAATTTGGGTAATTATTGACATATTGACTAAGTTAGCGCATTTTCTACCTATCAACATTTGTTATTCATTGGAAAAATTGACACGAGTATATCTTAAGGAGATAGTGAGGTTACACGGTGTACCTTCAAGTATTGTATCTGACAGAGATCCGCGTTTTACTTCCAAGTTCTGGGGAAGTTTGCAACAGGCATTAGGACAAAGCTTCGATTGAGTTCAACTTATCATCCGCAGACGGATGGACAGTCAGAAAGAACAATTCAATCTCTTGAAGACCTTCTACGAGCTTGCATTATGGAATTCAAGGATACTTGGGACAAGTCTCTGCATTTGATTGAATTCACCTACAATAATAGTTTTCATACAAGTATTGGGATGGCACCATATGAAGCTCTTTATGGAAGGAAGTGTAGGACACCTTTATGCTAGTATGACACAGGAGAGAATCTTATTTTGGGACCAGAAATTATGCAACAAACTACTGATAAAGTGAAGATCATTCAAGAAAAGATGAAGACAGCACAGAGTAGACAAAAGAGTTATTATGACAAGAGGAGAAAGTCGTTGGAATTTGAAGAGGGTGACCATGTATTCCTGAGAGTTACGCCTACTACTGGAGTTGGAAGAGCTCTGAAATCTCAAAAACTCACCCCAAAATTTATTGGTCCTTACCAAATTCTGAAAAAGATTGGCCTTGTGGCTTATCAAATAGCCTTACCTCCAATTCTTTCAAACCTCCATAATGTTTTTCATGTCTCACAACTCAGGAAGTATATTTTTGATCCTTCTCACATCATTGAACTTGATACTGTACAATTGAAGGATAATCTAACTTATGAAGCACCACCTGCGTGTATTGTGGATCAAAGGATGAAACACTTACGTGGAAAAGATATACCTCTAGTTAAGGTCGTATGGAGTGGAATAGGTGATGAAGATGCAACGTGGGAGTTAGAGAGCAAAATGAGGGAATCTCACCCTCATCTTTTCCCATAAGGTAAGCAAATTTCGAGGATGAAATTTTTTTTAAGTGGGGGAGAATTGTAACATCCTAATTCTCAGTACCTCTAGTTTGTTAAATTTTGACAAAATTTTTGTCATAATTTTAATAATTAAATTATTAGAAATTAGGTAAAGTGACTATAGAGTATTATGTTTGTTAGATTATTTGTGATTTTTTTGGAAAAAAAATAAAATACAAAATAAAATAAAAATAATAATAAAAAAATAATATAAAATAAATTAGCTTTTGACTATTAAAAGCACAATTCTCTCGGCAACTTCCCGTAAGTTCTTCCTTTCTTTCATTTCTCTCTTTCTCTCAAACCCTCCTCACTTTGAAGCTTGATTTTGAGGGGAAAATATTGATTTTCTTGAGAAGCTCCAAGATATAAGTTTGTTTCACTCAATCTCCTCCACATTTCTACGGTTTTATTTTTCAAAACGGTTCATTTTCAATTTTTATCCTCACTTGGCTGAGCTTGAATGGGAGTGAGAAGAGTGTTATTGTAGGTTTTACCCCTAGGACACTAGAATAATACTTAGAATTGAGGATTAGAAGTGATTAAGCTAAAAACCTTAAAAACCCTAATTCGTAGGTCACTATTCATTGAATTCTGGGACTTGTGTGAACAGAATTAGGAATTAGTTTCTTCATAAAAGTTGAATCCCTTTAAGATATAGAAATTTAGAAACTTATTTCACATCAAACGTATATTTTTAGCTCAAGTTATGTTCATTTTACTGTCAAGTGTTATAGTTGTGAAGTTAAGAGGTTGCCCTGTTTCAATAGCCTCGGTTTTTGAATTACTGGGATTGATACATGTGAAATTAGGACTTGATTCCTTCAATAAATTTGTAGGAAATTATATTCCCAAAATTTAGAAATTTGTTTCATGTCAGGTATTTGAATTTATTTCCTTCATCAATATTGTAGGTAATTAATTTATTAAAATTTTGGCTCAGACCTCATGCCAAAACAACTTATATAACTCTAGAAAATTCTGAAATACTGAACCTTGTCCATAGTTGTTATTAGGATTCTTCCTACTCTAAGTGTATTACTTCCATTAGCATCAATTTAGGCTCTAGAAATGATTTTATAACTCAAAGAACTATAGTCTTGAATTTTAGAATTTTAGGCTATGAAGGAGGTGAGATTTTAGAAGTCTAATATGGTTGGAATTAAGGATTTAATTGGGATATTTAATTGGCCTGTAGGAGGCTACTTAGAGGTGCAAAGAGGAGACCCAAAGACTTGATAGATTATTTGATCAAGAGTTGCTCTTCACCAAGTTACAACATAAGGTAAGGGGTATGATAATTTTTATAATTCAATTTTGCTTGAAATAACATTGAGAAGAAGTCCCTTTACTTCTAAGTTAATTAGAAATTTATTTGGAATTATTTGAATGCTATTTTTATTTTTTATGAATTTTTAAAGTTTTAAGATTATGTGGAATTTATGGCTTCTAAATGGAGCAACTTGAGTGTATGAAACCTTGTATGATTATAAGGCATCCATGAATGTTGTTTGAATCGATTGCTTAATCATTAGTAATTTTATATGATTTATTGATGAATTTAGATTGAGAATTATCCTATTTCTATGTTTAGTATTATGATAATTGTTTTAAATTGATTATTGAGATATATTGTATGTATGTTATGAAGCATGATAAGTAGAAAATTATCGTGGAATGTTTTTGTTAAGATGGATTAGCATGTAGAATTGTATTGTATAATTTGGTGGAATAGAGGAAAGGTGTGAGAAATGAAATATGTGAGAAAGAAAATTAATTTTTTAGATATATTAAATTGAATTTTATAATTTAATAATGAAGTGAATTTTTATATTTTTATTAATTAATAAATATTTTTCAAAAGTATTGGAATAATTTTGATTTAGGAGAAAACAATTAATTGTAAGTGAAAATGAATTTTTAATAATTTTGAGGAAATTATTTGCAATTATTATTATTATTTAAGAAAAATAAATTAAAATTGAGAAAATTATGATTTTGAGTGATGATGAATATGATGAGGTGGAAGGATGGTTTGGTGAAAAGTAGAAGTGTTATGGGCTGTTTTTGATTATTTTGTAGGTGTTAAAATTTTTTGGGAATATCCGATTTACAGGGGAGACTCTGTCAGATTTTTTTTTTTTTAAGAAATAGCCTAGTATTATTTTGAAAAAGTTAAGATGTGATTTAAGTATAATAAGGTGAAATAAAGTTGAAAGATTGTGAAGAAGTTATAATAAGTCATGCATCATGTTCATGAGTTAGAGATTAAGTATATGAGGAGGATATGGAAACTCAAGGTTGGTTCCATGCTAACCTCGGGGATGATTGAGTGTGATCGAGCTCATATGTGGCTCAGGCTCGCTACCTAAGTTGTGAGACTCTCACTACCAAGCTTGATTATCCTGACTAAAGCCCCAGGGTTTCTCATGACCAGTTGAGCTGGACAAGTAATTATGAGTATACTACTGCGAGGCGATGAGAGGTTCTAGTGAAACTCCTGATCCTTCTTGAAAAAAAAAGAAGAGAAAAGAGAAACTGGTTTTGGGATCCCCATGGTCTTGCATACTAGGATGTGTCCTAGAAAAGATTAGTGGATACATTGCATTCATAATATCATATCATTTGTGTGCTGATTGCTAGTATGTTTGTATGTGTAATTTCTAATTAACTTAATGTTATTTGCATGGTCTAAGTGAATGTAAAGTTGTCTTACCCTTTCTGTGTATGTATTGTTGTTATGAAATGTTTGCATATGTTGAACACAACTCATCCCCCGTATCATCTCCAAGTAAAGTTTAAATACGATTGTTGCAAGTACTAAGTAGAGGACTTGATCGGACACCACTACAAAGCTACAAGAGATACTTCATTTTAGTGGACGTATGAAATATATCTCCTCTTTAGTTAGGTTGTATAGTTAGTTTGTCTGCTCTAGTCTTGTGAACCCTTGTTAGGTGTATTTTGGGATGACTTTGTGTATATTTACTATCTGGTTATACTTGATACTTATGAATGATATGTATATTAATCACTAAGTGTATGTTCTACTTATTGTGTACCATACTTCTACAAGAGTGTATTGGTAATCAAATACTAAGAGGAACCAATCATAAGTAATAAATCATAATAAAGTGAATGTTGGTATTAAAGGTGTCACAATTAAAACATGTTATAAAACAAGGAAGGGTAAAGGTGCAATTTTAAGTTTTATTTCTTAAAACTAGTTCATCACTAAATGGGATCAACTCTCTAGCTTCCCCAGTGGAGTCGCCATCAAAAGAGACGGTCGGAGCGATGCGATGGTTTTGTTTGACTCGCAATTTTTAAAGTATGGTTCAACGCTTTTTAGGTTATCCGATAACCGGGTTGGACCTAAAAGCGAGGTTTTCGAAAGGTTCGAGGAGTCGCCACCAATGTTTTTACCAAAAACATTGGAAAGGAAAAAAGAAGGCAACGATTTTTAAAGAAAAACCAACTTTGGTCATTACAACCAGAGTTAGGTAAGGGAGTTAGTTATGTGTAGGGAAGGTATTAGCTTCGCTACGATGCCCCTTTCGGGTTCCCTATGATAGACCGTTTTTATAAAGAATTAATAACTATAAAATTGCGCTTTTACCCTTATTTATTCATTGCGAAAATTAAGTTATCGACTACATGGCCCTGAATGACTAATGTGCAACGATATTATCTAAAAAGAAATAAAATAGAGAAGGGAGTATGGAGGAACCTTCGAAGCAAGCTTTTATAATATGTTCTTGAAAGAGGGTGCTTTTTAGCAAACCCTGTTGAACATTCAAGGACTTGATGTTGAACTTACATGGACATGAAGCTTGTTGATTTTGATGATGATTCAAGAACACAAGAACTTAGAGAGTTGAAGACTTGTTTTATAGTGTAATAACTCTATTTTGATTAGTTTGAGTCTGTAATATTAGAGTTTAAGATAGCCGATACATAGTCTGCACTTTAGAAGCTTCAAAAACTCAAATTTATCTTTTTGCCTCGGCTTTAATCGATTAAATGGTCAAATAATCGATTATTACAGTGAGAAAAACCATTTTATCAGTACTGCATTCACTCGTAATAATCGATTAACACACCTGTTAATCAATTAACGAGGCCTGCTAATCGATTAACGGGGCTTTTAATCGATTAAAACGAGTGAGTTTTGGGGTTCTGTTGATTTTGGCTCTGTAATAATCGATTAACACTTCATTTAATCCATTATTTCAGTCAGATTTTGATTTTCAACTTCAAATCAACCCTATTTTCGAAAACCCTAATCCCAAGACTCATAGTTCCGAAATTCCCAATTCCCAAACCCTAATTTCTCTACTTAAGCTTCTCTATGGCACTCAGAAATAAAGAACAACCTTTTTCAAACAAAAGTTAAGTGCTGTGAGTGCCAAAGAACTGTTTGTTGGAGGAAAAAAGGGCTTTTGGAACCTGGTGTGGGCTAGAAGCGATAAGAATCAATAAGTGGAGTTCTTAGTGGATTGTGTGTTGTGCCATCTCTGGGGAAAGCTGTTCTTCATCTCTTGTGGATTTCAAGAGAGGTGTTTTCTTTACTTTATCTTTTCCATTGTAATCTGTTTGTAACAACTGTGATTATAGTGACAGCGTTAATCCTCTGTTTGAGTGATTAGCAACTAGACGTAGGGTCTTTTGATTCGAACCAGTATAAATCTCCTGTGTAAGATTCTATCTCTACTCTATTTACGTTTACATAGTATTTTAATCGGTAAAATTTGGGGAAAATTTTTAAAACCTAATTTTTTGTTAAGAAACCAATTCACCCCCCTCTTGGTTTTTGTCCGACCACGCGAACATTCTGCTACGCGATTCTAACAAGTGGTATCAGAGCTTGCTTTGATAGTCATTCAAATTTTTCGAAAATTGCCGGACAAAATCAAACTTTTGCCGAAGGTGCGTCTATCAACAGACCCCCACTTTTTGCGGGTCAAAATTATCCTTTCTGGAAGGTAAGAATGCAAATCTTTTTAGAGTCTGTTGATAGAGGTGTTTGGGACATTATTTTAAACGGTCCATATGTTCCTAAAGTCACTGAGAACAGTGTTGACGTTCCCAAACCTTTTTCTAGATGGACAACAGAGGAAAACAGAAAAGCACAATTTGACGTTAGGGCTAGAAATATAATTTTTAACCCTTGACGAGTTTTACAGGATTTCTGTTTGTAAAAGTGCTCAGGAGATGTGGGAAATGCTAAGAGTGACCCACGAAGGTACTGACAACGTTAAGAGAGCATGGAAAAATTCCCTAATCCAAGAATACGAGATGTTCCGGATGCAACAAGGCGAAACAATATTTGACGTTCAAAAGCGTTTCACTCATATTGTGAACCATCTCACCGGATTAGGTAAAATCTTTGACGTTGATGAATTGAATGTTAAAATTTTAAAATCATTGGATAGGAAATGGCAACCTTGTTGATCATTCAAGGACTTGATGTTAGTCTTGATGGACATGAAGCTTGTTGATTTTGATGATGATTCAAGAACACAAGAACGTAGAGAGTTGAAGACTTGTTTTATAGTGTAATAACTCTGTTTTGATTAGATTGAGTTTGTAATATTAGAGTTTGAGATAGCCGGTACATAGTCTGCACCTTAGAAGCTTCAAAAAGCTCAATTTTATCAAAGTGCCTCGGCTTTAATCGATTAAATGGTGAAATAATCGATTAAAACAATGAGAAAAACCATTTTCTGTATCTGCTCACTGGTTTAATCGATTAACACACCTGTCAATCAATTAACAGGCCTGTTAATCGATTAACAGGTCTTTTAATCGATTAAAACAGAGAGTTTTGGGGTTCTGTTGATTTTGGCTCTGTAATAATTGATTAACTCTTGATTTAATTGATTATTTTAGTCAGATTTTGAATTTTAACTTCAAATCAACCCTATTTTCGAAAACCCTAATTCCAAGACTCCTAGTTTCAAAAATCCCAATTCCTAAACCCTAATTTCTCTACTTAAGCTTCTCTATGGCACTCAGAAAATAAGAACAACCTTTTTCATACAAAAGTTAAGTGTTGTTAGTGCCAGAGAACTGTTTGTTGCAAGAAAAAGGGGCTTTTGGAACCTGGTGTGGGCTAGAAGTGATAAGAATCACTAAGTGGAGTTCTTAGTGGATTGTGTGTTGTGCCGTCTCTAGGGAAAGTTGTTCTTCATCTCTTGTGGATTTCAAGAGAGGCGTTTTCTTTACTTTATCTTTTCAATTGTAATCTGTTTGTAACAACTGTGATTATAGTGACAGCGTTAATCCTCTGTTTGAGTGATTAGCAACTAGACGTAGGGTCTTTTGATCCGAACCACTATAAATCTCCTGTGTAAGATTCTATCTCTTCTCTATTTACGTTTACACAGATTTTTAATCGGTAAAATTTGGGGAAAATTTTGAAAACCTAATTTTTGTTAAGAAACCAATTCACCCCCCCTCTTGGTTTTTGTCCGACCACGTGAACATTCCGCTGCGCGATTCTAACAAACCTACGGTGACGGCCATCTCGGAGTCAGAAAACCTTGACACTATGTCAATGGCGGCGCTCTTTGGAAAGCTAAGAGAGCATGAGCTTGAGCTTGGAAGGCTAAATGAAGAAGAAGGACAATATCAAAAGAAGAACTTAGCCTTCAAAACCGAAATTTCCAAAGGTAAAAATAAAAAGGAAGAAGAAGACTCTGAAATTGAAGAAGAAGAATTGAGTCTTATGATAAAGAAGTTCACCAAATTCATGAAAGCTAAAGGAAGGCACCCATTCAAAGGTAAGGGAAAGGTAAGAGAAAGTACTTCCGTAAATATAAAATGTTATGGTTGTGGTGAAGCAGGACATGTAAAAATCGAATGTCCAAATAAGAAGAACGAAGAAATCAAAAGAAAAAAGTTCTTCAAGAAGAAAGCTTATATTGCTTGGGACAACAGTGATTCAAGTTCGAAATCAAGTGACTCGGAAGTTGAAGCCAATATTTGCTTAATGGCAAATGACAACATATCTTCCGATTTTGAGGTAAGTGATTCCGACTCATCTTCTAGTGATGATGAAAATAATTATGATGAACTGAAAAATGCATATAATGAATTATTTAGTGCCTTTAAGAATTTGAAAAATGAATATAAAGTTGTGAAGAATAGTTTAAGTAGACCCGAAAAGGAAATTGACTCTTTATAAACGAAAATCACATGTTTAGAAGAAAAGGAATCCTTAGAAACGAAAATTGTATGTTCAGATGAGAATGATCATAAGAACTTAGCATGTGCAACTTGTAAAGAGCATGAGTATGACATAGATATTCTTAACCATTTGCTAGACAAAGCCGAAAAGGAGATAAGTGATCTTAAGAAGCATGAAATTGTGTCAGCTCAAAATAGTGTAAATCATCAAGTTCCTTTGAAAAAGCCTAAAAGGAAAAACAAAAGAGTATGGGTAGAAAAAGGAACTAGAGCATGTTTTGTTAGTAATGCATCTTATTCTAAAGCTACATCAAAAGCATGTTTTTATTGTATGAAACAAGGTCACACTTCAAATAAATGTAAAATAAAACATTTTGGTGTTCCTAAAGGTAAATACATTTGGGTTCCTATTGTTAAATAATTTGTTTGTCTCTAACCCCAAGGACCCAAAAGTTATGGGGACCTAAGTTTACTATGTTCTTGTTTTGTAGGAAACTTCCAAATCAAAGAAGTCTATGCGGTATCTTGATAGTGGATGTTCAAAGCATATGACTGGCGATAAAACGAAATTTGTGAGTTTCAAAGCTAAAGAACAAGGATATGTAACTTATGGGGACAACAACAAAGGGAAAATTCTTGGAATTGGAAATATAGGTGGTGCAAACACCTTGGAAATTAAGGATGTGCTTCTTGTTGATGGACTAAAGCATAATCTCCTTAGCATAAGTCAACTATGTGACAAAGGATTTAAGGTAATTTTTGAAAGTAAATTTTGCACCATACATTTGATAGATTCTGAAAATGTAGAATTAAAAGGCATTAGGCATAATAACATATACTTGATTGATTTGGATTGTTTACATGATTCTAGTATAACATGTTTAGTTGCTAAGGAAGAGAACCCTTGGTTATGGCATAAGAGAGCGGCTCATATAAATATGCATCATTTGAATAAATTGATATCAAAAGACTTAGTTGTTGGCTTGCCTAAGTTAAAATTTGAAAAAGATAGGTTGTGTGATGCATGTCAAAAAGGTAAACAAGTAAAATCATCATTTAAATCAAAGAATGTTATTTCCACTTCAAAACCCCTAGAATTATTACATCTAGATTTATTTGGACCTTCTAGGATAAAAAGCTTTGGTGGAAATTATTATGGCCTTGTGATTGTTGATGATTACTCTAGATATACTTGGACATTTTTCCTAACTATGAAAAGTGAAGCCTTTAAGGTCTTAAGAAAAATTTGCAAAACAAATTCAAAATGAGAAAGACTTAAGAATTAAAGTTTTAAGAAGTGACCATGGTGGTGAGTTTTAAAATGAAAAGTTTGAATGTTATTGTGAAGAAAATGAAATATTACATAACTTTTCTGCTCCTAGGACTCCCCAACAAAATGGTGTAGTTGAAAGGAAAACTAGGTCATTAGAGGAACTTGCTAGAACAATGTTAAATGAATCTAATGTTCCTAAATATTTTTGGGCTGATGCGGTTAGTACTGCTTGTTATGTTTTGAATAGAATGCTCATTAGGTAAATTATAAAATCAACTCCCTATGACTTGTTAAATGGTAGAAAGCCTAATGTTGCTCATATGAAAATTTTTGGATGTAAGTGCTTTGTGTTAAATAATGGAAAGGACAACTTATGAAAATTTGACTCAAAAGCTGATGAGGGCATTTTCCTAGGTTATTCATTAACTAGCAAGGCTTACAGGGTGTTTAATAGAAGAACCTTAAATATTGAAGAATCTATTCATGTTACTTTTGATGAGATTGTAGACCTTGGGGGAAATCCTTTTGAGTCAAATAAAGAACTTGCAGGTGATGATGAGTATATAAGAGAGGCTCTTGATGAATTATATTTGGAAGAAAATGAGTATTCTTAAACACCTGAATTAGCAAAAGAATGGCAATCACCAAGAGGACTCTCAATGGACAATATCATTGGTGATATCTCAAAAGGGGTAAGAACTAGAAATATGACTAACTTCTGCATGTCTGTAGCTTTTGTGTCACAGATAGAACCCAAAAATGTTGAGGAAGCGCTTAAAAATGACCAATGGTGGATAGTAATGCAAGAAGAACTTTACCAATTTGAAAGGAATCAAGTCTGGGAATTAATCCCAAGGGAAGAATCACATCAAGTTATTGGAACCAAATGGATGTTTAGAAATAAACTTGATGAAGATGGAAACATAACAAAGAATAAAGCCAGACTTGTTGCCAAAGGCTATTGTCAGGAGGAAGGTATAGATTATGATGAAACTTATGCTCCTGTTGCCAGGTTAGAGGCTATACGCCTACTTCTTGCTTATGCATCTTTGATGAAATTTAAATTATATCAAATGGATGTTAAGAGTGCATTTTTGAATGGTTTTATTAAAGAAGAAGTTTATGTGGAGCAACCCCCTGGATTTGAAGATTTTAGTTATCCTAATCATATTTTTAAATTAAAGAAAGCTTTATATGGGTTGAAACAAGCTCCTAGATCTTGGTATGAAAGGCTAAGTAGTTTCCTAACTTCAAATGATTTTTCTAGAGGAAAAATTGATTCTACTCTATTTATAAAGAAAGTTAAAGAACATATCTTATTGGTCCAGGTATATGTTGATGATATTATTTTTGGATCAATTGATAATTCGTTATGTGTAGAATTTGCTAAGATAATGCAGGGAGAGTTTGAAATGTCTATGATGGGAGAATTGACATTCTTCCTTGGACTTCAAATCAAGCAACTTAAAGATGGCATTTTCATCTCTCAAACCAAATACTGCAAAGAGATCCTTAAAAAGTTTGGAATGGACACCTCAAAGGAAGCTAACACACCCATGGGAACTTCATGCTATCTAGACAAGGATGAATCAGGTTTGGAAGTTAATCAATCTATGTATAGAGGTATGATAGGTTCACTATTATACTTAATTGCAAGTAGACCTGATATTATGCATTCTGTCTGTGTGTGTGCTAGATTTCAGGGTTGTCCAAAAGAATCTCACCTAATTGCAGTAAAACATATTTTAAAATATTTAAAAGGAACTACTGGTTTTGGTTTATGGTATCCATCTGATGCTTGTACTAGTTTAATAGGATATTCTGATGCTGATTATGGTGGATGCAAAATTGATAGAAAGAGTACTAGTGGGACATGTCATTTGTTAGGTTCATTCTTAGTATCTTGGCATTCTAAGAAACAGGCATGTGTTGCTTTATCCACCACTGAAGCTGAATATATTGCAGCTGGTAATTGTTGTGCTCAAATTTTGTGGATGAAACAACAACTAGAAGATTATAGCATATTTCTAAATGACATACTTTTGATGTGTGATAATACGAGTGCAATCAATCTTACTAAGAATCCAGTAATGCACTCTAGGACTAAGCATATATAGATTAGACATCATTTTTTGAGAGATCATATCAGCAAAGGAAACTGTAAAATAGAGTATGTTGATACAAAGCATCAATTAGCAGACATTTTTACTAAGCCTCTACCCAAGGATAGATTCTATGATCTTAGAAGAGACTTAGGGATATTAGAAATAGCTTAAAATTTTGCTTAATTAGACAATTTTTGGATGATTGTAAGGATATAATTCATTATACAGGATGTTAATAGATTATCATGTGTATAAACCTCAAAAATTTGATGTACTCTCTGGAATAATCGATTAATTGGAGTTATAATCGATTACTTGCATCCAAAACACCCAAAACATGACATTCATCGCTGGATTAATCAATTAATTCGCCCATTAATCGATTAAAATCAGTATTAATCGATTAACAACTCAAATTAATCGATTAAATGGGTCTGGTAGTGGTTTAATCGATTAATTTGAGTTTTAATCGATTAAACCTGGCAAGTTTGGATTCCTAGCCGTTGCCAACGGCTCTTTTGACCCTTATTCACTTTCATATGACCGTTGGAGATGCTTGGTTATAAATAGGGACCTCCATTTCACTTCTACTCACTTCTATCTCTTGAAATCAAGCTTTCTTGCCTCATTCTATCAATCTTGCTTTCTTCTATCTTAACTTGTCCTCCTAAATCTTCTTGTCACTCTTCTAATCCTTCAATGACATCATCTTCTCGTGCAAAAATCCCCACTAGAAGAATATATGCACCCTCATCTCATCCCCGTCCTAATTCTGTAGAAGGATGGATCTCTGATGCAGAAGGCCGACAGGAATTTCTGTCCTATTGGAAGGAACGTGGTATTATTTCTCCTAATTTCCTTATTGGTGAGCAGTTCATCAATAGGGGATTCAACTTTCCTAATCTCCTTGAAATTCAAGGAGTTCTCCCTTTCATCCAAATGCAAGGTACGTATTATCCTGACTTAGTTAAGGTATTTTACTCTAGGTTCAAATTTAGAGATCAAATTGCTACCTCTCGAGTAAAGGATGTCACAATTATTCTTGATGATGATATTTGGGAAAACGTTGCCCACTTTCCTATTAGAGAAGATGATATTAACATGTATGGTGAGTTAGATGATTTTGACAGGATCATGGCATACCGTTCTTTTCTACGAAACCCCTCCATGGAGATTGGGCGTCTCCTTCTAGCTGGACCTTTGAAGAAGGAGGAATGCATGATTTTACATCTACTTGTCTGGATCCTATGTCCCCAGGCTACGAATCATGCTCAATGTTCTTCAATTGATCTTCATATTATTCATGCCATAATGAATAATGAGCCTTTAGATTGGGGCGTTCTTGTCACCATGACTATGTTAAAAGCCAAACGCCATCCCACCTTCAAAATTCCATATGCCCTCCTTGTCTCTCGCATTCTTGAATATAAAGGAGTAAATGTTGAAGGTGAATAAACAGTACGAACAAATAACTTAAATCGCATGCTGGACAGCACATTAATCCAACTCCAAATGGTGCGTGTCAACGATATTTATGTTCACAAGGATGACGTTCCAAACGAAGGTGACAATAATGAAGATTCTGATGAAGATATGCCTCCTGTTGCTGATTTTCCTTCTGATCAAATCCAAAGTGTTGGAACTTCCTCTGCTCATCATGAAACCCGTCAATCTATGGAAGATATGTTATTTGATATGAACCAGAGGATGCAGGCATTCTTCACTCTTTCTGGAGTACGGCATGAGAAAATAATTCGCCGTATATCTGATGTAGATAATAAAGTGTGCCATTTAGAAAATAGATTTGATGCACACTTTCATAGTGATGATAGTGAAGAATTTTAAATTTGTTTTTATTTTCTTTTATTTGTAATGTATTTTCGTTTCTGAAATAAAATGTGGTGTTCTTTTAATGCTTTGATTGAGGGGGAGTTATCTCCAAGTTTTGCATATTTTGAGGGGGAGCTCTTATGATTGTTATAGAAAAATTCTTTTTTGATTATAATCAAAATAGGGGGAGAAATATTTAAAGCCTACTATGATTGATTTTAAATATTATCTGGTATGTTTAATGTGTTTGTTAGTATGACAGATAAAACAAGTTATTACAAGGCTTTAAAAGAAAATTTTGATCATCATCAAAAAGGGGGAGATTGTTGAACATTCAAGGACTTGATGTTGAACTTACATGGACATGAAGCTTGTTGATTTTGATGATGATTCAAGAACACAAGAACTTAGAGAGTTGAAGACTTGTTTTATAGTGTAATAACTCTGTTTTGATTAGTTTGAGTCTGTAATATTAGAGTTTAAGATAGCCGGTACATAGTCTGCACTTTAGAAGCTTCAAAAGCTCAAATTTATCTTTTTGCCTCGGCTTTAATCGATTAAATGGTCAAATAATCGATTATTACAGTGAGAAAAACCATTTTCTGTATCTGTTCACTGTAATAATCGATTAACACACCTGTTAATCGATTAACAGGGCTTTTAATCGATTAAAACAGTGAGTTTTGGGGTTCTGTTGATTTTGGCTCTGTAATAATCGATTAACACTTCATTTAATCGATTATTTCAGTCAGATTTTGATTTTCAACTTCAAATCAACCCTATTTTCGAAAACCCTAATCCCAAGACTCCTAGTTCCAAAATTCCCAATTCCCAAACGCTAATTTCTCTACTTAAGCTTCTCTATGGCACTCAGAAATAAAGAACAACCTTTTTCAAACAAAAGTTAAGTGTTGTGAGTGCCAGAGAACTGTTTGTTGGAGGAAAAATGGGCTTTTGGAACTTGGTGTGGGCTAAAAGCGATAAGAATCACTAAGTGGAGTTCTTAGTGGATTGTGTGTTGTGCCGTCTCTGGGGAAAACTGTTCTTCATCTCTTGTGGATTTCAAGAGAGGTGTTTTCTTTACTTTATCTTTTCCATTGTAATCTGTTTGTAACAACTGTGATTATAGTGACAGCGTTAATCCTCTGTTTGAGTGATTAGCAACTGGACGTAGGGTCTTTTAATCCGAACCAGTATAAATCTCCTGTGTAAGATTCTATCTCTACTCTATTTACGTTTACACAGTATTTTAATCGGTAAAATTTGGGGAAAATTTTTAAAACCTAATTTTTGTTAAGAAACCAATTCACCCCCTCTCTTAGTTTTTGTCCGACCACGCGAACATTCCGCTGTGCGATTCTAACAAACCCCACACTCTACAATGATGAACGCTCTTTCTCGCAGCACTCTAGAACGCTTTCTAAGAACTCTGGAAATGCTTCAGAGGGGTCCTAGGAGAGTAATTCGAGAATATTACAGTAGGGAAAGTTGTAGAAGTGTGTGAAAAGAGTGAGAAGTCCCCCCCCTTTTATAGGAATTCGCACCTGTCATGTCAGGACCGTCGTCTCGTCTGACAAGGTCGGGATCGCCATCTCGCCAAACGAGACGACGGTCTGGCCTTCGACAAGTGGCGAGTGGTGAGACAGCGGTCTCGACCCTTTGGGTGGAATTTCTTATTTTTCGTGTACAAAAATCTTTCCCATTCTAATATGGGGCATATTGATCAATCCTAAGGACCTTTTAGGCCTTGCCCATCTTTGAACGGAAGTCTTCTGCTCTTTATTTTGAGGCGGGGCAAGATTTGCGGTCTAGACTTACACCAATCAGAAATTTCAATAAAAAAATTTTGTTAGGAATTTTTCAAAAAGAAAATTCACTGCACTCTTTTCAAGTTCATTTTTATTTTAATTTTCTTTTCATTTGGACTAATAATTTTTTATTTTAAGAATTTAGAGAAATTTCTACAAGTTTTTTTGTTAGGAAATACTTTTATTAAAAATTTCTAATGCACTATTACAAACTTGTTTTTTTTTTCTAGTAGTTTTTAGTAATATTCTTACAATTTAGGAGTTTTGTTTTTGTATTTACACTAGTAAGAATCTTTTACAATTTTGTGTTGGGGAATTTATTTAATTAAAAATTCCTCTACACTTATTAAAAAGCTCTTGTTCATTTTTCTAGTAGTTTTGAGTAATATTCTTATATTTTAAAAATTTAGTTTTTGTAGTTACACCAGCCAGGAAATTCTACAATTTTTCTTAATCGGAATTTGTTTAATAAAAAAATTCACTACACTCTTTCAGGCTCGTTTATTTTTTCTAATTATTTTGACTAATATTTTTACATTTTTCGGAATTTAGTTTTCGTAGCTCCACTAGTAAGAAATTTTAGCAAGTTTTTTTGTTGGGGATTTTTTTTAATAAAAATTTCAACTGTAGTCTTTCAATCTCATTTTTTTTTATTTTCTAGTAGTTTTGAGTAATATTCTTACATTTTAGGAATTTAGTTTTCATAGTTACACCAGATCAGAAATTTTTACAATTGTTTTTGTTGGAATTTTATTAATAAAAAAAATCACTACACCCTTTCAAGTTCATTTTTCTTATTTTTTTTTATTTGTTTTGACCAATAGTTTAAAATTTTAGGAATTTAGTTTTCGTAGTTGTATCGATCGGAAAATTCTACAAGTTTTTCATTTGGGAATATTTTTATGAAAGATTTTTAGTGCACTCTTTCCAACACATTTTTTAAATTTTTCTGGTAGTTTTTAGTAATATTCTTACAATTTAGGAATTTAGATTTTATATTTACACCAAGTAAGAAATTTTTCAATTTTTTGTGTTGGAAAATTTATTTAATTAAAAATTCTTCTACACTTATTAAAGCTCTTGATTCATTTTTCAAGTAGTTTTGAGTAAAATTCTTACATTTGAGAAATTTAGTTTTCGTAGTTACACCGATCGAGAAAAATTTGCAATTTTTCTTGTTGGGGATTTCTCTAATAAAAATATTCACTACACATTTTCAAGCTTGTGTTTTTTTTCTAATTATTTTGAGTAATATTTTTAATTTTTTTGAAATTTATTTTTCGTAGTTACACAACGGTAAAAAAATTCCACATGTTTTTTTGGGGAATTTTTTAATAAAAATTTCTTGTCCGAGTATTCCAAGCTCTTTTTTATTTTTATAGACGTTTGGAGTAATATTCTTACCTTACACCAATCGAAATTTCAATAACTTTTTTGTTGGGAATTTTTCTACAAAATAAATTCACTGCACTCTTTCAAGTTCATTTTTTTTTATTTTTCTACTTGTTTTGACAATTAATTTTATATTTTAGGAATTTAGTTTTCGTAGCTACACCAGTAAAAAATTTGGGCGAATTTTTTTAATAAAATTTTCCAAAGCAGTGTTCCGAGTTCTTTTTTATTTTTCTAGAAGTTTGGTGTAATATTCGTACCTTGCACAAATCAGAAATTTCAATACTTTTTTTTGTTAGGAATTTTTCAAAAGGAAAATTCACTGCACTCTTTTCAAGTTCATTTTTATTTTAATTTTCTTTTTGTTTTGACTAATAATTTTTTATTTTAGGAATTTAGTTTTCATAGTTACACCAGTAAGAAATTTCTACAAGTTTTTTTGTTAGGAAATACTTTTATTAAAAATTTCTAGTGCATTATTTCAAACTCATTTTTTTTATTTTTCTAGTAGTTTTTAGTAATTTTCTTAAAATTTAGGAGTTTGGTTTTTGTATTTACACTAGTAAGAATCTTTTACAATTTTGTGTTGGGGAATTTATTTAATTAAAAATTCTTCTACACTTATTAAAAAGCTCTTGATTCATTTTTGTATTAGTTTTGAGTAATATTCTTACATTTTAAAAATTTAGTTTTCGTAGTTACACCAGTCAGGAAATTATGCAATTTTTCTTGTTGGGAATTTGTTTAATAAATATGTTCACTACATTCTTTCAAGCTCGTTTATTTTTTCTAATTGTTTTGACTAATATTTTTACATTTTTCGGAATTTAGTTTTCGTAGTTCCACCAGTAAGAAATTTTAGCAAGTTTTTCTGTTGGGAAATTCTTTTAATAAAAATTTCAACTATAGTCTTTCAATCTCGTTTTTTTATTTATTTTTCTAATAGTTTTGAGTAATATTCTTACATTTTAGTAATTTAGTTTTCATAGTTACATCAGTAAGAAATTTTTACAATTTTTTTAGTTAGAAATTTTTTTAATAAAAAAAATCACTACATCGTTTCAAGTTCATTTTTCTTATTTTTTTTATTTGTTTTGACCAATAGTTTAAAATTTTAGGAATTTAGTTTTCGTAGTTGCACCAGTCAAAAATTTCTACAAGTTTTTTTTAGTTATCCTAATCATATTTTTAAATTGAAGAAAACATTATATGGTTTGAAACAAGCTCCTAGGTCTTGGTATGAAAGGTTAAGTAGTTTTCTAACATCAAATGATTTTTCTAGAGGAAAAATTGACTCTACTTTGTTTATAAAGAAAGTAAAAGAACATATCCTATTGGTTCAAGTATATGTTGATGATATTATTTTTGGATCAATTGATAATTCTTTGTGTGTAGAATTTGCTAAGATAATGCAGGGAGAGTTTGAAATGTCTATGATGGGAGAATTAACATTCTTCCTTGGACTTCAAATCAAGCAACTTAAAGATGGCATTTTTGTCTCTCAAACCAAATTCTACAAAGAGATTCTTAAAAAGTTTGGAATGGACACCTCAAAGGAAGCTAACACACCCATGGGAACTTCATGCTATTTAGACAAGGATGAATCAGGTTTGGAAATTAATCAATCCATGTATAGAGGTATTATAGGTTCTCTGTTATACTTAACTGCAAGTAGACCTGATATTATGCATTCTGTCTGTGTGTGCGCTAGATTTCAGGCATGTCCAAAAGAATCTCACATAACTGCAGTAAAACGTACTTTAAAATATTTAAAATGAACTAGTGGTTTTGGTTTATGGTATCCATCTGAAGCTTGTACTAGTTTAATAGGTTATTCTGATACTGATTATGGTGGATGCAAAATAGATAGAAAAAGTACTAGTGGGACATGTCATTTGTTAGGATCATCTTTAGTATCTTGGCATTCTAAGAAACAGGCATGTGTTGCTTTATCCACCACTGAAGCTGAATATATTGCAGCTGGTAATTGCTGTGCACAAATTTTGTGGATGAAACAACAATTAGAAGACTATAGTATATTTCTAAATGATATTCCTTTGATATGTGATAATACAAGTGCAATCAATCTTACTAAGAATCTAGTAATGCACTCTAGGACTAAACATATAGAAATTAGAATAATTTATTGAGAGATCATATAAGTAAAGGAAATTATAAAATTGAGTATGTTGATACAAAGCATCAATTAGCGGATATTTTTACTAAGCCTCTTCCCAAGGATAGATACTATGATCTTAGAAGAGACTTAGGAATATTAGAAATAGCCTAAACTCTGCTTAATTAAACAGTTTTTGCATGATTGTAATGTTACATATATCTTTGTTTGTAATGACGTTTCTTTATGAAATAAAATTTATTTTATTGCTTTGTTTGAGGGAGAGTTATTTCCAAGTTATGCATATTTTAAGGGGGAGCTCTTAATTTTTGACCATAATCAAAATAGGGGGAGAAATATTTAAAGCCTCTTATGATTAAATTTAAATATTATCTGGTATGTTTAATGTTTTTGTTAGTGTGACAGATAAAACAGGTTATTACAAGGCTTTAAAAGAAAATTTTGATCATCATCAAAAAGGGGGAGATTGTTGAACATACAAGGACTTGATGTTGAACTTACATGGACATGAAGCTTGTTGATTTTGATGATGATTCAAGAACAAAGAACTTAGAGAGTTGAAGACTTGTATTCTTGTGTAATAACTCTGTTTTGATGAGTTTGAGTCTGTAATATTAGAGTCTAAGATAGTCGGTACATAGTCTACTCTTTAGAAGCTTCAAAAACTCATATTTATCAAAAAGACTCAGGTTTCATCGATTAAAACACCAGATAATCGATTATTACAGTGAGAAAAACCATTTTCTGTATCAGCTCATTGCAATAATCGATTAACACACCTGTTAATCGTTTAACAGGCCTGTTAATCGATTAACAGGGCAGATAATCGATTAAACCAGTGCGTTTTGGGGTTCTGTTGATTTTGGCTCTGTAATAATCGATTAACACTTCATTTAATCGATTATTTCAGTCAGATTTGCATTTTGAAGTTCAAATTAAACCTATCGAAAACCCTATTCCCAATACACCAAGTTTCGAAAATCCCCAATTCCCAAACCCTAATTCATCTACTTAAGTAAGTCTCTTAGAAAATTGAACAACCTTTTTCAAACAAAAGTTGAGAGTTGTGATTGCCAGAAAACTGTTTGTTGGAGGAAAAAGGGGCTTTTGGAACCTGGTGTGGGCTAGAAGCGATAAGAATCACTAAGTGGAGTTCTTAGTGGATTGTGTATTATGCTGTCTCTAGGAAAAGCTGTTCTTCATCTCTTGTGTGACTCAAGAGAGGTGTTTTCATTACTCTATCTTTTCCATTGTTATCTGTTTGTAATAACTTTGATTATAGTGACAACGTTAATCCTCTGTTTGAGTGATTATCAATTGGATGTAGGGTCTTTTGATCCGAACCAGTATAAATCTCCTGTGTAAGATTCTATCTCTACTCTATTTACGTTTACATAGTATTTTAATCGGTAAAATTTGGGGAAAATTTTTAAAACCTAATTTTTGTTAAGAAACCAATTCACCCCCCTCTTGGTTTTTGTCCGTTCACGCAAAAATTCCGCTGCACGATTCTAACATTCTTCTTTATTTTTCTAGAAGTTTGGAGTATTATTTGTATCTTACACCAATCGAAATTTCAATAATTTTTTTTTGTTAGGAATTTTTCAAAAGGAAAATTCACTCGCACTCTTTTCAAGTTTATTTTTATTTTTATTTTATTTTTGTTTTGACTAATAATTTTTTATTTTAGGAATTTAGTTTTCATAGTTACACTAGTCATAAATTTCTACAAGTTTTTTTGTTAGGAAATACTTCTTTATTAAAAATTTCTAGTGCATTATTTCAAACTCATTTTTTTTAATTTTTCTAGTAGTTTTTAGTAATATTCTTACAATTTAGGAGTTTGGTTTTTGCATTTACACCATGAAGAATTTTTACAATTTTGTGTTGGGGAATTTATTTAATTAAAAATTCCTCTACACTTATTAAATAGCTCTTGATTCATTTTTGTAGTAATTTTGAGTAATATTCTTACATTTTAGAAATTTAGTTTTCGTAGTCACATCAGTCAGGAAATTCTGCAATTTTTCTTGTTGGGAATTTGTTTAATAAATATGTTCTCTACACTCTTTCAAGCTCGTTTATTTTTTATAATTGTTTTGACTAATATTTTTACATTTTTTGGAATTTAGTTTTCGTAGTTCCACATGTAAGAAATATTAGCAAGTTTTTCTGTTGGGGAATTTTTTTAATAATAATTTCAACTATAGTATTTCAATCTCATTTTTTTTCTCGGTTGTTTCGAGTAAAATTCTTACATTTTAGGAATTTAGTTTTCATAGTTACGCTAGTCGAAATTTTATAAATTTTTTAATAAAAAAAATCACTACACCCTTTCAAGTTCATTTTTCTTATTTTTTTTATTTGTTTTGACCAATAGTTTAAAATTTTAGGAATCAAGTTTTCGTAGTTGTACCAGATCGAAATTTCTACAAGTTTTTCGTTTGGGAATATTTTTATGAAAAATTTACAGTGCACTCTCTTTAGCTCGTCTTTAAAATTTTTCTAGTATTTTTAGTAATATTCTTACAAGTTAGGAATTTAGTTTTTATATTTACACCAGTAAGAAATTTTTCTATTTTTTGTGTTGGAAAATTAATTTACTTAAAAATTCCTCTACACTTATTAAAGCTCTTGATTCATTTTTCTAGTAGCTTTGAGTAAAATTCTTACATTGTAGAAATTTAGTTTTCGTAGTTACACCAGTCGGAAAAATCAGCAATTTTTCTTGTTGGGGATTTCTCTAATAAAAATATTCACCGCACACTTTCAAGCTCGTTTTTTTTTCTAATTGTTTTGAGTAATATTTTTAAATTTTTTGTAATTTATTTTTCGTAGTTACACCAGTAAAAAATTTCTACAAGTTTTTTTTTGGGAATTTTTTTAATAAAAATTTCCTTTGCAGTCTTCCAAGTTCTTTTGTATTTTTATAGACGTTTGGAGTAATATTATTACCTTACACCAAGCGTAAATTTCAATAACTTTTTTGTTGGGAATTTTTCTACAAAATAAATTCACTGCACTCTTTCAAGTTCATTTTTTTTATTTTTCTACTTGTTTTGACAATTAATTTAACATTTTAGAAATTTAGTTTTCGTAACTACAATAGTAAAAAATTTGGGCTGAATTTTTTTAATAAAAATTTCCAGTGCAGGTGTTCCAAGTTCTTTTTTATTTTTCTAGAAGTTTGGAGTAATATTCGTACCTTACACCATTTGGAAATTTCAATAATTTTGTTTTTGTTAGGAATTTGTCAAAAGAAAAATTCACTGCACTCTTTTCAAGTTCATTTGTGTTGACTAATAATTTTTTTATTTTAGGAATTTAGTTTTCATAGCTACACCTGTAAGAAATTTCTACAAGTTTTTTTGTTAGGAAATACTTTTATTAAAAATTTCTAGTGCACTATTTCAAACTCTTTTTTTTCTAGTAGTTTTTAGTAATATTCTTACAATTTAGGAGTTTGGTTTTTGTATTTACACCAGTAAGAATCTTTTACAATTTTGTGTTAGGGAATTTATTTAATTAAAAATTCCTCTACACTTATTAAAAAGCTATTGATTCATTTTTCTAGTAGTTTTGAGTAATATTTTTACATTTTAGAAATTTAGTTTTCGTAGTTACATCGATCAAGAAATTCTACAAATTTTCTTGTTGGGAATTTGTTTAATAAAAATATTCACTACACTCTTTAAAACTCGTTTATTTTTTCAAACTCGTTTTGAGTAATATTTTTACATTTTTTGAAATTTAGTTTTCGTAGTTCCACCAAGTAAGAAATTTTAGCAAGTTTTTCTGTTGGGGAATTTTTTTAATAAAAATTTCAACTATAGTCTTTCAATCTCTTTTTTTTCTAGTATTTTCGAGTAAAATTCTTACATTTTAGAAATTTAGTTTTCATAGTTACACCAGATCGAAATTTGTATAATTTTTTTAATAAAAAATATCACTACACCCTTTCAAGTTCATTTTTCTTATTTTTATTTATTTATTTTGACCTATAGTTTAAAATTTTAGGAATTTAGTTTTCGTAGTTGCACTAGTCAAAAATTTCTACAAGTTTTTTGTTTGAGAATATTGTTACGAAAAATTTTAAGTGCACGCTTTCCGCTCGTTTTTTAAATTTTTCTAATAGTTTTTAGTAATATTCTTACAATTTAGGAATTTATTTTTTATATTTACACGATTAAGAAATTTTTCATTTTTTTGTGTTGGAAAATTTATTTAATTAAAAATTCTTCTACACTTATTAAAGCTCTTGATTCATTTTCTAGTAGTTTTGAGTAAAATTCTTACATTTTAGAAATTTGGTTTTCATAGTTACAACGATCGGGAAAATCTGCAATTTTTCTTCTTGGGATTTCTCTAATAAAAATATTCACTACACACTTTCAAGCTCATTTTTTTTCTAATTGTTTTGAGTAATAATTTTAAATTTTTTTGGAATTTATTTTTCGTAGTTACACCATTAAAATATTTCTACAAGTTTTTTTTGGGGAATTTTTTTAATAAAAATTTCCTGTGCAGTCTTCCAAGCTCTTTTTTTTATTTTTATAGACGTTTGGAGTAATATTCTTACCTTACACCAATCACAAATTTCAATAACTTTTTTGTTGGGAATTTTTCTACAAAACAAATTCACTGTACTCTTTCAAGTTCATATTTTTTATTTTTCTACTTGTTTTGACAATTAATTTCACATTTTATGAATTTAGTTTTCGTAGCTACACCAAGTAAAAATTTTGGGCGACTTTTTTTATCAAAATTTCCAATGCAAGTGTTCCGAGTTCTTTTTTATTTTTCTATAAGTTTGGAGTAATATTCGTACCTTACACCAATAAAAAATTTCAATAATTTTTTTCTTAGGAGTTTTTCAAAAGGAAAATTCACTGCACTCTTTTCAAGTTCATTTTTATTTTAATTTTCTTTTTATTTTGACTAATAATTTTTTATTTTAGGAATTTAGTTTTCATAGTTACACTAATAAGAAATTTCTATAAGTTTTTTTGTTAGCAAATACTTTTATTTAAAATTTCTAGTGCACTATTTTGAACTCGCTTTTTTTAATTTTTGCGGTAGTTTTTAGTAATATTCTTACAATTTAGGAGTTTGGTTTTTGTATTTACACCAAGTAAGAATCCTTTACAATTTTGTGTTGGGGAATTTATTTAATTAAAAATTCTTCTACACTTATTAAAAAGCTCTTCATTCATTTTCCTAGTAGTTTTCAGTAATATTCTTATATTTTAGAAATTTAGTTTTCTTTGTTACACCGGAAATTCTGCAATTTTTCTTGTTGGGAATTTGTTTAATAAAAATATTCACTACATTCTTTGTAGCTCATTTATTTTTTCTGATTGTTTTGACTAATATATTTACATTTTGCAGGAATTTGTTTAATAAAAATATTCACTACATTCTTTGTAGCTCATTTATTTTTTCTGATTGTTTTGACTAATATATTTACATTTTGCAGAATTTAGTTTTCGTAGTTCCACCAAGTAAGAAATTTTAGCAAGTTTTTCTATTGTGGACTTTTTTTAATAAAAATTTCAACTATAGTCTTTCAATCTCATTTTTTTAATTTTTCTAGTATTTTTGAGTAATATTCTTATATTTTAGGAATTTAGTTTTCATAGTTACACCGATAAGAAATTTTTACAATTTTTTTTGTTCGAATTTTTTTAATAAAAAAATCACTACACCGTTTCAAGTTCATTTTTATTATCTTTTTTATTTGATTTGACCAATAGTTTAAAATTTTAGGAATTTAGTTTTCGTAGTTGCACCAGATCGAAATTTCTACAAGTTTTTTGTTTGGGAATATTTTTATGAAAAATTTTCAGTGTAGTCTTTCCAACTCGTTTTTAAAATTTTTATAGTAGTTTTTAGTAATATTCTTACAATTTAGAAATTTAGTTTTTATATTTATACCAAGTAAGAAATTTTTCAATTTTTTGTGTGGGAAAATTTATTTAATTAAAAATTCCTGTACACTTACTAAAGCTCTTGATTCATTTTTCTAGTAGTTTTGAGTAAAATTCTTACATTTTAGAAATTTAGTTTCCATAGTTACACCAGTCATAAAAATCTACAATTTTTCTTGTTATGGATTTCTCTAATAAAAATATTCACTACACACTTTCAAGCTCGTTTTTTTTCTAATTGTTTTAAGTAATATTTTTAAATTTGTTGGAAATTATTTTTCGTAGTTACACCAATAACAAATTTGTACAAGTTTTTTTTGGGAAATATTTTTAATCAAAATTTTCTGTGCAATCTTCCAAACTCTTCTTTATTTTTATAGATGTTTGGAGTAATATTCTTAGCTTAAACCAATCGAAATTTCAATAACTTTTTGTTGTTGGGAAATTTTCTACAAAATAAATTCACTACACTCTTTTAAGTTCATTTTTTTTTATTTTTCTACTTGTTTTCAAAATTAATTTTATATTTTAGGAATTTAGTTTTTCGTGGCTACAACAAGTAAAAAATTTGGGCAAATTGTTTTAATAAAAATTTCCAGTGCAGTGTTTCGAGTTCTTTTTTATTTTCTAGAAGTTTGGAGTAATATTCGTACCTTACACCAAACAGAAATTTCAATAATATTTTTTGTTAGGAATTTTTCAAAAAGAAAATCCACTGCACTCTTTTCAAGTTCATTTTTATTTTAATTTTGTTTTTGTTTTGGCTAATAATTTTTTATTTTAGGAATTTAGTTTTCATAGCTACACCAGTAAAGAAAGTTCTACAATTTTTGTTGTTAGGAAATAGTTTTATTAAAAATTTCTTGTACACTATTTCAAACTCGTGTTTTTTTTAGTCTTTCTAGCAGTTTTTAGTAATATTCTTACAATTTAGGAGTTTGGTTTTTGTATTTACACCATTAAGAATATTTTACAATTTTGTGTTGGGGAATTTATTTAATTAAAAATTCCTCTACACTTATTAAAAAGGCCTTGATTCATTTTTCTAGTTGTTTTCAGTAATATTCTTATATTTTAGAAATTTAGTTTTCATAATTACACTAGTAAGAAATTTATGCAATTTTTCTTGTTTGGAATTTGTTTAATAAAAATATTCACTACACTATTTCAAACTCGTTTATTTTTTCAAATTATTTTGACTAATATATTTACATTTTTTGGAATTTAGTTTTAGTCGTTCCACCAATAAGGGAATTTTTTTTAATAAAAATTTCAACTTGTTCTCTTTTAATCTCGTTTTTTTTCTAGTAGTTTCGAGTAATATTCTTACATTTTAGGAATTTAGTTTTCATAGTTACAACGATCAGAAATTTTTACAATTTTTTTGGCAATTTTTTTAATAAAAAAAATCAAGTACACCGTTTCAAGTTCATTTTTATTATTTTTTTTATTTGTTTTGACCAATAGTTTTAAAATTTAGGAATTTAGTTTCGTAGTTGCACCGAGTCAGAAATTTCTACTAGTTTTTTGTTTGGGAATATTTTTATGAAAAATTTTCAATGCACTCTTTTCAATTTCGATTTTTAATTTTTCTAGTAGTTTTTAATAATATTCTTACAATTTACTGAATTTAGTTTTTATATTTACACCAGTAAGAAATTTTTCAATTTTTTGTGTTGGAAAATTTATTTAATTAAAAATTCCTCCACACTTATTAAAGCTATTGATTCATTTTTCTAGTAGTTTTTAGTAAAATTCTTACATTTTAGAAATTTAGTTTTCAGTAGTTACACCGATCGAGAAAAATCTGCAATTTTTCTTGTTGGGGATTTCTCTAATAAAAATATTCACTACACACTTTCAAGCTCGTTTTTTTTTCTAATTGTTTTGAGTAATATTTTTAAAGTTTTTGGAATTTATTTTTTCTAGTTACACCAGTAACAAATTTCTACAAGTTTTTTTTGGGGAATTTTTTTAATAAAAATTTCCTTTGCAGTCTTTCAAGCTCTTTTGTATATTTATAGACGTTTGGAGTAATATTATTACCTTACACCAAGCGAAATTTCAATAACTTTTTTGTTGGGAATTTTTCTACAAAATAAATTCACTGCACTCTTTGAAGTTCATTTCTTTTATTTTTCTACTTGTTTTGACAATTAATTTTACATTTTAGGAATTTAATTTTCGTAACTACAATAGTAAAAAATTTGGGCGAATTTTTTTAATAAAAATTTCTAGTGCGGTGTTCCAAGTTCTTTCTTCTTTTTCTAGAAGTTTGGAGTAATATTCGTACCTTACACCATTCGGAAATTGCAATAAGTTAGTTTTTGTTAGGAATTTTTCAAAAGAAAAATTCAGTGCACTCTTTTCAAGTTCATTTGTTTTGACTAATAATTTTTTATTTTAGGAATTTAGTTTTCATAGTTACACTAGTAAGAAATTTCTACAAGTTTTTTTGTTAGGAAATACTTTTATTAAAAATTTCTAGTGCACTATTTCAAACTCTTTTTTTTCTAGTAGTTTTTAGTAATATTCTTACAATTTAGGAGTTTGGTTTTTGTATTTACACCAGTAAGAATCTTTTACAATTTTGTGTTGGGAAATTTATTTAATTAAAAATTCCTCTACACTTATTCAAAAGTTCTTTATTCATTTTTCTAGTAGTTTTGAGTAATATTCTTACATTCTAGAAATTTAATTTTCGTAGTTACATCAGTCAGGAAATTCTCGCAAATTTTCTTGTTGGGAATTTGTTTAATAAAAATATTCACTACACTCTTTCAAGCTCATTTATTTTTTTCTAATTGTTTTGACTAATATTTTTACATTTTTCAAAATTTAGTTTTCGTAGTTCCACTAGTAAGAAATTTTAGCAAGTTTTTCTACTGGGGAATTTTTTTAATAAAATTTTCAACTCGTAGTCTTTCAATCTCATTTTTATTTTTATTTTTTAGTAGTTTCGAGTAATATTCTTACATTTTAGGAATTTAGTTTTCGTAGTTACACCAATCAAAAAATTTTACAATTTTTTAATAAAAAAATCACTATACTCGTTTCAAGTTCATTTTTCTTATTATTATTTATTTGTTTTGACCAATAGTTTTAAATTTTAGGAATTTAGATTTCGTAGTTGCACTAGTCAGAAATTTTTACAAGTTTTTTGTTTGGGAATATTTTTATGAAAAATTTTCAGTGCACTCTTTTGTATTTACACCAGTAAGAATATTTTACAATTTTGTTTTGGGGAATTTATTTAATTAAAAATTCCTCTACACTTATTAAAAAGCTCTTGATTCATTTTTCTGGTAGTTTTGAGTAATATTATTTCATTTTAGGAATTTAGTTTTCATAGTTACACTAGTAACAAATTTGGGCAAATTTTTTTAATAAAAATTTCCAAGTGCGAGTGTTTCGAGTTCTTTTTATTTTTCTAGAAGTTTGGAGTAATATTCGTACCTTACACCTATAAGAAATTTCAATAATTTTTTTGTTAGGAATTTTTCAAAAAGAAAATTCACTGCACTCTTTCAAGTTCATTTTTATTTTAATTTTCTTTTTGTTTTGACTAATAATTTTTTATTTTAGGAATTTAGTTTTCATAGTTACACCAGTAAAAAACTTCTACAAGTTTTTTTGTTAGGAAATACTTTTATTAAAAATTTCTAATGCATTATTTCAAACTCGTTTTTACTTTTATTTTTGTAGTAGTTTTTTGGTAATATTCTTACAATTTAGGAGTTTGGTTTTTGTATTTACACCTGTAAGAATCTTTTACAATTTTGTGTTGGGGAATTTATTTAATTAAAAATTCCTCTACACTTATTAAAAAGCTTTTGTTTCATTTTTCAAGTAGTTTTGAGTAATATTCTTACATTTTAGAAATTTAGTTTTCGTAGTTATAACTCGTCAGGAAATTATGCATTTTTCTTGTTGGGAATTTGTTTAATAAAAATAATCACTACACTCTTTCAAACTCGTTTATTTTTTCTAATTGTTTTGACTAATATTTTTACATTTTTCTGAATTTAGTTTTCGTAGTTCCACTAGTAAGAAATTTTAACAATCTTTTTTGTTAGGGAATTTTTTTAATAAAAATTTCAACCGTAGTCTTTCAATCTCGTTTTTTTTTTCTAGAAGTTTCGGGTAATATTCTTAAATTTTAGGATATTAGTTTTCATAGTTACACTAGTCAGAAATTTTTACAATTTTTTTTGTAAGAATTTTTTTAACAAAAAAAATTACTAAACCCTTTCAAGTTAATTTTTCTTATTTTTTTTAATTGTTTTGACCAATAGTTTTAATTTTTAGGAATTTTGTTTTCAAAGTTGCACCATTCGAAATTTCTACACATATTTCGTTTGGGAATATTTTTATGAAAAATTTTCAGTGCACACTTTCCAGCTCATTTTTAAAATTTTTCTGGTAGGTTTTAGTAATATTCTTACCATTTAGGAATTTAGTTTTTATATTTACACGATTAAGAAATTTTCCAATTTTTTGTGTTGGAAAGTTTATTTAATTAAAAATTCCTCTACACTTTTCAAAGCTTGGTTTTGTATTTACACCCGTAAGAATCTTTTACAATTTTGTGTTGGGGAATTTATTTAATTAAAAATTCCTCTACACTTATTAAAAAGCTCTTCATTCATTTTTCTAGTAGTTTTGAATAATATTCTTACATTTTAGAAATTTAGTTTTCGAAGTTACACCGATCAGGAAATTCTACAATTTTTCTTGTTGGGAATTTGTTTAATAAAAATATTCACTATACTCTTTCAAGCTCATTTATTTTTTCGAATTGTTTTGACTAATATATTTACATTTTTCAGAATTTAATTTTCGTAGTTCCACCAGTAAGAAATTTTAGAAAGTTTATCTGGTGGGAAATTTTTTTAATAAAAATTTCAACTATAATCTTTCAATCTCATTTTTTTTCTAGTAGTTTCGAGTAATATTCTTACATTTTTGGAATTTAGTTTTCATAGTTACACTTGTCAGAAATTTTTACAATTTTTTTTATTGGGAATATTTTTATGAAAAATTTTCAATGCACTCTTTTCAGCTCGATTTTTATTTTTTTTGGTAGTTTTTAGTAATATTCTTACAATTTAGGAATTTAGTTTTTATATTTACACTAGTAAGAAATTTTTCAACTTTTTGTGTTAGAAAATTTATTTAATTAAAAATTCCTCTACACTTATTAAAGCTCTTGATTCATTTTTCTAGTACTTTTGAGTAAAATTCTTACATTTTAGAAATTTAGTTTTCGTAGTTACACCGAGTCAGAAAAATATGCAATTTTTCTTGATGGGGATTGCTCAAATAAAAAATTTCACTACACACTTTCTAGCTAGTTTTTTTTCTAATTGTTTTGAGTAATATTTTTAAATTTTTTGGAATATATTTTTCATAGTTACACCAGTAAAAAAATTCTACAAGTTTTTTTGCGAAATTTTTTAATAAAAATTTCCTGTGCACTCTTCCAAGCTTTTTTTATTTTTATAGACGTTTGGAGTAATATTCTTACCTTACACCAATCAGAAATTTCAATAACTTTATTGTTGGGAATTTTTCTACAAAATAAATTCGCTGCACTCTTTCAAGTTTTTTATTTATTTTATTTTTCTACTTGTTTTGACAATTAATTTTACATTTTCGAATTTAGTTTTCCTAGCTACACCAATAAAAAATTTGGGTGAAATTTTTTAATAAAAATTACCAGTCGCAGTGTTCTGAGTTCTTTTTTTAGTTTTCTAGAATTTTGGAGTAATACTTGTACCTTACACCAATAAGAAATTTCAATAATTTTTTTTTGTTAAGAATTTTTCAAAATGAAAGCTCACTGCACTCTTTTGAAGTTCATTTTTATTTTAATTTTCTTTTTGTTTTCACTAGTAATTTTTTATTTTAGGAATTTAGTTTTCATAGTTACACCAGTAAGAAATTTCTACAAATTTTTTTGTTAGGAAATACTTTTATTAAAAAATTCTATTGCACTATTTCAAGCTCGTTTTTTTTTTATTTTTCTAGTAGTTTTTAGTCATCTTCTTACAATTTATGAGTTTGGTTTTTTGTATTTACACCAATAAGAATCTTTTACAATTTTGTGTTGGGGAATTTATTAAATTAAAAATTGTTCTACAGTTATTAAAAAGCTCTTGATTTATTTTTCTAGTAGTTTTGAGTAAATATTCTTACATTTTATAAATTTAGTTTTCGTAGTTACACCAGTCAAGAAATTCTGCAATTTTTCTTGTTGGGAATTTTTTTAAAAAAATATTCACTACACTCTTTCAAGCTCGTTTATTTTTTCTAATTGTTTTGACTAATATTTTTACATTTTTCGGAATTTAGTTTTCGTAGTTCCACGAGTAAGAAATTTTAGCAAGTTTTTCTGTTGCGGAATTTTTTTAATAAAAATTTCTACTATAGTCTTTCAATCTCGTTTTTTTTTCTAGTAGTTTCGGCTAACATTCTTACATTTTAGGAATTTAGTTCTCATAGTTACATCGATCAGAAATTTTTACAATTTTTTTGTTGGTAATTTTTTTAATAAAGAAATCACTACACCCTTTCAAGTTCATTTTTTCTTATTTTTTTTATTTGTTTTGACCAATAATTTTAAATTTTAGGAATTTTGTTTTCGTAGTTGCAGCAGTCAGAAATTTCTACAAGTTTTTTGTTTGGGAATATTTTTATGAAAAATTTTCAGTGAACTCTTTCCAGCTCGTTTTTTAAATTTTTCTGGTAGTTTTTAGTAATATTCTTACAATATAGGAATTTAGTTTTTATATTTACACCAGTAAGAAATTTTTCAATTTTTTGTGTTGGAAAATTTATTTAATTAAAATCCCTATACACTTATCCAAGCTCTTTTATATTTTTACAGACGTTTGGATATTCTTACCTTACACCAATAAGAAATTTCAATAACTTCTTTGCTGGGAATTTTTCTACAGAATAAATTCACTACACTCTTTCAAGTTCATTTTTTTATTCTACTTGTTTTGACAATTAATTTTACATTTTAGGAATTTAGTTTTCCTAGCTACACTAGTAAAAAATTTAGGCAAAATTTTTTAATAAAAATTTCCAGTGCAGTGGTCCGAGTTATTTTTTATTTTTCTAAAAGTTTGGAGTAATATTCATACCTTAAACCAATCAGAAATTTCAAAAATTTTTTTGTTAGGAATTTTTCAAAAAGAAAATTCACTGCACTCTTTTCAAGTTCATTTTTATTTTAATTTCTTTTTGTTTTGACTAATAATTATTTTTTAGGAATTTAGTTTTCATAGTTACACCAGGAAGAAATTTATACAAGTTTTTTTTGTTAGGATATACTTTTATTAAAAATTTCTAGTGGACTGTTTCAAACTTGGTTTTTTTTTTTTAATTTTTCTAGTAGTTTTTAGTAGTTATCTTACATTTAGGAGTTTTGTTTTTGTATTTACACCAGTAAAAATCTTTTACAATTTTGTGTTGGGGAATTTATTTAATTAAAAATTCCTCCACACTTATTAAAAAGCTCTTGATTTATTTTTCTAGTAGTTTTGAGTAATATTCTTACATTTTAGAAATTTAGATTTTGTAGTTACATCGATCAAGAAATTTCGTAATTTTTCTTGTTGGGAATTTGTTTAATAAAAATATTCACTACACTCTTTCAAACTCGTTTATTTTTTATAATTGTTTTGACTAATATTTTTACATTTTTCAGAATTTAGTTTTCGTAGTTCCACTAATAAGAAATTTTAGCAAGTTTTTCTGTTGGGAAATTTTGTTAATAAAAAATTCAACTGTAGTCTTTCAATCTCTTTTTTTTTAGTAGTTTCGAATAATATTCTTACATTTTAGGAATTTAGTTTACATAGTTACACCAGTGAGAAATTTTTACAATTTTGTTTGTTGGGAATTCTTTTAATAAAAAAATCACTACATTTCAAGTTCATTTTTCTTATTTTTTTTATTTTTTTTACCAATAGTTTTATATTTTAGGAATTTAGTTTTCAGTAGTTGCACCAGATCAGAAATTTTTACAAGTTTTTCGTTTGGGAATATTTTTATGAAAAATTTTCAGTGCACTCTTTCCAACTTGTTTTTTAAATTTTCTGGTAGTTTTTAGTAATATTCTTACAATTTAGGAATTTACTTTTATATTTACACCCGTAAGAAATTTTTCAATTTTTGTGTTGGAAAAATTATTTACACTTATTAAAGCTCTTGATTCATTTTTCTAGTAGTTTTGAGTAAAATTATTAAATTTTAGAAATTTAGTTTTCGTAGTTACACCGATCAGAAAAATCTGCAATTTTTCTTGTTGGGGATTTCTCTAATAAAAATATTCACTACACACTTTCATGCTGGTTTTTTTTTACTTGTTTTGAGTGATATTCTTAAAGTTTCGGAATTTATTTCTCGTTGTTACACCAAGTAAAAAACTTCTACAAGTTTTTTTTAAGAAATTTTATTAATAAAAATTTCCTGTGCAGTCTTCCAAGCTCTTTTTTATTTTTATAGATGTTTGGAGTAATATTCTTACCTTACACCAATCAGAAATTTCAACAACTTTTTTGTTGGGAATTTTTCTACAAAATATATTCCTTGCACTCTTTCAAGTTCATTTTTTTTTCTACTTGTTTTGACAATTAATTTTACATTTTTGGAGTTTAGTTTTCGTAGCTACACCAGTAAAAAAATTGGGCAAATTTTATTAATAAAAATTTCTGCTATAGTGTTCCGAGTTCTTTTTTATTTTTCTAGAAGTTTGGAGTAGTACTCATACCTTACACAAATTAGAAATTTGAATAATTTTTTTTGTTAAGAGTTTTTCAACAAGAAAATTCACTACACTCTTTTCAAGTTCATTTTCATTTTTATTTTCTTTTGGTTTTGACTAATAATTTTTTATTTTAGGAATTTAGTTTTCATAGCTACACCAGTAAGAAATTTCTACAAGTTTTTTTTGTTAGGAAATACTTTTATTAAAAATTTCTAGTGCACTATTTCAAACTCATTTTTTTTTTAATTTTCTAGTAGATTTTAGTAATATTCTTACATTTTAGGAATTTAGTTTTCGTAGCTACACCAAGTAAAAAATTTGGGCGAATGTTTTTAATATAAATTTTCGAGTGCAGTGTTCCGAGTTCTTTTTTATTTTTCTAGAAGTTTGGAGCAAGTACTCGTACCTTACACCAATCAGAAATTTTAATAATTTTTTTTTGTTAGGAATTTTTCAAGAAGAAAATTCACTGCATTCTTTTCAAGGTCATTTTTATTTTAATTTTCTTTTGGTTTTGACTAATAATTTTTTATTTTAGGAATTTATTTTTCATAGGTACACTAGTAAGAAATTTCTACAAGTTTTTTTGTTAGGAAATACTTTTATTACAAACTTCTAGTGCACTATTTCAAATTTGTTTTTTTTTTCTAGTTGTTTTTAGTAATATTCTTACGATTTAGGAGTTTGGTTTTTGCATTTACACCAGTAAGAATCTTTTACAATTTTGTGTTGAGGAATTTATTTAATTAAAAATTCCTCTACACTTATTTAAAATCTCTTGATTCATTTTTCTAGTAGTTTTGAGTAATATTCTTACATTTTAGAAATTTAGTTTTCGTAGTTACACGAGTCAAGAAATTATGCAATTTTTCTTGTTGGGAATTTGTTTAATAAAAATATCCATTACACTCTTTCAAACTCGTTTAATTTTTGTAATTGTTTTGACTAATATTTTTACATTTTTCAGAATTTAGTTTTCGTAGTTCCACTAGTAAGAAATTTTAGCAAGTTTTTCTATTGGGGAATTTTTTTAATAAAAATTTCAACTGTAGTCTTTCAATATCTCTTTTTTTCCTAGTAGTTTTGGGTAATATTCTTACATTTTAGGAATTCATTTTTCATAGTTACACCACTCAAAAATTTTTATAATTTTTTTTGTTTGGAATTTTTTTAATAAAAAAAATCATTACACCCTTTCAAGTTCATTTTTTCTTATTTTTTTTATTTGTTTTGACCAATAGTTTTAAATTTTAGGAATTTAGTTTTCGTAGTTCCACCAGTCGGAATTTCTACAAGTTTTTCGTTTGTGAATATTTTTATGAAAAAATTCTGCAATTTTTTATGTTGGAGATTTCTCTAATAAAAATATTCACTACACACTTTCAAGCTGAGTTTTTTTTTCTAATTTTTTTGAGTGATATTTTTAAATTTTTTGGAATATATTTTTCATAGTTACACCAGTAAAAAAATTCTACAAGTTTTTTATGGAGAATATTTTTAATAAAAATTTCCTGTGCAGTCTTCCAAACTTTTTTTATTTTTATAGATGTTTGGAGTAATATTCTTACCTTACACCAATCAGAAATTTCAATAACTTTTTTGTTGGGAATTTTTCTACAAAATAAATTCACTGCACCCTTTCAAGTTCATTTTTTTTATTTTTCTACTTGTTTTGACAATTAATTTTACATTTTAGGAATTTAGTTTTCGTAGCTACACCAATAAAAAATTTGGGCAAATTTTTTTAATAAAAATTTCTAGTGTAGTGTTCCGAGTTCTTTTTTATTTTTCTAGAAGTTTGGAGTAGTACTCAAACCTTACACCAATCAGAAATTTGAAAATTTTTTTTTTGTTAGTAATTTTTCAAGAAGAAAATTCACAGACATTCTTTTCAAGTTCATTTTTATTTTAATTTTCTTTTGGTTTTGACTAATAATTTTTTATTTTAGGAATTTAGTTTTCATGGTTACACCGATAAGAAATTTCTACAAGTTTTTTTGTTAGGAAATACTTTTATTAAAAATTTCTAGTGCACTATTCCAAACTCGTTTTTTTTATATTTTCTAGTAGTTTTTAATAATATTCTTACAATTTAGGAGATGGATTTTGTATTTACACCAGTAAGAATCTTTTACAATTTTGTGTTGGGGAGTTTATTTAATTAAAAATTCCTATACACTTATTAAAAAGCTCTTGATTCATTTTTCTAGTAGTTTTGAGTAATATTCTTACATTTTAGAAATTTAGTTTTCGTAGTTACACCAATCGGAAATTCTGCAATTTTTCTTGTTGGGAATTTGTTTGATAAAAATATTCACTACACTCTTTCAAACTCATTTTTTTCTAGTAGTTTTGGGTAATATTCTTACATTTTAGGAATTCAGTTTTCATAGTTACACCGGACATAAATTTTTTAAATTTTTTTTGTGGGAATTTTTTAATAAAAAAATCATTACACCCTTTCAAGTTCATTTTTCTTATTTTTTTATTTGTTTTGACCAATAGTTTTAAATGTTAGGAATTTAGTTTTCGTAGTTGCATCGATTCAGAAATTTCTACAAGTTTTTCGTTTGGGAATATTTTTATGAAAAATTTTAGTGCACGCTTTCCAGCTCGTTTTTTAAATTTTTCTGGTTGTTTTTAGTAATATTCTTACAATTTAGGAATTTAGTTTTTATATTTACACGAGTAAGAAATTTTTCAATTTTTTTGTTGTTGGAAAATTTAGTTAATTAAAACTCCTCTACACTTATTAAAGCTCTTGATTCATTTTTATGTAGTTTTGAGTAAAATTCTTACATTTTAGAAATTTAATTTTTGTAGTTACACCGAGTTAAAAAAATTCTGCAATTTTTCACGTTGGAGATTTCTCTAATAAAAATATTCGCTACACACTTTCATGCTGATTTTTTTCTACTTGTTTTGAGTGATATTTTTAAAGTTTTTGGAATTTATTTCTCGTAGTTACACCAGTAAAAATTTTCTACAAGTTTTTTTTAGGGAATTTTATTAATAAAAATTTCCTGTGCAGTCTTCCAAGCTCTTTTTTATTTTTATAGATGTTTGGAGTAATATTCTTACCTTACACCAATCAGAAATTTCAACAAATTTTTTGTTGGCAATTTTTCTACAAAATAAATTCCTTGCACTCTTTCAAGTTCATTTTTTTCATTTTTCTACTTGTTTTGACAATTAATTTTACATTTTTGGAATTTATTTTTCGTAGCTACACCAGTAAAAAAATTGGGCAAATTTTCTTAATAAAAATTTCCACTATAGTGTTTCGAGTTCTTTTTTATTTTTCTAGAAGTTTGGAGTAGTACTCGTACCTTACACCAATTAGAAATTTGAATAATTTTTTTTGTTAAGAATTTTTAAACAAGAAAATTCACTACACTCTTTTCAAGTTCATTTTTATTTTAATTTTCTTTTGGTTTTGACTAATAATTTTTTATTTTAGGAATTTAGTTTTTATAATTACACCAGTAAGAAATTTCTACAAGTTTATTTGTTAGGAAATACTTTTATTAAAAATTTCTAGTGCACTATTTCAAACTCAGTTTTTTTAAATTTTTCTAGTAGATTTTAGTAATATTCTTACAATTTAGGAGTTTGGTTTTTGTATTTACACCAATAAGAATCTTTTACCGATTTGTGTTGGGGAATTTATTTAATTAAAAATTCCTCTACACTTACTAAAAAACTCTTGATTTATTTTTCTAGTAGTTTTGAGTAATATTCTTAAATGTTAGAAATTTAGTTTTCGTACTTACACCAATAAGGAAATTCTGCAATTGTTGGAAATTTGTTTAATAAAAATATTCACTACACTCTTTCATGCTCATTTAGTTTTTCTGATTGTTTTGACTAATATTTTTACATTTTTCAGAATTTAGTTTTTGTAGTTCCACCAGTAAGAAATTTTAGCAATTTTTCAGTATTTCCAACAAAAAAACTTGTAGAAATTTCTTACTGGTGTAACTATGAAAACTAAATTTAAAATAAAAATTATTAGTCAAAACAAAAAGAAAATTAAAATAAAAATGAACTTGAAAAGAGTGCAAGAATTTTCCTTTTTTAAAAAATTCTGTAACAAAAAAAAAGTATCGAATTTCGATTTTGCAAGTACCAATATTACCTCCAAACTTCTAGAAAAAATAAAAAGAACCTCTAACACTTCTTTGGAAAATTTTATTAAAAAATTACCCAAATTTTTTACCTGGGTAGTAGTTACTAAAACTAAATTCTAAAATATAAAATTAATTGTCAAAACAAGTAGAAAAATAAAAAAAAATGAACTTCGGAAAAGAGTGCGTTGAATTTATTTTGTAGAAAAATTCCCAACAAAAAAGCTACTGAAATTTCTGATCGCAAGGTAAGAATATTACTCCAAACGCCTATAAAAATAAAAAAGAGCTGAAGGTCGTGGACAAGAAATTTTTATTAAAAAATTCCCCCAAAAAAACATGTGGAATTTTTTTAATTATTGCGGTAATCAATAAAAATAATGAAAAAAATTAAAAAATATTACTCAAAATAATTGGTGAAAAAAAACACAAGTTGAAAATGTGTATGAATATTTTTATTGTGAGAAAATCCCCAACAAGAAAAATTGCAAATTTTTTCGATCGTAACTAATGGTAAAACTAAATTTCTCAAATGTAAGAAATTTTACTCCTCAAAAACTATTTGAAAAATGAATCAAGAGATTTTTAATAAGTAAAATAAATTTTTAATTAAATAAATTTTCCAACACAAAAAATTGAAAATTTACCGTGTAAATATAAAATCTAAATTCCTAAATTGGTAAGACATTATGAAAAACTACCGAGAAAATTTAAAAATCGAAGTCGGGAAAGAGTGTACATATGAAATTTTTTCATAAAAATATTCCCAAACGAAAAACTTGTAGAAGTTTTCCGACCTGCCTGCAACTATCGAAAACTAAATTCCTAAAATTTAAAACTATTGGTCAAAACAAATAAAAAATAAGAAAAAATGAATTTGAAAGTGGTGTAGTGATTATTTTTATTAAAAAAATTCCCAACAAAAACAATTGTAAAAATTTGGCGATCGTGTAACTATGAAAACTAAATTCTAAAATGTAAGAATATTACTCAAAACTACTAGAAAAATGAAACAATGAGCCTTGATAAGACTGCAAAGCAATTCTTTAATTACGAAAAAATCCCCAACATAAAAAACTTGCTAAAAATTTCTCTAGACTAGTGCAGCTACCAAACCTAAATTCCAAAATTAGTTTGAAAGAGTGCGCTCAGAAATAATTAGAAAAATAAACGAGTTCGGAAGAGTGCAGTGAAAATATTTAATAAACAATATTCCGATCAACGAAAAGCCTTGTCGAAATTTCCCGGCTTGTGTAGCTACGAAAAAACTAGATTCCTAAAATGTAAGAATTATTTGCTCAAAACCACTAGATAAAAATGAACAAGAGCTGAACTTGGTAAGGGTAGTAGTGAATTTTTATTATTAAATAAATTCCCCAAACACAAACAATTGTAAGAGACTTCGATCGGGTAGTAAATACAAACACTAAACTCCTAAATTGTAAGAATATTACTAAAAACTACTAGAAAAAAAAAACAAGTTTTAGAATAGCGGCATTAGAAATTTTTAATAAAAGTATTTCCCAACAAAAAAACTTGTAGAAATTTCTCTAAATTCTTAAAATAAAAAATTATTA